>CM032161.1:10671085-11182104 GCA_018901935.1 Pugionium cornutum | reverse complement strand
CTTCCTTGTATTTTTGGCCCGTTGTCCTTAGTCGATCTTCCTCTAGTAGCTTGTTGACCCATAGGCTGAATTTGTGGAAGAGCGCCCTTGATCTGCTTCTTGTCATTGCTCCCTGAGGTACCACTGGTGTTGAGACTTCCTCTTAGTGCATGTCCTGGAGCTGGTAGCTCATTTGGTCCGAGTCCTCTTGTGTAGAAGTGGAAGTGCGCGTGTACTCGGCTGGATCGGCTGTACCGGCTGGATTGTGTGTGGTACTGGCCGGAATGACTTCAGGACCGGCCAAGTTGATCCCGGAGTCGGCGGTGTCATCAGAGGGACCGGCGGTGTCATCCACGTCCCCACCAAGTGTGCCAGAAGCTTGGGCCTCTCCGCCGCAATGTTGACCGGTCTGGTCCTATAGGTCGAGGGTCCGGCGGTACTGTCTGGTCCCGCAGGCGCGCCAGATGGTCCTGCTGTCTCGGGCAAGCTTCCTGGTCGGCCAGTCTGGTCACCTGGCTGGATGTACGACCTGATGTCCTCATCATTCCCTCCCTCTTCAGTTGGTTTTGTCCTCAAAACTGGATCATCTGCATGGAAAGGGGCCAAGTCAGTAACATTGAACGTATTGGACACATTAAACTCACCTGGCAGCTCGATCCGGTAGGCGTTGTTGTTGATCCTCTCGAGCACTCTGAATGGTCCATCTCCTCTTGGTGCTAGCTTGGAACTCCTTAGGTTTGGAACCTCTCCTGCCGTAGGTGTAGCCACACCCAATCGCCTGGTTGAAAGATCACCTCCTTTCTTCCTTTGTTGGCATGAGTCATGTACTGTCCGGTCCTCTTCTCCAAGTTTCTGCTACCTTCTGGTGTAACCTCCTTATGAACTCTGCTTTGGATGCTCCGTTGAGGTTGGTCATCTCAGCTGGTGGCAGTGGTGTTTGCTCCAATGGGGTGAGAGGGTTGAAACCGTATACCACTTCAAATGGTGTCTTCTTGGTTGCTGAGTGCACGGCTCGGTTGTAGGCGAACTCAATGAATGGCAGGCACTCCACCCAAGTCTTTAGGTTCTTTCCTAGTGTAGTTCTGAGAAGAGTTGATAGTGTCCTGTTGACAACTTCAGTTTGGCCATCGGTTTGAGGATGGCAAGTGGTTGAGAAGAGTAGCTTCGTGCCTAGCTTTCTCCAAAGGGTCCTCCAGAAATGGCTGAGGAACTTGGTGTCCCTATCTGATACGATGGTCCTTGAAGCCGTACTACCTCTCTGAAGAACAGCTCAGCTGTTTGTGTTGCATCATTGACATTGGCACATGGGATGAAATGTGCCATCTTGGAGAATCTGTCCACCACTACAAAGATTGCATCTTTGTGGTTGATCTTGGGCAGACCTAGAACAAAATCCATCGAGATGTCCACCCATGGATGTGTTGGTATGGGCAGTGGGAGATACAACCCGTGAGGTTGCACTCGGGACTTTGCCTTCTTGCAAGTAATGCATCTTGCACAATGTGCTTCTACTGTCCTCTTGATGTGTGGCCAGTAGAAGTGCTCCTTGACCACTGCTAGAGTTTTGTCGACACCAAAGTGTCCCATGAGTCCTCCTCCATGAGCTTCTCGGTTGATAAGCTCCCTTAATGATCCTTGTGGTATGCACAGCCTTCTTTCTCGAAACAAGAACTCCTCATGGATGTAGAAACACTCCTTGTAGCTCTCTCCTTGTATAGATCCTTGATGTGCTCGAATCCTAGGACTTTGCCTCCATGGTTGATATCAAGGCAAACCTCCTTGATAGTGCATCGGCTACCACATTGTCTTTGCCCTTCTTGTACTTGATGATGTAAGGAAGGTCTATGAACTCCATCCACCTGGCATGTCTCCTCTTGAGATTGGTTTGCCCTCTGAGGTGTTTGAGAGTCTCGTGATCAGTGTGGATCACAAACTCCTTGGACAGCAAGTAATGCTGCCAAGTCTCCAATGCTCGGACAAGGCATAAAGCTCCTTGTCATAAGTGGGGTAGTTCAGTGAGGCACCACCTAGCTTCTCACTGAAGTATGCCACTGGTCTCCCTCCTTGGGTTAGCACTCCTATGCCTATTCCAGAGGCATCACACTCCACTTCAAACGTCTTGTTGAAGTCGGGCAGGACTAGCACTGGTGCATGTGTAAAGCTGTCCTTCAAGGCCTGGAATGCCTTCTCCTGGGCTTCTCCCCAGCTGAATCCCACGTTCTTCTTCACTACTGCCGTCAGTGGTGAGGCAATACTGCTGAAGTTGGGCACGAATCTCCTATAGAAGCTGGCCAGTCCGTGGAAGCTCCTTACTTGGCTGATGTTTCCTGGTGTTGGCCATTCTTGTATGGCTCGAATCTTCTCTCATCAACCTGTAGGCCCTGTGAACTCACAACAAAACCTAAAAAGACAAGCTTATCAGTACAAAAGGTGCACTTCTTGAGATTGGCATAAAGCTCTTCTTCGAAGGGTTTTAAGTACCATCTCAAGATGTGTGAGGTGTTGCACTTACTATAAACAAGTATGTCATCAAAATAAACTACCACAAACTTTCTGATGTACGCCCTAAGAACTTGGTTCATAAGAAGCATGAAGGTGCTTGGGGCATTAGTCAAGCCAAATGGCATGACTGTCCACTCATAGAGTCCTTGCTTTGTCTTGAAAGCGGTTTTCCACTCATCACCTTCCTTCATTCTTACCTGGTGGTATCCACTTTGAGGTCTATCTTGGAGAAGATCGTGGCTCCACTCAGCTCATCTAGCATGTCATCCAGTCGTGGTATTGGATGCCTATACTTGACTGTGATGTTGTTGATGGCTCGGCAGTCCACACACATGCGCCAAGTTCCATCCTTCTTGGGCACTAGTAGCACTGGTACAGCACATGGACTGAGGCTCTCTGGAACATATCCTTTCTCCAGGAGCTCCTTGACTTGCTTCTCAAGCTCCTTGGACTCCTCTGGACTCATCCGGTAGGCTGGCCGGTTGGGCAGGGCTGCTCCGGGCACTAGATCAATCTGGTGTTCTATGCCACGTAAAGGAGGCAAGCCTGCTGGTATCTCCTCTGGAAATACATCCTGGAATTTGTTGAGGAGTGTTGCTACTTCATGAGGTAGCTCTACCTGTCCCTGTTCTATACTCAACACTTCCTTGAAAACCATTAGTAACATTAAGTCCTTGAGGCTAAAGCTCTCCGGACATGACTAGGTTGAATAAGAAAATTAGACTTGACAAGTTTCTTTTCCTTACTCATTTGGAGTTGTAGCTCATGTACTTGGGCAGGTGTAAGAGGAGCTAGGCTGACCTTTCTCTTGTCATGCACGAAGGTGTAGAGATTGGTTCGCCATCATGCCTGGTCTCTTTGTCAAACTGCCATGGTCTTCCTAGTAGAAGATGGCCAGCTTGCATGGGCACCACGTCAGACCTGGTCTTGGTACTTGCCCACACTGAATGGCACAGTGACTTGCTCATGAATCTTGAGCTCCACTTTGTCATCAAGCCATCTCAGTCTATATGGTCGAGGATGCCGTGTCTTCTCTAGTCCTAGCTTATCAACCATATACGCACTAGCAACGTTAGTGCAAGAACCACCATCTATGATGAGGTTACATACCTTTCCTTGATGGTGCAACGGCTGTGGAAGATGTTCTCCCTTTGGATGGTCTCTGAAGGATCCACCATTGCACTGAGGATACGTCTAGTGACCAGCACTTCCCCCACATCAGGGTACTCAATGTCACCATATTCTCCTTCTGGTTCATAGTCCTCTTCATCTTGGGACTCATATTCTCCTGCCTCCGTAATCAGCATGACTCCGTTGTTTGGGCACTCCCTTGAGATGTGTCCACGTCCCCTGCACTTGAAACAAGTTATGTCACGTGATCTTTGAGGGTTAGAAGACTTACCAGGCTCTCTCTGGTCACGGGTGGGTTCAGGAGGCTTGCTCTTGAACCTTGACTCGATCTCCACGCTTTTGCCTTTGTCCTCTGTCTTAGGCATGTTGCTTGGTGCCCAAGGTGTCTTAGGCTTGCTGCGGATGTCTTGGCCCTTACGTTTGATGTGCTGTTCAGCTTGCACAGATAGGTGGAACAAGTCCTTGAAGTCATTGTAGATTTGCCTTTCCACCTTGCAGCTGATCCTTTCTTGGAGTCCATCCAAGAATTGCGCCATCAATGCTTCTTCATCATCATTGAGCTCCAATCTGTTCCTTAACCTTTCGAACTCTTCATAGTACTCCTCTACTGATCTGGTACCCTGCTTAAGAGTACGAAAACGTTGTTGCAAATCCCTATGGAAGTAGGGTGGAACATACCTTTGTCGCATGAGGTCTTTCATGTCGACCCATGAGTCTACGGGCCTCATTCTCTTCCTCCTTCTGTCAGATACCTCACGATCCCACCAGATGAGGGCATTGTCCGTGAGTTGTGCTACTGCCATTGAGACTCTCCTAGGTCCTGGTTGGTTGTAGTGATCAAAGATATGATCCATTCACTTCTCCCAATCTAGGTAAGCCTCGGGGTCTACTTTTCCTGCAAAACTTGGAGGAGTTAGTTTAACATCAGGATGAATTACCCGGTTTTAGGTGTGTTCATCTCCATCCTCATGACGTCTAGGAGGCATTCTTGGTCTCTGGTGAAGACCATATGGCTCAAAGCCATCATCTTCTGCCTCTGGTTGCCGTGGAGGTCCTCTCGGCCTATGGTGATAGTTATGAGGTTGCGTGTCCTCATCTCCATCTGGCTGGGGTTCCTCCTGTTCGTGTCGTGTCCTAAGGTACTCAGGACCCTCAGGACGATCTGGCTCAGCTCTCACGTGCCTTATGGCCTGGAATCTTACTGGTCTCTCCACGCGCTCCAACCTCTCGCCTATGGATGCGAGTTGTGTTTGGAGTGTGGTGAACATGGCCATCATGGCTTCAGCTGCGTCTCTATTCTCTTCTCCCATGGTGTGCTACAAAGAAAGAAGATAATTAGGGTGCTCCTAAATTATTAGGAGAGTTTCTTTTTATATGGGATTTGAAAAAAATGCAAAAGGAAAATCCTAAGGAAAGGAAATTCGAAAAAAAGGAAACTTCCTAGACAACTTGTGCTAGCTGTCCAATTCGAATTCTTTTAGTATCTTTCTATTTTCTTTTTCTTTTCTTTTTAATTAAACTTAAAAATAAAGGAAATATGAATTAAACAAAAAGGAAAACGTGTATGCAATGCAAAAAGTGAATCTAAACCCTAGTGATACACGTAGGAGGCTAGATGCACTCGGTTTGGAGTTTGAGGTTATTTTTTTTATTTTTCTTGAATGCGACTTAAACTAATGCAAGAACTAGAAATAAGACAAGCAAAAGGATAGAAACAACCTGGTTTAGGAGCTTTAAGCTCTGATACCAAAATGATACAAGCCAAGGATGTATGCATGTGGGCTGTTTGTAGAAGATTAGGTGAGAAACTCAACCTTAGGCTTCTGGATAGGGGTTTTCTGGTTGGTAAACGATGGAAGGGTGAAGTGAACCACATGAGGGGTGATGAACCTCGTGATAAATCACAAACTTAGAGCTAGGAGGGCTGGTCTCAACTAGGTTCTAAGCGCACAAGATTCTTAGAGAGAAAACTTGTAGAGAAAAAGTTCTACTTTATTAATAATCAAAAAGGTTGTCGAACTACAATGCTGGAAGGAGCCTTATTAATATGCTCGACAGCTTGACCTACTAGGGTCGACTCAAATAAGAAAAATGGAAAGTTTACAAAAGTGCACAAAAGGAAAAGATACAAAAGTGCATAATCAAAAAAAGGACCTATTCCTAAAATGTTTTTGACTCAAAATGTAAAGCAACTAGATCCTACCCTGCAAAACAGAAAGAGGCAAATATATTCGAATGTAAACTTACCTTAACTCACCTCATGGCCAAGAAATGGAAAGTGGCCGTCCTTGTGGCATGCACGCGCCTTGCTCCTAGTCTTCGACTTGGAGTAGGGTTAAATATCTTTGGGCCCTGACCTCTCTTTCCACTAAAGCCCAAGTATCTGATGTTCCTTGTGTTTTTGAGAAGCCTTTGGACTCTAATTTGCTCTTCTGGCCCATTGTCCTTAGCTGCTCTTCCTCTAGAAGCTTGTCGACCCATAAGCTGAATTTGTGGAAGAGTGCTCTTGATCTGCTTCTTGTCATTGCTCCTGGAGGTACCACTGGTGTAGATACTTCCTCTAAGTGCATGTCCTGAAGCTGGTAGCTCATTTGGTCCGAGTCCTCTTGTGTAGAAGTGGAAGTGTGCGTGTACTCGGCTGGATGGCCTGTACCGGCTGGATTGTGGGCGGTACTAGCCAGAATGACTTCAGGGCCGGCCAAGTTGATCCCGGAGTCGGCGGTGTCATCAGGGGGACCGGAGGTGTCATTCACGTCCCCAACAAGTGTGCCGGAAGCTTGGGCCTCTCCGCCGGCGATGTTGACCGGTCTAGTCCTATAGGTCGAGGGTCCGGCGGTACTGTCTGGTCCGGCAGGCGCGCCAGATGGTCCTGCTGTCTCGGGCAAGCTTCCTGGTCGGCCAGTCTGGTTTCTTGGCTGGATGTACGACCTGATGTCCTCATCAACCTGAGACAACACTATCTGGAATTTGAATTAATCTACCAACCAAGAGAGAAAAATATTCATGTAGACGCACGTGCTAAGGAGGCCCGTAGGAAAAATTCAATTTTCTCTTTCATCAACACTTCTATTCAATTATGGTTCAAAGATATGTTACATATCTTCTGACCACTGCTGTAACTGAAGTGTGTTCTCAAATGGCAAAAAAATCTCTCAAAAGTATTGGAGAGGAGTAAATGGTCTACTGGTTGTACCATCTATACGTCCATCACAGAGGTCATGTGGAGTTCGTATGAGAGTGTTAAATTTTTGTACGAAAATATTGGAATATTGGGCCAGTCCGTTGTTATCCAGTGACAAACAAAAAATGTCTCAGAAGTATCACGAACAGATCTACAAATCATAAGTCTAAGATTTCAAAAACATTACTCTAATTAAACGCTTATTATCGCAAATAATTCATTTGTAAAATCTAAATATGTTATAGTTGATTTTCATTACTATAATGAATCGATTATAAGAAATTGAAAAAACAAATTACCGATAAAAAACATGAAGGAGGTCTGGAGAGAGGGAGAGAGAGAGAGAAGGGAGAGAGATGTATTAATAAAGTTAACATCGTTTATTATACTGTATTAATATCGTTAACGTTGGTTATCCTGTCGGTTATCCCGTCGGTATCAAAATCACGAAATTATAAAGTTCATGTATTTTTTGAATAATATTTATAATTTATAATTTAAAATGGAAGTGAAAATAGTTCGTATATTTTCTTAACAAATGTTACAAAATTTATGTATTTTTAAATTTTTTTTCCGTAAATGTATATAGGTCATTAAATGTAATGAGAATGTAAAAATAGAGATGTTAGACCGGTGAATCCGCACACATCAGATCCGACCCATTGTAATTAATTTATTTTTAACGACCGCAACGGTCTGCTGCGATTTACCTATGAATTTTATTGAAACACCAAAGCTGGATCTGCTAAGCCTAACGAATCAAACGAGTTGTTTGTCTTTTCCCAAAAAGAGTAGCAAAGAAAACCATTCAAATATTAATCCCAATCATAAACGATACTAGTTTGCAAAATCAGTCTATAATAACAGAAAAAATATTTAGAGAAACACAAAATTTTGATTTAAGGTTTCTAGTCCACTAACCCACCAATTCACGATGGATTTACTGTTTTGACCTGCAAACCATCATATCTAAACCTATTTAACCTGCATTTTCTTGAAAATCAAATCTCTTGTACAGATTTGCCCGGCTGTGGTCTTTATAAAACTAGGCCCACAGGTAAAGCCCGTTTTGACATCTGCAAATCAAATGAAAGAAAAAAGTGGAACGCGCGGGAAGACCATTCTGCTCTTATATGGGCCTGCTGTGGAAGTTCTAATTCTCATTTTAAGGCCCATGAAAGGGAAATGAGTTCGATTGCTCTTTACTCTCTCTAACTTGGAGATCTGATGCATTTTCTTTTTGTTTGGCTTGTCGCTTAAGTTGGTTTCGTCTTTTTATTTTTCTCCTTGAGAAACTAAAGCAAAAGGACCAGCGGAGAGGACAAATCCCAGAAAAGAGAAAGTTGTGAACGATGGCTAGATACGATCGAGCAATTACTGTCTTCTCCCCCGACGGTCACCTCTTTCAAGTAGAATACGCCCTAGAAGCCGTCCGCAAGGGTAACGCCGCCGTCGGAGTTCGCGGTATCGACACCGTCGTCCTCGCCGTCGAGAAGAAATCTACCCCCAAGCTTCAGGATTCTAGGTTTTATTTTAATCTCCGCTTATATTTAAACAACTATTTTGACCTGATCCCCTCCCAATTTATCTTCCGCTCTTTACTTTTTGGATCGCTTGATTTATTCAGTTGATAGTTGAGTGAGCAATGTTGATATGAGTGCTTTGTTTGGTCGTTTTAAGTATTATAGTCTTTCGTGGAATCGTCAGCTGCTGAAACCTTAAATTTACGAATCTTGTTTTGAATTTAGAAATGATGTGAAATTCCTGATGCGTAGGTCTCACATACACAGCTTCGTTGCTAACATTTAGGGTGTATTGTTGGACTTATATCATTCTCTTGTATGCCTAACCGATATATGGACAATGGAGCTTGTGTTGTGAGAAAGATCCAGCTGATGTTTCGTCCCAATTGTCACTGTTTTTTTGTTTCTCACAGATCAGCCAGAAAAATTGTGAGCCTTGATAATCACATTGCCTTGGCATGCGCGGGGCTCAAGGCAGATGCCCGTGTGTTGATTAACAAAGCAAGGATCGAGTGTCAAAGCCACAGGCTTACACTAGAGGACCCAGTGACTGTTGAGTACATTACGCGTTACATAGCAGGGCTTCAACAGAAGTATACTCAAAGTGGGGGTGTCAGACCCTTTGGTCTTTCTACTCTTATCGTTGGCTTTGACCCTTACTCTCGTGTGCCATCCCTTTATCAAACTGATCCATCTGGCACTTTCTCTGCTTGGAAAGCTAATGCAACCGGGAGAAACTCAAACTCAATCAGGGAATTTCTGGAGAAGAACTACAAAGAAACATCTGGCCAAGAAACTGTTAAACTTGCCATCCGTGCGCTGCTTGAGGTCGGCATCTCCTACCAATTCTCTTGCTGATTCAAATAGTTGATCTTTTGATTATTTGAAGATTTCATATTGGACCTTGAGATCATATCTAAACGTATGGGCTAGCATGAGCCAATTGTTTGAGCTGATATTGGCTTTGCATTTGCAGGTAGTTGAGAGTGGAGGAAAGAACATTGAGGTTGCTGTAATGAGACGGGAGGAAAGTGGGCTGCACCAGTTAGAAGAAGCTGAAATTGATGCAATTGTGGCCGAGATCGAAGCAGAAAAGGCAGCTGCAGAAGCAGCCAAAAAAGGCCCTCCAAAGGAGACTTGATAGAAGAATATCTCCATTGAATAAGTTTGGTCACTATTCTCGGTTATCTACTTTGTTTGTTTAATGTTTGGTTCGAAGACTTGCCACACAACATTAAGCTATTTCTAGCTTGATTAGATATCTCAGCTTTGATCACTTTGTCCTTCAACTTGACTCGATACCTCTAATCTAATCGATTAGGTATGCATGGTTTGGTTAGTTACAGCTCAATTTGCTGTTGGGTCATTAGGTTTTGAGCAAAAAGGTGAAATTTTATTTGAGTTTATTAGGTTTTGAGCAAAATGCTAATTTCTTTTCGTTCTAAACCAACTTTGAACACTCAACACTGGAAGACACGAGATCCCAGAGCCTAAGTTCCTTTGCTTTCTCAGAGTCGTCACACATCAAATATATAACATATACACAAATCTGCATCCACACATCAAATATATAACATATAGACAAAGTTTCGACATGAATGCTCTTCGTTTGTCTATTGTTCCACTTACCATTGTGCTATCTGTATACTTACGGTAGAGACTAATCATAATATAAATATCGAACATACGAAATATGTATAATCAATTGGCATGGCATCCGTTTATAAGAAACCTGGATGATCATAGCTGCTTATTTCGATAGAATTTCCTCTGTTTTATTATCCTTACTTACCTTTCCTCTTAAAAGCTGCGAGAAGGAGAATAGCATCCTACAGGTACAAATACACATACACGCACATTCTGTCGCTCCTAACACTTGATAAACCATTATGAGTCTATAAAAAAGCAAATATTTCATCTGTCCAACTTCTTTAACTACGTCACCATTTCAATCTCTCGTAATTACCAAGAGAACTATACCCTTTTTGCCTGCACAAATTCGTGCCTTTAGCTCATGATTCTTTAATCTTTTTGTCATGCATTATGCAGGAGGCTACAAACACATACACTCTCCAGCGATGTTTAGTCCAATAGACAATATGTTTATGTATTTATATATTGCAGGTTAGCACACTGGTGCATCAGAACTATTACTTGTATGCTTCATATATGGGGGACCCAAAAGATTCTCAGCTTTCAGGTGCATATTTTTTCCGACCCAATGGTTCTATGTAGACTATTATTACATAAAAGCTGGGGGTGACTCGTCTGAGGGAATTATGAAAGTTAGCATTGTCTTTTTTTTCTTAGGTTACTATTTCTATCTCTTAATTATTCTATAATATTTTGTATTTTTATATACTTCTCGCTATTACAGTATAATACACAATAATATATTAAATCTTTTTTATTTAAAACACATATCAATACAAAATTTTAATCACCAAATAAATTTAGTATCTATGTTTTTAGATGATATTTCTATAAGTAATGCCATAAAATACTACCTTTTAAATTTTTTTCCAAATTTATCATTCCAAAATTAAACTCCCAAAAATAATACAAATAATTATGTAAAAATATTTATTTATTTTAAATAAATTATACATAAAGTTAAAATATTATATTTGAGTTCATTTTTTCTAAATTTAGGATTTAATTTTTTTATATTAAAATATAGTTTTAATGCATTTTAATCTTAAATTTGTATTATTATTAAAAATTTAAACTAATAATTCTATTTTTGGAATAAAAACTTAAAAATATGTTATTTTATATATTTGCCCTATTTCTATCTCTAACCTCAAATATGATTTTTTTTAATTAAAAATCGGTTTTCTTGGCTAAACTCTACTAGATGTCCTCTCACAATCTGTAACTTTAGCTGTGCATTTACGACCATTGCCAATGAAAGACATAAGTCATGGCCCATGTTTGTATTTCAATAGTACAAATTTAATACTATTATCCTGGAGGATATGGCGTCCTACACATATAATATAACCAATCTGTAGAAGAACAAAAATCATATGGATGGCTACTGATTTTAGACTCATTTTGGACGAAACAGCATACGCCATGGAATTAGGTGTGGAAAAATAATCCGAACCAAATGAACCAAATTGAAAAACAGATTTCGGTTGGTACTTAGTAATAAAAAATTATCCGAACATATATTATTTTGAAAAACCATAGTTATTAGTGACTAACCGAATCCAATTGATTATATACATTATTTTGTCAAAGTTATCAAGAAATAGGGAGAAACATACAAAGGAACAAAAATAATGATTTTGAGCTAAAGGAAGAAACAAAAGCTATCTTTCTACAAGAAAACGAATGGTTTTACACAGTAAAAAGTTAAAAGGAAATGAAAGAGAAACGTTACAAAAGTGTCAACAGTGAAAAAATAAAATAAAAGAGCTAATGGGATCATCAATCACCATATTATTTAATATTCATATATTTGCTTTTGAAAATAATCAATCTACTGAAAATAATAAGATTTCTTACTTTTTCGTCAAAAAAAAAGTAAATAATGAAATACCTATTTTTTTGTCACTGGGCCGATCCAATATTACAACATATTCATACGAAAAAATAAAGTCGAACTAACTATTTAGACCTGTGTTAAAATGTTTGGAATTAAAACTATTAATATAAAAAAATCATTAAGGTCAATTTTCAACTCTCACTAATATATACTTAAATATGTGTAATAAATTGTTCAGAATTGTTGACATTTATTCAACACAAAATTAGTAAATATGTATTCAATACTGATAGACAATTTTCAAAATATCATTTTTTAAGTTTTACCAAAATTATCACAAATTAATATGAAAATGATTAAAAACTCTTTTGAAATATATAAAATTTTAAATTCTAATTTGGAATAGATGAACCAATTTTTTTTTTTTGAAATTAGTTTTGTAATTTATGCACAATAACTAACATTACATAAAATAATTTATGATATTTTAACTACAAGAACTAATGGTTTTATTTTTGAAACAAAAGAATTTAAAATTGTAATATTTTGTGATCTTCCTTTCTACATAGATAAGATTGGGATGCTAAGTATGATCTTGTAAACAATGAAGAAAAAATATATTGTATGATCAAATGAGATGTATTGTGTATTCTGATTGTTGATGTTGATAATAGAATTCTTGTGAGCTGAGTTACTCACCAATATGTACCTTGGTCTTTAATCTTGGGAACTTGTAATCTCGTGTATCTTCTCATTATTTCTTCTGGATTTTGTTCTTGATCGATTAGTGATAAGCCTATAAGAAGTAGGTGAGGTTAATAACAGTAGATGAGATCAGAGAAATGCAATAACACTAGCTTATATAGCCTACTCCAAAATCTCTGTCTCTCTAACACATGTCTAAATCTCACTTGTGCTCAAAATATCAAACATATTGTGTAATTGCATCCCTTTGTTCGTACTCCTCTGCCAAATTGTTTTGTCCCTTGTACCATTGTCCTTAATCGTAGAGATTGTAGACTTCTTTAGAGAAAGTTGACTGTTGTGGGAGCTGTGCTCTACCAATTGTTGTAGCGTTGTGGGTTTCATGAAATGAGGTGGAGAGTTGAATTGTGTCGTTTTAGAAGACTCTTTTTGGACAGAGTATTATTTCTTATATGCCCCTTCAAACTTGTCATAGGGAGAAGGTCCACACCAAGTTTTAACCTCAGTGGAGAGAATGAATTTTGAGGCAGGAATTTTGTAAAAAAAGTCGCCAAGCTGATGTTGAGTAGAGATGTGCTTGACGATTAAAGAACCAAGGGCCACTTTTTCTCTTACGTAATGATAATTGGTATCAATGTGTTTAGTTCGAGCATGCATTACTGGGTTCACAATGAATTAGACATAAAACAAATTATCACAATAAAGTTCAAGTGTTACCAGCTGTAAGATGTCAAGATCCTTAAATATAGAATTTAGCCAAGTTATTTCAGAGGCAGTGTTGGAGAGGGCCCTGTATTAAGCTTTTGTGGAACTTTTTGACATAGTAGGTTGTTTCTTGGATGACCAAGATATAATGTTGGTGTCCAGAAACTTAGAAACGTACAAAAGCCTATGGTGGATCATCGAGTGAATTTACATCCACCCCAATAACTATCATTGTAGGCGCGAAATGTAAAGTTTGTATGTTTGCTGAAACATAATCCCATCGTTGAGGTTCCTTTTACGTAGTGCAATATCCTTTTCAGGAGAGCAAAATCTGACATGGTAGATTGATGCATCTTCTAACACACATAATTGACAAAACACTGGATATCAGGTCTCATTAAAGTGAGGTATTGTAGTTTTCCGGCTAAGGCTTGAAGTAGGTGGGATTAGAGAAGGCTATTTGTTGATTCGACACTTTGTCCAATTAAAGTGGCAATGGAGTACTCATGGGATAAAAATCTTGCATACCATCAAGAATGAGATCTTCTGCATATCGTTGCTGAGAGAGAAACATTCCATCTCTTTGATGTTGAATTTGAACGCCCAGAAAGTAATGTAATTGTCCAAAGTCTTTTGTTTTAAACTACATGTTTAATTCATCAATTAGAACTGAGATTATAGAAGAGTTGTTACCCGTGAGTATCATATCATCTACGTATAGGAGAAGCATCACGACATCATTATGTTTTTGATATACAAACAGAGATAGATCCAACTTACTGCAACTGAAACCAAAATCCAGTAAATATGTACTAAACCTGTCAAACCAACCTCTTGGTGATTGTTTATCAAACCAACCTCTTGGTGATTGTTTAGCCCATAAATGGACTTGTGCAAGAGACAAACATGATTGGGTTTAGTAGAATCCACAAAGGCGGCTAGTTGAGTCATGAAGATAGTTTCACTTAATTCTCCATGGAGAAATACATTCTTAACATCCAACTGCTTCAATGGCCAATTCATTATCGTATAAGTGTGTAACACCTTATCCTGGAAGTTCGTACTACGGGAATCGACATCCTCTTTTTGATGAAATCTCTTACAAACTATTGAAGCCTTTAGCTTATCTAGTGTTTCATCGGCATTCAGTTTACCCACTTGTACCCTAGAACACTCATGCCTAGTTTATAGGGGACTAGAGACTATGTTTTTGTTTCATTACAGTTAGCAATTTCTTCATTCATAGCATTAGCCCAACTAGGATCTTTTAAAATTTTAGTTACGGTTTTTGGTTCAGGATAACTTATTTTTTTGTGTGAGAAAAATGTATCTTGGATTTGATTTTACTGTACCCGCCTTTGACCTGGTTATCATGGGGTGTTGTTGTCGCGGTGAAGGATGTTGGGATGTTGATCAGTGTTCGATATATGAATAGGACTACAAGGACCTGACCTGTTTGGAGAAGAGTGAATGTTTCCACCAATAGGATCAAATTCTATGTCTGACGTATGCCTAAAACATTCACTTTCATCAACAGTAAAAATACCTTGATGTCCTGTATTATGATCACTTTTAAGATGAGCAGGCGATAGTGATGCAGACATATCATTGTTACTGACAGGAACCTGTAGGAAAGTGAAGTAGTTATGATACTGACAGGAACCTGTAGGAAAGGCACTCAAACTTGAGTGCCATCAAAAGTAAGAAGTGAGTCGTTGTTACCTCGAGTTATTTGAGGAAGAAAGCTCTTTTGCCTGGCACTTGCAAGAAAGGTGTTTTCTTTTTTTCATAGGTGTAAGTACCTGTCTGCAAAAGGAAAGGAGGATTCATCAAATATTGCATGACGACTTATATAGACTCTCCCATTTAGAGGAAACAAACAATGATAGCCTTTGTTATTGTAGCCTAGCAAAACACATTGTAAGGTCTTTGGATCGAACTTATTTATGGCATGCTCTCTTAGCGTAAGGGTAGCAAGCACAACCAAAGACATGAGAGCTGAATAATCAGGTGGTTTGTTACACAATTTCTCATATGGACTTTGTTTACTTTCAAGGGTCCATGTAGGTACCAGATTGATAAGAAAATTGGCTATAAAGAAGGCTTTAACCTAATGCTTTTGAGGTATTTTACTATTGAACAACATGGACAGCCCCAATTTCGTGAGATGTCGGTGTTTTTTCTCGGCAAACCTATTTTGTTAGGACGTATAGGATAAGAGATGTGTTGTTGAACACCACAATCTTTTAACCAACTAAAAAAATTTATGTTGATTAATTGTATTCTCTTCCTTCATCACATTGAAAAATACTTATTTTTCAGTAATTGATTCTCAACAAGAGTTTGAAACATGTAGAATCTTGAAAAGAAATCGGACTTCATCTTTAAAGGGTAGAATATTACCAATGATCAATGAATATTACATAATATCAAAAATTTTAGATTCTCATAGTGGGTGATGGACCCAAGAGTTCACAATGAACTTTCAGATAGAGTAAAAGTGGAAACAGAAGATAGAAAATGGTAAATTATAGCTTTTCCCCAATCTACAAGCTTTTGGATTAAAAAATAGTGGAAAGAAAACGTTGCCATTTTTGTATTTCTTAGTATTTTCTCTTACTTGTAAAATGTTTAGAAAAATCCAGTTTATATACCTGAATACAAAATCTCTCTCTAGCACATGTCTAAATCTCGTTTGTGCTCAAAATATCAAACCTATTGTGTAATTGCATCCTTTTGTTTGTACTCCTCTACAAAGTTGTTTTGTTCCTTGTACCATTGTCTTTAATCGCAAAGATTGCAGACTGTTCTGCAGAAGGTTGACTGTTATTAGGCATGTGCTCTACCAATTGTTGCAGCGCCGTGGGCTTGATGAAGTGAAGTTGAGAGTTGAGTTGAGTCGTTTCGAAAGATTCTGTTTTGGACATAATATTATTTTTAATATAGATGTGAATTCAAATCCAGATAATTAAAAATTAAATCATTCCATCATAATCCGGATATTATAAAGTTTCAAAATATCATATGTGTCGACCTCTTATATTTATTGTTTTATTAATCTTATATAATGATTTTATATAGTTTCATAAGAATCTAAAACCTGCAAATGCCATAATCTTATGTTCATTGTCTTTACTTCTCTCTTTTTCAGGTCACAAAAAGGAAAAAAGGGTAATTTGCACTGCCACAAGTCAAACATAGAATAAGCTGAACTTATACTATTCAACATTCCCATCCTTTCACCAAATCATATACTTTACCAATCACTACAAAATTTAGAAAAAGTCTCATTATCTTAGTTTTTGTAAAACAATATAGTTCATTATTTCCAAAGCTACTAAAGTTCTCTTTCTTATGCCAAAAATACATCAAATAAGTGAATTTTTTTTGCAATATTTACATTACAAATTTACTAAAATTGAACCCATAAATAAGATAAGCTAAACTTAGAAAAATAAGCAAAACAAGACTCATTTTTTTTCTTAGTTTTACGTAATACAATACTTGCTAGCTTTTCCTAAAAGCTACATTGGAGTTGTTCCTTTTAAATTCCTATTCTATTTCTTCCTACACATAAATACATACATAATCTCTCACAAGCTTTTTTCAAAGTTTTCTTTTTAATGTCTGACTCAAATCTCTCACGCTTGTAACTTCAAAGCACCCTTGTCGGCAAAAAACACCTTGAAATGAACCCAAAACCACTCCTTTTCTGCATTTCAATACACAAAAAATCAAATCTTTAACAATATTCAAAGCTAATTCAATATAAAGTAAATAATAATACTAAACTGAAGAATTTTCTACCCTTTTGGATTTGACGGAGAGAAGTTGAGGGGATATTTTGTACAAGTCTTCATCCACTGGCTTCGGCACCGTCGTCCTCCGCTTCACTACCGGTGTTGGGCAGCTCTTCGGCGTATTCAACTCACGCGCCTCCGTCTTGAAGTTGAGTTTTTTCGCCGTAGTCGGCTCTTGGCGCACCTTAGTCTATAGAAAACAATTTTATATAAATCAAGAAGAAGTTCACGGCGTCGAAAAGTGAGAGATGAAGTGTTGTGTACCCGACGGCGAGGGAGGAGGATCACAGCTGGAGTGACGACGTTGTGGTTGTCGGCGACGTAAAGATCACGATCTTGAGGGTAATGAGTGTAGTGAAAAAGAGCAGGTTGTTGAGTTGTTGCTGTCTCGAAACACTGAGTGAAAGGAACGGCGTCGTTCCAGTCCCAGCTTCCAAAAGCTGGCACATGTCCCCTCTTACAATACTCTCCTCCTCCATATTCCTGATAATAAAAGAAAAGTTACAAAAAATTAGAAAACTGTGTAAACCTAAAAGATGAAGAAGACAGAGAAGGAGCTTACGTAGTCCATTGTTTAAGTGGTGAATGAGTTGATGATGTTGGATCTCTGCTTTAATCAATCTAAATAGAGAGAAGAAAGAGAGAGAGAGAGATAAAGAGAGAATAACAGAGATATATTTATTAAATGACCAGAAAGGTTTTTCAATTTTAAAACTGAGACGAAGTGTATTTATAAAGTCTACTTGTAGGAGATAGACTACAGGTTAGAGAGAGAGAGAGAGATGGAGAGATGGAGAGATGGAGAGATGGAGAGATGGAGAGATGGAGAGATGGAGAGATGGAGAGATGGAGAGATGGAGAGATGGAGAGATGGAGAGATGGAGAGATGGAGAGATAGAGAGAAATAGAGAGATAGAGAGAAATAGAGAGAGAGAGAAATAGAGAGATAGAGAGAAATAGATAGAGAGATAGAGAGAGATAGAGAGAGATAGAGAGATAGAGAGATAGAGAGAGATAGAGAGATAGAGATAGAGAGATAGAGAGATAGAGAGAGATAGAGAGATAGAGAGAGGTAGAGAGAGGTAGGGAGAGGTAGAGGGGATAGGTGAAATAGAGAGATAGAGAGATGAGAGATAGAGAGATAGAGAGATGGGGGAGAGAGATAGAGAGATGGAAAGAGAGGGAAAGAGATAGAGAGAGATAGAGAGAGAGAGAGATAGAGAGATAGAGAGAGAGAGAGAGAGATAGAGAGAGGTAGAGAGAGGTAGATGGAAATAAAGAGAGAGAGAGAGAGAGAGATAGAGATATGGAGAGATAGAGAGATAGAGAGAGAGAGATAGAGAGATGAGAGATGGTAAGGGAGATAGAGAGATGGAAAGAGATGGAAAGAGATAGAGAGAGATAGAGAGAGATAGAGAGAAATAGAGAGAGAGAGAGAAATAGAGAGAGATAGAGAGAGATAGAGAGAGAAAATAATAAAAGTTGGCTTTAGCTAAAATTCTACTGTTTTTATTTTAATTATTTTATGGTAATTATTTAAAATAGTATTTTAAAATTTTTGTATTCTAAATCGTTAAAATTTATAAAAAATAATATAAATTTCATATTAAAATAATTAAAATTTTATTTTTAATAAAAATTAACTTTAAATTAAAAAAATAAATTTAAATATTATGTTTAATTTTATATATAGTTTATTTGAGGTAAATAATTATTTTTATATAATAATTTTTGTTATTTTACAATTTTATATTTTAATGTGTTATATTTGGAAAATAAATTTTAAAAAATAGTTTTTCAAAATATTTTTTATTTTATTTATTTATAAAATGTTTATGCTTTGCTTTGAAATGTGTTTTTTTTTGTTTTTTTTTTCGGTAGCCTTTAAGTTAAAAAGGCAAAACAAACATTTTAAAGAAACTAAAAAGATTTAACGTAACTTTCACAAAAACTAATTAAAAAGGGAAATTTTTCAAATGAACAAAGTTACATATAGCTGAGTTATGCATTCCATTTTCTTACATGTTTTTACTAATAATCTTACTTGTTTTGAAATACATCTTTTTGTGTATTGGAAATTGTTGAGTTTAAAGTGAACATCATAATTATGATATTAAAGATAAAAAAATAGCTGTAGATGTCGGTTCTTCCATTATATTGTCTTTTTAAGTTATTTTGAAATAAAAGTAATTCTAAAGTATGATCAGGTAAATCCAATCAAAATAAGTTTGTGCTTGTATCCCTTAATATTAATACAAAAAATCGGTTATTTTTCCAAAAGTATTTTTACACGATGACAAATAAAAATAATCTGCTTCTTTAAATTCTGGAGTCTTTTAACAATATAATATTAAAAAAATTAGAACAACCTATTTTTTGGTAATATAAAATGACCTATTATTTTTTTCGCTTATGACCCTATTAAATTCAAGGACGGCTCTGAGTGAGATCATTTTCTAAAATTATTTTTTGTTTACATAGTAGACGATTATTTGTTTCAATGGATAAAAAAGATAATATATAAATTAAAATTAATTGACAAAAATAGTATTATTTTAAAATTTTATATCAAATACAACATAATTATTTTTAATTTTTAAAATTAACACAAATTTAATGTTAAAATATTTTAAAATAAATTTTTAATAAAGAAAAACTAAATTCTAAATTAGAATAATAAAACTCAAATACCATATTTAATTTTATTTATAATTTATTTATAATAAATAAGTATTTTTATAAAAAATTTGTTATTTTTGAAATTTTTAGTATACAGTGTTAAATTTAGAACAAAATTTTTTAAAATATTATTTTAGCATAAATCAATAAATGAAACTATTTGGTTCAGTTTAGTTTATAGTTTTTTGAACTGTAAATATAACAATATTGTTATTTATAAGATTTGCAAAAAACCATTTAAATATTGAAATATTGTAAACTTATAAAAAAATATTAACTTCTTCACATTCCAAAAAATATAAAAATTTATTCCTAAAATCATACAACTATAATGTTTAAGTTCAGTGTACCATTAAAGTTTTGATAAAATCAATGTTAGTATGATGGTTGATAAATAAACGATACAATAATGTTGATTTTTTTGGTTAAAATGTTAATGTCAACTTAAACATTAAAATTCTTATGAATTTAGAAATAAACATTAGTGTTTTTAACTTTAAGTGAGAATAAAACCTTATTTTGAATATCTCATTTGACTTTTTCAATATATATATATTCCTACATGTTTAGTGGAGCAGACAATATTAATGATCTCTTGTTGGAATATCCAAAATTGAAATGAAATAATATTAAAAAAAATGTAGAGACAAAAGAGTTAAGAAAAGGAGCTGTAGAGAGAGAAAGAGAGAGGGGCCACCTGCAACATTACCTCTGTTATGAGACTTTGTGCTCTGTGCAGTGTGCAACCAACATTGCCACGATTCCAAGCAATCCTATTTATTATCTTTTGTCAATTTCTCTTCCTTTTTTTGTTTATATTATTCTGTCTTTACAATAAATATGTCTCTTTCTTTTCAGATGTTTAATTTGACAGAGGAAAGAGGAAAGAAGAAAGGTTGAATTAGGTCAAACTTACTGAAAACTGTACATATTACCATAATTCATTGCTACTGCTCATTGCAGCCTTTGAAATTGAGAAAGCAGTTAAAAATATATCAAGGAAATGGGCTTTTCATTGATGTAATAAACATCAGTGTTTGGGCAGTTAAAACTTTTAACTGTTAGAGATTGAAAGTTTTAACTGTTAGAGATTGAAAGTTTTAACTGTTAGAGATTGAAAGTTTTAATTGTTTTTAAAAGTTTTTTGATAAATGGCTGACAAATTGAAAAATACATTTTTCGCCAAAAAAATCTCATATTGTCTTCAAACATTGCAATAATTTCGATTCATCAATCACAGTTTTGCTGTTTTAAAACAACAAAAAACAATTTTCATTCCAAACTATAGCAAATAATATTTTGTTCTGCAATGTCCCATTTTCCTATCAAACATGAATATTTTTTAAATAAAAACATGGATTATATTTTTAACTGAAAACACAAAATTCATATCGATCAAAACGGAAAATTTATATTTTTATAATGAAAAAATGAAATTTTGTTTTCGATTAAAAAATCGTAGAAATCTGTTTTGGTGTCAAAAAAAGTAGACAACTATCCACCAAAACAATATAACATAATGATAATCTACTAGAATTGCAAAATGTGTTTTTCCCATTAGTGTTTTATTATATTCATATTGGTTTTATGTCCATATATTTAATATATGTATAGTTAAATCAATTAATGTTGAAGTTAAACTTTTCTTCGAAAACTAAAAAATCACATGAATAGTTTTAATTGTAATTTAATTTTTTTTGAGTACTTCATTTTATAATGGTATTTTGAGAGATCGGAATAGAAAACTTATTTTACATGTAAAATTACTTAAAGACAATTTTTTTAGTTATTTCATGTATTTTGCATTTGAGGTTCCGTTGAAATTCATAGACGAACAATTTAATATCGAAAAACATATTCTAATTGCAAAACTGAATTAAAAATGAACAACATTTAAACATTGCATTTAGAAATTGTATCTAGATATTGAATTTCGAAGAAAACTAAACAAGATAGAGAATTTCTATTATAATTAACATTTATATAAAAATACTAAATATTGAGATCACTAAAAATAACTAAATATAATATGATCATTTAAAAAGAATTATAAATATGTGCTTATGAATATATTTTGATTTGTTGTTGTACTATATTTACGTTTATTTCAAATATATGGAATTCGAATTCACTTTAACTTGTTTGGAAGATATTAAATATTTGTATGAAAATATTAGACTATTGTACCGACCCGTTGTGAATCTTCATTTTTAATTTTCACACGTTTAAAAATTAATAATTTAACGTTCAGTTGACAATGAATTTACTATATTAAATGAAGCTAAAAAATGCAAAACAAATGATAATTTTCATGTTAGAGAAACATGCGCCACTAAAATTTTAACTTTTTTTATTAAATATTAAATGATATCTCATCTCAGTATTTTTTGTGTTAGAATATATTTTCGAAATTTTTTGGACATTTAATTAGAGCCGATTTTGAAATAGCAAGAGAAATAATGTTGAACTAGATTTAGATCTGCATGGGAAAATATTTTTATACTATAATTAATTAATTATTTAATAAATATAAATTAAATATTTATATAATTTATTTTTTAAAATATTTTAAATATAAAAAATAGTATATAAATATTTTAAATTTTATATATTAATTATCTATTAATATATAATTTAATTTATTTTATTATTATATATTTAAATATTATATATATATATATAATATTATTACTTATTATATTATTATATCATAAAATTTAAAAAATATTTGTATAATTTAAATGATTTATAAATTATTGATCTCATTGTAAAATATATTAATTATTCTAAAATTCATATATAAATAAACTAAAAACTGTAAACTCAAAAAGATTAATTCGAAACAAACCAATCTTATTTCAGAAATTGGAAAAACAAGTCCTTACCGACCCATTATTTTCTCAAAAGCTTGACAATGTATTCACCCAATGAGAATAATTTGTACACTCCAATATCTTTTTTTTTTTAATTTGTGAGTGACAAATCGATAAATTCTATTTTTGGCATTTTTTTATCAACCATATCCCCAACAGCATTTTTAACTACATTCGTAACTAAAATTGTCGACGACAAATAAATTAACAAGATATATATCATCAAATTATATGCATCTAATCAATACCAAAAATGTGTTCTGAAAACTTTGATGAACCATCACAATACAACACTGAAGAGATCTTAAATTCATCTGATTGTTTCTGTTAACATTATATCTTGAATTGAAATTTTGTTTTTGTTATTTTGTTGTTTTTAAATTGAAATCTATTTTTAAAAGATTTCATGTGTTGTAAACAAAAAAAAATCAGTTTATTGTTTATAGACACTTTCCGTGATTTATGTTTACTTTTTTTTCTGAATTAGTAATCAATGAAAAATCAAATAAAATTCTAATTTCACTGTAAAGTAGGTGTTTATCACGATTAAAATTCTAAAAGTACAAAGCATCTTAATTTTCCGTTGAGTAAACCATTTCAAATTTAATTGATAAAAACAATAATCAACATATTATTTAAATTTTAGTTGTTTAGAAAAAGAATTTAAAATAAAAACATTTGAGATGGAATGTTTTGTGATAGTCAATATACATTTCATATATAGCATTGAATCTGATATTTCACAGAAGGCAAAACATATAGAAACAGATTGTTATACAACGAGAAATGCAAAAAATTGTCTTATTGCAACTTGACATGTACGTACAACTAAACAACTAGCAGATCTAATAACTACGATTTTGAGAAATTGGACTTTTGATTATTTGTTGTACAAATTGAGCATGTGCATCTTACTCACCAACTTAAGGAGAGTATAATGAGATAATTCATAAGTCATTGTAATAAGGAGATTGCTCTATGATTAGACAAAATAAACTCTAAGATATGTTTGAGAGTTATCTTTAAATGTGTATATATAAATCTTGTTCGTTTATTTGTTGCGGCAACTGCAACTGCGGTTATAACATATGTTATTCGTTTTTTTACTACCGACGGTTGCAGTTGATCACATGTTTTTAGATGCACCGTTATTTTAATCAGCGGTAAAAAAAAATTACGACGCAAAACAAAGTGTCTGACCGGTATAATTATCTATAAGTAACTGAAATAGATAAACGAACAATAATATGGTATGCCAGAACCACAAAAAATTGCGGATAACAAACAAACATAACTATTGTCTAACATACTTTTTTCCAAGTTATTTTACTTTATAATCTCTATAGCATTTGCCTATTTTTCCAACAAATAAAGTAAACTAAACCAACCCCGTGAGTGAGCCCGTGACTAACCGAATAATACAATCTGGCTCACGGGTTTAGGTAAAACTTTATTATATATAAGCCTTCAAGTGCACTTTACACGACAAACACACACAATCATATAAGAAATAAGAGAAGATAAAATGGCGAACAAGAAGGCTAACTTGATGGTGATGATGATGATAATTGTGGTGGCTATTTTAGCCGGGTGGTCTGTAGCCATTGACCTATGTGGCATGACCCAAGCTGAGTTGAATGAGTGTAAACCAGCAGTGAGCAAAGAGAGTCCAACGAACCCATCACAACTTTGTTGTAATTCTCTAAAACATGCTGATTTCACATGTCTTTGTGGCTACAAAAACTCTCCATGGCTTGGTGCTTTAGGCATTGATCCTGAGCTTGCTTCTAAACTCCCAACCAGTTGTGGTCTAGCCAACGCTCCAACTTGTTAAGCTTTGTGTGTGTATGTATGTGTGTGTTTTTCTTTAGTTATCATATAATGATATTTTGTGTTGGTATTTATATATGGATGTTTATTCTAGATTTCGATTCGGTTACTATGTTTTTTTAGAGTTTCGGTTTATGAATAATATGTCCTTTCGATATTATTTGAGAAATGAAATTTGTGGTTTTTGTTTATATATCAGTTCTACATTTTATTTCAGAATAAATTTCCAGAAAATACATTTTTGAAAGAATTTAATTATAATTAAAAACTAGATTTTGATCCGTACCATATATAGAGTAAACTATTTATTATATTTTATAAACTAAATTTTTATTAAAATAATATATATATAGTTTATATTTTGAAATATTATCTGAAAATTTAAAAGATACACTACCATGATTAAATAAATATCATAACTGTATTATATATGTATAATTTAAAATATAGTCTTATGAATTATTTTATATGAGTAAAAATTTATTTTCTACGTAAAAATATTTGAAGATTTGAGATTTAAAAAAATTTATATTGAACAAATATTTTGAAATTCAATTAAAATTAAGATAAAATATAAGTGTTTACACTAAAACCATTAATAAAATAAGTAAATGTTTTGGTGTAGAAATTAAAGTATCTTATAGATAAATATAAAAGAGTATAAATATAATTTGACTATTTTTCAGTTCAACTAAGTTATAAGTACATTTAAATCAAAATGTTAGCCTTATTTTCAAGAATAAAATAGTTTATTTATTGATTATTAGTAGGTAATGTAGTGAAAGATTTGTAAAATTTATTCTAATGGTTTTATGTGTATTAATGGTTATTGAATGACATATATAGTAATTTATCTAGTAAATTAAAATTTGTTGTAAATTTATTTTGAAAGATTCTGAGAAAAAGATAAGTATGATATAATTTATAAATAATACGTTAAGAAAATATTATTTTCTTATAATATTTTTCAATTAATATATTAGGGATATGTGACACATCATATACTAACTTAAGTTGGTTTGTGGGTCTTAATTGATTTATAACTCTGTATAATATTTAGGAATCAATGTAAAATTTAATAAGTTTAAAATCTGACATATAGATTTCTAGGATTTAAAAATTTTTATTTTACTTTGAAAAATATTTTCAAATTCACTAAAATCGATTACAAAATCAATAACCCCATTTAGCCATTTGATGTATAATATACATTATTTTGCAGTTTTTTCCATTCATACACTACAAGAAAACTGTCAATTTGCGACTGTAATTTGCGACTACATACGTGGTCACAATTTTTGCGACTACATACGTGGTCGCAATTTTTGCGACCACATTTGCCATGGTTTAGCGACTAATTTGCGACTACGGAATAGTAGTCGCAAATTGGTCGCAAATATGTGACCAATAAGTGTGGTCGCAAATCAGTCGCAATATGCAACCAATTAGCGATTGAGATGCGACTGCCTTGAGACTGACCCTGGTAGTCGCTAATCAATCGCTATTTTGCGACTGGTTAGCGACTACATATGGAAAATGAGGTGGTAGTCTCTTATTGGTCGCTAAAAATGCGACCAATTTGCGACTACGGTATGTAGTGGCTCTGCAGTCACAAAGTGGTGGCAAAGTGCCACCATAAAAAACATGTGCGTGTTAGGTATAACGACATTTAAGCGACTACATAGCTGTAGTCGCAAAGTAGTGGCAAATCAGTGGCAAAGTAGTCGCAAAGTAGTCGCAAAATGTTGTATATATATGCACCATCCCATTCTCTCATTTGCGAAATCAAAAGTAAAAAGTTTTGTAAAACATGTGGGGAAATTATAACAATTCGAGAGATTGGATGTACAGAAGAATTGATAATGAAACAAGAAATATCTCAGCGGAATTTGCACAAGGCATGGAGCAGTTCATGAATTTTGCAAGTAGTCAACCTATAGCTCAAAGTAGTGGAGGTAAGTTTTTCTGTCCTTGTCTTAATTGCAAAAATGATAAATTTATTCCGGGACGAAAAATATGAAGTCATCTATATAGTCGAGGGTTTATGCCAAATTATTATATTTGGTATAAATATGGAGAAGAGCTGAATGTTCAGTTAGGGACGAGTAGTACTAGTCGGGGTGATGTACCAAGAAATCAGGGACGTGATTGTAGTAGTGATGAAACAGTTGGTATATCCGGTAATAGACAGTCTTGAGACAGTAGTGATGAAACAGTTGGTATATCCGGTGATTGTAGTAGTGATGAAACAGTCTTTATGGACTCGGTAGCCTCAGCCGCGTATAGTGTACGGGTAGAAGTAGTGGGGTACAAACCCATTCACCCGAGTACGTTATGCTTCAAGAACAAAACGCGTTGATTAAAGCACAAAACGCGCAGATGATAGAAAAATATGAGAAGATTGAAGAGCTGAACAGAGAAAACCAGAAGAAGATCTCGAGCTTGGAGATGCTCCTCGGATATATCCAATGGACGGATCCCGCATTCGCCTCCTTTATGCACGATAACGATTGCACAGGGGAACCATCGACGGCTCCGCCCACCACCCCAATTTCGCCATCAGATTTCCAATTTCCGCCACCAGACAATTAGATTTTTTTTTTTTTATGTATTTAAAAATTTTCAATAATAAATGTTATAATTTTAAATTTGTATATCTTTTTATTCAATATTTAGTTTACATATTTTTCATTTAATATTATAATATTTTTAATTCATTAATAAAAATTAATAAATATTATAATAAATATTATAATAATATTTTAAAACAATTATATTAATAATTAATCTAAATTATTTTATTAATATTTCGAATTTCAAATAATTAATTTTATTATTGAAATTAATTTCCAAAATTATTATTGAAATTTAAATTTATAAATATTATTTTACATTTTTTAAAAATAATTTAAAAAATATTAATATTATATTTTTTCCAAATATACGAAATTATTTCAATAATAATAAAAAATATACTATTTTTTTTAAATCTAATTACGGTGTAGTCGCAAATTAGTCCTAAATCAGTCGCAATTTTTGCCACTGATTTGCGACTCCGACTGCGAGCTATGTGCAGTCGCAAATCAGTCACAAATGTGACAAATTTGTGACTTTCTCCTGTAGTCGCAAAACAGTCATAAATTTTTGTGACTGATTTGCGACTACGGTTCACCTGCAGTCGCAAAACAGTCACAAAAAACAGTGACTGATTTGCAACTGCGGTTCTACCGTAGTCGCAAATCAGTCACAAAAAATTGCAACTGTTTTGCGACTACAAATTTAGCAACCACAACCGTAGTTGCAAAACAATAGCAAAATTTGTTACGGAAATTCAGTGGCAAATTAGTCGCAAAAATAGCGATCATGGTTGTGGTCGCAAATTAGTCGCAAAATAACCACTATGCCCGTGGTCGCAAATCAGTCGCAAATGTGCGACTGATTTGCGACTAATTTTTTTTGCGACTAGTATTTTGCGACCACTTCCATGGTCGCAAAACGGCTGTTTTCTTGTAGTGATAATAAACGAATTTATGAATCGATAAGATATTGGCTTCCCTATCAACTTTTTTCTTCTGTCGGCATTTCCCTATCAACTCAAAACACACAACATTCGCATGGTCTTTAAACCTCATGTTTGCGGCTGCTTCGTTAGCGTTTGCATTGCTGTCTTTTTGGTTAGTGAATAAAGTTTCATTACTTACCATATGAAGTTTCGTATAAGTGACGTGTTATACCACATAAATTTTTATGTTACCTACAATTTTTCCATCCAAACTTTGGATCTTTATATTAGTCCTGTTCATTTCGTAGTTACAGGAACCTGCGGTTGTATCATGCGGTCAAGCGTTGTTCGTTTGACCGCCTCTAGTTTCTATGGTCAAACGCTGCGCTCGACCGCAGAAAAATGCGGTCAAAAATTTTAATTGTTGCAAAATTGTAGCGTTTGCGATCAAACTATTGCAATACAACATGTGTGCGACAACCTACGGCGATCAAACGAACAACAATATTACAGCGTTTAACCGCAGCGTCTCACCGCAGGTCGCTGCCGCAGACGCTGCGGCAGAAAAACGAACATCGATATTATATTATACAAACTAACTGATTGTATCTTAATTACATGAACTTTATAAATGTCTCTAACATTCCACAAATTGTAATTTTGATGTGAAATTGCGTTCAATACACACGATAATCGTTTTAATACATTGTGATTATATTAACTAAAGACTAACCCAAATAATAACAAATCAAAGCTACATTAACCAAATATTGACACATTGTTATTTGGATCGGATTTTAGTTAATGTAATCGCAGTGTGTTAAATGCGATTACCATGTATTGATCGCAATTTTACAGCAAAAATCATGATTTGTAAAATTTTAGAGATGTTTACAAAGATCGTGTAAAATTAAGCTGTGATCAGTTAGTTTGTATAATATAATAGAGAGGTTTATAGTTCAATTGAAAAAACCGTGGACAACATAAATTTATTTGGTATAATAGTGTATCGTCTATTCGTATAATTATAAAAATATTATAATTATTTATAAATTTACATGAAATACCATAAAATTATCGCATCGATAACATAACTAACAAATTTGACTAGAATTTCACTATGCTTAGCAATGCAAACCATCTTATATGATCCATTGTGCATTCATAAATGATATAACACATTCCACCTCTCAGTTAACAAAAACTACTATATCCGTTTAAATAAAAATGAAACTCTTCCACTTGTTTTTTTCATACCAATATTTATGGAAAAAACAACATGTCAAGCTAGATCATATAACTTTTGACACATCCACATCTATCAAGTGTTACAAAAAATAAGAATATATCGGATATCCATTAAGGTTTTAGATCAATTTTTTCGAATTTTGGATATTTCAATACTAGAAGAGATACCCATTCGGGTATTTTCAAATTTTAATTCTGGTTTGATTCGTGTTCAATTCGGTGTCATCTATATTTGGGTCGGATTTTGAAACCCAAAATATCAGTAAAAATCTAAAAAGTTTTTAAATATTAATAAAATTTTGTTAAATTTTGACTAATAAAACTAAAATCTTTCTGATGTTTCAGATATGTTGGTCTAAAAATAACTCATATTTTTTTTTAAAATAGTAATTTTTGATAATTTATTATATCAATCATAAACATAATTAATATTTTTAAATATATAATCGTATTTTGGATATTTCATATACCCATTTTGTTTTCGTGTTGATTCGGATTCGATTATACTTCTTCAATTATATAATTGTAAGATCAATTTATATATTTTATTGATTGTGGTTCGTTTTGGTATCTATTTTTGGGTCACTTCGAGTTCTATTCTTTGGTTTCAGTATTTTTTCCATGGTATAAACTCGTGAAAGTTATTTTTTTTTCTAATGATTTCTCATATGTGGATTGCTTACAAGAAAATATGTTAATACTTTGTAAAATGTTTATATAGTTTGTTGTTATAACATGGCATTTTCGAGACTCTATTTACTCAGTTGATTAGATTATGAGCATATTTTCATATTTTCATTTAAAGACAGTTAGTTTTGACAATGTTGGTGAATATATTTCTCAAGATTTTGAAATATTAAAAAAAACGGATGTGGATTTAAAATATCTTGCTAGGGGAAAATATTAAAATGATAAACTACGTACCTTAAAGTATATTACGAGTGAAAACATATACAAGTTTTTGTGTGAAAAATAAAATGTAAATGATAAAGTTATGGGATACAAAACAGATTTAGTCATATAAGAGTTCTCAAAATTTTCTATATCAGACTTTGATAAAATATATTTTCTTGTGGTAGATGTAACTATTTTTATATTTCTTATAAATTTGATAAAGAGAAAAAATCTTAATTTATGTTTAATGGATCTAGTTATATTTTATTTCTACAGGCCACTAAAAAATACTATTTATATAAAAACTTTACAAGAATTTAAAATTTAAATTTCAATAACGAACAAATTCAAGATTTCAAAAATAATACTGCGTTATTTATAGATGGAAAATATGTATGTGGTGAGGACTTATTAAAAAATAAATGAAGTTGTAAGTCTATGCACATTTATAAATAGTTATACCTAATATATCTAATATATTATTTGAAAAATAGTTTAAAAAATAATTTTATTCTAACGTGTTATTACCAAAAATATCACGATGACGTGTTATCAGCACAATAAATTTTAAATAAATATATAAATAAATTCAAATTATTAAAATAATTACAATATGTCATAACTAATAATTTGATTAAAAAATCAATATATTTTATTAAACTAACTAAAATATACTATTAAATTTGTATAAAACAATTATTTTATTTATTAATTTATATATATAAACTTAATATTAAAAATAATTTTAAATAAAAATAAAAATTAATAAATATCTAATTTATATTTATTAATAAACAATACTATATAATTTATAAATATTTTTCCGTACGCATGACGTAGGTATAAGTCTAGTTTGTTATGATTCCACTATGTTGGTGATTAAACATTACAAAGATTCTTATAAATTTCTCAACTATTTAATATTTGAATATGAGTGATTTTGAATAAACAAAAGTTTTGTCAAAAATACGAATTGAGAATCCAAAAATGAAATATTTGTGCACTAAAAAATATACACATGTTAGAAAGCGGTGATTATACACACTCGATTTGTTACCTCTATAAATATGTGCTCTTGTAAAAATTTATCATTTATCATTCAGACTTCTCCAAGAAGTCTGCTTCAGCCGGAATAAACTTCGAAGATTTCGAGAAGTCTGCGCAAACCGGAAATTAACAGTTTTTAACCTAACCAAATTTAACTCTCCATATATAAAGAAGGTAACCCTAAAATTTTATCATAATTTCATTTAAAAAAAACGTGGGAGCCTCCATCCTCCAAAAATGACTACAAGGTAAATTTTCTCTTCTTCTCGTTTCACCTTCCCTCTTTTCTTTTCTTCTTCTCTTCTCATATTCTTTGTCATCTTGTTATTTTGTAGATCTGGAAAAAAATCATGAGATATGAAAAAGGTAAGTTTTTTTTTGTTTATATGGTTTTGGGTTTGTGATTTTAGAATATTTTTATTGTTTAGATTTTTTGTTATTTTTATTACACTATTTCTCGTCTTATAGTGTTGTAGATCTGGAAAAAGAAGTGAAGAGATCTAAAAACGTAAGCTTGTTGCTTTTATTAGTTTTTAAGTTTTTCGTAGTTTTTGTGATTTTTGTTGTTTTCTTAAGTTTTTTCCTATATTCTTATCTCATTTCTCATCTTATATTGTTGTAGATCTAAAAAAGGAAGTCACGAGATCTAAAGATGTAAGTTTGTTATTTTTATTAGTTGTTACGTTTTTCATGGTTTTGGAGATTTTGTTGTTTTTTGTTGTTTTCTTAATTTTTTCTTATATTTTTATCTTATTTTTTATTTTCTATTGTTGTAGATCAAGAAAAAAAATTTACAAAAACTAATTTTGTTGTTTTACTAGATTTTTAAAGTGATTTTTAATAGTTTTTAAAATTTTATATGGTTTTTTAAAGATTTTCAATAGATGTTTGAGATTTATGGTAGTTTTACAGTTTTTTGTTGTTGTTTTTGAGTTTTCTTCTTACGTTTTGAATTTGACACTGGTTTTTGAATTAATAGATTTTTGTGTTGTAGACTTCATTACAGGTTTGCAGATTTCAGTTGCAGACTTCAGTTGCAGACTTTAGTTGCAGACTTCAGTTACACACTTTAGTTGCAGAGTTCTTATATTCTTATCTTATTTCTCATTTTCTTTTGTTGTAGATTTGGAAAAAGATTCACAAAAAGTAATATTGTTGTTTTAGTAGTTTTTTTAAGTTTTTCAATAGATGTTTGAAATTCCCCTTGAAATTTATGGTGGTTTTACAGTTTTTGTGGATGTTTTTGAGTTTTTTTCTTACGTTTTGAATTTGACTTTGGTTTTTGAATCAATAGATTTTCGTGTTGCAGACTTCATTACAGATTGCAAACTTCATTACAGGTTGCAGACTTCAGTTGCAGACTTCACAACACGTTTTCATTACAAATACAGACTTCATTTGCAGACTTCATTAATAATTACAGACTTCGTTTATATTTTTGGTCATATTTTAAATAAGTTTTTGTCAACTTTATTATACCCATTATTCCACCTTGTCACTCAGTTTTCAATCAACTTTTTCAGAATTATAATAAACTATTAGTTGTATGTCAATCACCTTTCAATCAGCTCAAGTTAAATCATACTTATAAAATTACAAAATGACAACCATTAAAAACACAAATATTAGTATAAATTTTCATAAACACTTTTATACATAGTTAAGGACTTAGTGCATATTTAAGATACTTAATGCATACTTCCTAATAACAAGAAAGAACAAGAACTGAATGAAAAACAATAAATCGATTTGCAAAATCTAAAGATATGTATAAACAATTCCATCAAAATACTAAGTTAACAGGATAGTGTTGGATGTTTTTGTAACACAACATCGATAACATTGTGCCTTCAAATTAATTGAATTGATTGGTTACATGTTTCAGAAACTACACACTTATATCGGCAAACTTTGTTGTATAAATCTCGCAGACTTCTTTGCAGACTTCTCGGCAGGCTTCTTTGCAGACTTCTCGGCAGACTTTGTACTTTGTCCTTACTCGTAACTTAATTTTCTGAGATACTCAACACTAAAACTGAATTTATTCATCTTTCACTTTACCGTAAAGAATGTAATCCTCAACATTCGAGTAAACTTTATTCTCATCTTCATCAACAACGTAATCATCATCAATTACAAACATTTTTCCTCCTCTTGTATTATCCGCAAAAAAATTCCAAGTCTCTCTCATATTCCACTCTCCACAAACAATAACGATTTGTACTATTATCTACGATAAAAATTAATGAATTTGATTAGATCATTGTACACATACTAAGTTTTCTTACTGAAGCAGACTTCTCGGAGAAGTCTACTTTGATCGAAGAATAAACTATCGCAGACTTCTCAGAGAAGTCTGCTTTGATAGGAATAAACTGTTTTTCTTCCAAAGCAGACTTCTTCGAGAAGTCTAAACGTTTATTCTCGCCAAAGCAGACTTCTCGCAGTCTGCGACGTTTATTCCTATCAAAGCATACTTCTCCGAGAAGTCTGCTTTGATCGGAATAAACATCGCAGACTTCTCCAAGAAGTCTGCTTTGATAGGAATAAAATGTTTTTCTCGCCAAAGTAGACTTCTCATAGTCTGCGAAGTCTGCTTTGATAGGAATAAACTGTTTTTCTCGCCAAAGCAATTTTTATTCCTATCAAAGCAGACTTCTAGGAATAAACGTCGTAGACTTCTCGGAGAAGTCTGTTTTGATAGGAATAAAATGTTTTTCTCGCCAAATCAGACTTCTCGCAGTCTGCAACATTTATTCCTATCAAATCAGACTTCTCCGATAAGTCTGCTTTGATCGGAATAAACGTTGCAGACTTCTCGGAGAAGTCTGCTTTGATAGGAATAAACAGTTTTTCTCACTAAAGCAAACTTCTCCGAGAAGTCTGCTTTAGTGAGAAAAACTGTTTATTCCGGTTAAAGAGAGATTTATTCCGATTAAAGCAGACTTCGCGAAGTCTGCTTTGTGATATATTTACAAAGAAGACTTCGAGAAATCTGCTAGAGAAGTCTACTTTGTAAATATATTACAAAGCAGACTTCTAGTAACTGTATGAACTGAAAAAATAACCGAAAGCAAAACACGAAAACTAACATTCGATCTTCATTTTTTAGCTACGTGACTTAAATGATGACCGATATAAACTCCCAGAAGCTTGTTTTAACGGATAATGATGAATTTTTGCAAAGTTGGAAACTTTTGAATATAGTGTGATGAGAAAAATTGATAGAAAATGAGAGAGAAAATGAAAGAGGTTGAGATGAATGAGATTTGATGAAAGAATAGAGGTATAAAGGTGGGTGTGTCGATGGAATTAAGAGCTTCCAACAACCACGACAATGGTGGTTGTGTGCAATGAAGAAGATGATATTTTCGTAATATTTTTGAAAAATTTGTTCATAATGGTCATTGTGTTGTTTTTGTTTTTTTTAAGTTAATGGCAAAGTTGTAAATAAAGTTATTGTTGAATGATAAAATAGAGATAAAAAGTTAGTTTTGCAAAAAAATGTTTAAATTGTCAAACTTGCAATTGAAGACAAATTTTAGGTCAATTTTGCAAATGCCTCTTAAATTTCTAATAATAACACAAATTTAATACTAAAATAGATTAAAACTATATTTTAATAGAAAAAATTTAAACCCTAAATTGGAAAAAATGAGTTCAAATATAATACTCTAAATTTATGCATAATTTATTTAAAATAAATAAGTATTTTTACATAAATATTTGTGCTATTTTTGGAAGTTGAATTTTGGGATGGTAGATTTGCAAGAAATTTTTTAAATCATAAATATATTTGTTTAAATATTTGTACTAATTCTAAAATTTTATTTTTATAATGGTAGATTTAAAACAAAATTTTCAAAAATATTATTTTAGGGTATTACTTTTACAAATTTCTTATATTATTTTTAATTTTTTTATTTGTTATCATGCTAAAACATTCAATCAATAAATTCATGAGTAATACCCTAAAATAGCACTTTTTAAAGTTTTTCTTCCAAATCTAGCATCATAAAATTAAATTCCCAAAAATAGCACAAATACTTATGTGAAAATACTTATTTATTCTAAATAAATTATACATAAACTTAAAGTATTATATTTGGATTCATTATTTTCAATTTAGGGTTTAATTTTTTCCTATTAAAATATAGTTTTAATGCATTTTAATCTTAAATTTGTGCTATTATTGGAAATTTAAACTAATGATGCTATTTTTGGAACAAAAACTTAGAAAGATGCTATTTTAGACATTTGCCCTAAATTCATTTGCAAATAGTTTAGGAAAGGGCAATTGACTAAAATAACACTATTTCAAGTTTTTGTTCCAAATATAGCACTAGTCATTTAAATTTCCAAAAATAGCACAAATTTAATACTAAAATAATTAAAAATTATTCCTAATGAAAAAAATTTAAACCCTAAATTGGAAAAAGTGAACCCAAACATTATGTTTTAATTTTATATATAGTTTACATAAGGTAAATAATTATTTTCACATAATAATTTGTACTATTTTTGGAATTTTAATTTTAATGTGCTAAATTTAGAAAATAAACTTAAAATGATGCTATTTTAGGGTATTACTCTGTAGGAAAAGACAATTTGACTAAAATAGCACCATTTCAAGTTTTTGTTCCAAATATAACACTAGTCATTTAAATTTCCAAAAATAGTACAAATTTAATACTAAAATAATTGAAAACTTATTCCTAATGAAAAAATTTAAACCCTAAATTGGAAAAAGTGAACCCAAACATTATGTTTTAATTATATATATATATATATATATATATATATATATATTTTTTTTTATTTATTTATTTAAGGTAAATAATTATTTTTATATAATAATTTATGCTATTTTGGGAATTTTAGTTTTATTGTGCTAAATTTAGAAGATAAACTTAAAATGGTGTTATTTTAGGGTATTACTCTTAAAAAAATTATTATGGTCAAGTTTTCAATACATTTATCCAAATGAGTAAAAAACTGTTTAATATTGGTAAATTTAAGTATAGTCAAAGAATTATTCAAAAGAATAGCATCCGTGATTCGAAAGGTAAAATTTTTGGTCCAAGTTTCGAAAAATAGTAGCATTATCACATATTACTAGTTTTTCAAAATTTTTTTTATCAAAATAATGATTTAAAATAGCATTTTTTAACATTTTTATTATAAATTTAGTAGTTTAAATTAAAATTACAAAAATAATACAAATAATTATGTTAAAATACTTATTTAATTTAAATAAATTATATAAATTTAAAATATTATATTTGAATTCATTTTTAAAATAATATTTTTTAAAGTTTTTATTATAAATTTAGCATTTTAAAATTAAATTACAAAAATAACATAAATAATTATATTAAAATACTTATTTACTTTAAATAAATTATAAATAAACTTAAAATATTATATTTGTATTCATTTTTTCTAATTTATAATTTAATTTTTTCTACTAAAATGAAATTTTAAGTTATTTTAATCTCAAATGTATGATATTATTGGAAATTTAAACTAATTTTTGAAAAAAAAACTAAAAAATGTACTATTTTATAGAATTGTCCTTTTTATTATATATAAAGAGTAATTGCTAAAATAACACTATTTCAAGTTTTACTTTTAAATATATCACTAATCATTTAAATTTTCAAAAATAACATAAATTTAATAATAAAATAATTAAAAACTTCTTCGTAATAAAAAATTAAACTTTAAATTGGAAAAAATGAATTCAAACATTATGATTTAATTTTATACAAAGTTTATCTAAGATAAATAATTATTTTCACATAATAATTTGTGCGATTTTTGAAATTTTATTTTTAATGTACTAAATTTAGAAGATAAATTTAAAATAGTGATATTTTAGGGTATTACTAATATAAAAAGTGGAAACTATTTTCAAATTTAGTAATTTAAATTAAAAATAGAGTAATATTTTAAAATAGCACATTTTAAACCTGCGATATGCAGATGAGTATCATCATTTAGACCACTAAAGGAAGGCTCAACTTCATCGTTGGCGAAGTTGATTTCAACATTATTAATCTTGGTCTTTATTGATTTTTGATACAGATCGACGCAATATTTGGGCATACGGCACGTACGTTCCCAATACCCTTTCATGCCACATTTGTAACAAACGTTTTCGGTCAGTTTTTTTATTGTCCGACCACCATCATTTATTTGAAAATTTTATTGTTTTTCAATGTTAAAACTCCTTCCTTATCCACGTATACAACCTTGTCCATGACCTCTACTACAGCCTCTGCCGCGTCCACATTCTCGTTCTTGATAATTATTATTGTTATTGGATGCTACAACATTCACTTTTGGGAATGGAGCCGATCCAGCTGGATGAGTTTGATGGTTTAACATCACGAGTTCGTTATTTTGCTCTGCTAGAAAGAGTACTTGCATCAATTTCGAGTAGCGAATATATCTTTTAGCCCAATACTACTCTTGTAGGACTACATTTCCGGAATGAAATATGGAGAGTGGTTTTCAATCATATCATAATCGTTCATTATATCACCACATAACATCATTATAGAAATAATTCCGAACAACGCAGAATTATATTTACCAACGCATTTATAGTTCATGAATCGGAGGTGTAACCAATCATATCGAGTCTTAGGTAAGATCATAAGTTTCTGATGATCAAATCTATCTCTTAATGATTGCCAACGATACGCATGATCTTTTTCGTGATATATTCATTTTTTAACGTATCGTGTAGATGGTGGCATATAAAAATTATGGTCTTAGCCTTATTCTCATCTGACATCGTCTCTAATGGATCAATGGCTTTGAGAAGCCCATTCAATCTCAGATACATTTTTGCATCTCATGTCCAAATCATATAATTTTTTTGGATACATCGAGGGCAATGATATCAAGTTTTGCTAAGTTTGACATAATATCTATATAAATAATTAAACCAATTATTATAACATTTTAAATATCATCTTAAAAGTTGTTAATGATAATAAAAACATATGCATATAATAAAAAAATGATAATCTTAGAAGTTAAAACCATTCATGTGATTAAGTAGGCAAAACCTACTATATTGTTTTGAGGAGGCAGTGCCTACCACTCGATTAAGTAGGAAATATAATTTTCTACTTCATATACAATATCGTGGGAGTAGGTATAACGTACATGCATATGTCGTAACGGAATTATAGTTAAATTCAAATTTCACACCTGAATTTCATATAGTGTGTCAATTTATACATTCGTCGTAACGGAATTAGAATTCCGTTAACAAATGTTGATGTGGCACCTGTGTGGTAGATGACGTGATACAAACTCATTAAACCGTAGAAGTAGATGAAACGGTTAAGACGCGTGAAATAAGTTTGTGCAGATGATATGGCAGATGACGTGGATTTTACTTCTAAGATTTAATGAGTTTGTGCCACATCATCTGAATTTGTGCAACGTCATATGAGTTTGTGCAACGTCATATGAGTTTGTGTAGATGATGTGGCAGATGATGTGGCATCTGCTTCTACAATGAGTTTTTACCATATCATCTACCATATAGGTGTCACATCAATATCGGTTAACGAAATTCTAACCCCGTTACGACGAGTGTACAAATTGGCATACTATATAAACTTCGGGTATGAAATTTGAATTTAACTATAATTCATGTACGGTTTTGCACAGTCCCAAAATTTAGATTTAGATCGAATATTCGAATATATTTTGGATATGAATTGGCCCATTCGTGTGTGAGAAATGAAGCAAGAATTGTTTGCATTGGTTGTAAGAACATTTCATTCATCTTTCTATTTAGAGTTGGTTTTACAACTTAAAAATTGCTACTATATATCTGCTATAAGCATAAATATTATTTATATTATTTATATTATTTATTTGGATTTGGATGAATATTATTTTTCGATTAAAGACAAGTATTATTTATTTGATTGTGGTGATATCTTATATGATAGCGGTCAATTAGAAAATGGTTTATATTCTCAAGCAGAATGCACATATTTATAACATTAGTACCAATATATGTAAATCAAATGACTTAAATCCAGCTTTTCTTTGGCATTGTCGTTTAGGTCACATAAATGAGAAACGCATTCAAAAGTTCATGGTCATGGATTTTTAAATTTATTTGATTATAAATCATATAAAAAATGTGAATCTTGTTTATTGGGAAAATGACTAAGGCAGTATTTAATGGACATAGTGAAAAAGCTAGTGACTTGTTCGGCCTTATACATACCAATGTATGTTGGCCAATGAGTTTAATTGGTAGAAGAAACTTTCATTGATTCATCATGTTTAATAATGATTCAAGTGGATATGATTATGTTTATCTATTAAAACATAAGTTTAAGTCTTTTGATAAGTAAAAAGAATTTCAAAATGAAGTACTAAACCATCTTAGAACAAGAATCAAAGTCCTTCGATGAAATCGAATAGGAGAATCTTTAAGCCAATCTTTCATTGACCATCTAAGAGAGTGTGGAATTGTTTCAACACTCATTCATCTAGGAACACCATAATGGAATGGCATATCTGAAAGGAGAATCAAATTTTATTAGATATGGTTCATTCAATGATGAATCATATAGATATTCCATTCTCCTTTTTGGGATATGCTCTAGAAATGTAAGCATTTATGCTAAATAGATGTCCATAAAAATCAATTGAAATGACATTGTATGAGATATGGACTGAAAGAGTTCTGAATATACCTTTTATGAAAATTTGGGATTATGAAACTTATGTAAAATTCTTAATTACTGATAAGTGCGGACCAAAATCTGATAAATGCTACTTTGCTGGTTATCCAAATTAATGGGACCAAAGGTTACTACTTTGACAACTACACCGAAAACAAAGTGTTTGTTGTTTGGAATGATGTTTTTTTAGAAAGAGAATTTCTTTCTAAGGTAACTAGTGGGAGTAAATTACAACTGGAAGAAGTTCCAGAAACACAGGAGACTGCTGAAAATGTTGAAAAAGAGCAACATTTAGATTTACGAAGAGTAATAGAGCCTACACTTGTGGAACCTAAAGTACGTATGTCCAAACCGACCCATCACGAACCCAATAGATATTTATTAATTATAGAAAATGATGAACATACGTCCTTTGAAGAAGGAATAAAGTGCCCTGGTTTCGATAAATGGCTACAAGCCGCAAAATCTGAAACAAAATGCATGTCACAAAACAAAATGTGAACGTTGCTGGATTTACCTGATGATGTTAAAAACCATTGCGTGTAAATGAGTTTTTAAGAAGAAAACAAATATGGATGATAATATATATATATATGTATATATAAAGCTAGATTGGAAGCTAAAAGTGACAAGCAAATTCATGGTATAAACTATGACGAGACCTATTCTCGAGTCGCAATGCGTAAGTCTATTCGTATTGTTCTAGCAACTTTCACTTATTATGATGATGAGATATAGAAAATGGATATAGAAACGGTTTTCCGCAATGGAATTCTCGAAGAGGATGTGCACATGACACAACTTGAAGGTTTCATAGTTCCTAAAAGTGCTAGGAAGGTATGCAAGCTTCAGTGCTCCATTTATGGGTTAAGTCAAACATATCAGAGTTGGAATCTTTGTCTTAATGAAGCAATCAAACAGTTTGATTTTGCTATAAACGAAGAAGAACCATGGTTTTCAAAAAGACTAATGGGAGTACAGTTGCATTTCTTGTATTGTATGTAGATGGCATACTACTCGTTGGAAATGACATTCCTTCACTTCAGTCGATCAAGGGTTTGCCTAACTAGTTTTTTCTAATGAAAGACATGGGAGAACCTGCTTATATTCTTATAATAAGAATCTATAGATATAACATATTGTGTTTTGTCAAGATACTTATATAGATATATAGATAAGGTCTTCACATATTTAATATGCATGATTCCAAAAAAGGTTCCTACCATTGTCTCATCGCATTTCTATCAACAAGACACAATGTCCTTTGACACACAGTGAGCAAGAACGCATGAGTACAATCTCATATGCTTCTACTATAGGGTCTATCATGTATGGCATGTCTTTTACTCGTCTATATGTTGCATGTGCTTTGACCATGACAAGTAGATACCAATGAGATTCGAGTGGAAATCACTACAAAATGTTCAAGAACATCCTTTAGTATTTAAAAAATACTAAAAATAAGTTCTTAGTTTATCGAGAAAGTGATGAGCTTGTTGTGAGTGATCATACTGATGACAGCTTTCAAAAAGACAAAGTTGATATTTGGTCACAATCTAGATTTATCTTTTGTTTTAATGGATGATCAGTGAGTTGGAAAAGCTTTAAACAAAACATTGTTGTAGATTCTACAACCGAATCATAATACATTCTTGCTTCTGAAGCAACAAATGAGCACTACAAGTAAAATGTCACTGTAATTTGCGATCACATGTGTGGTCGCAAAATTTGCGACTAAATTTGTTACGGTTTTGCAACCAATTTGAGACTACGGAGCAGTAATCACATATTAGTCGCAATTATGGGACCAAAACAGTAGTCGCATATTGGTCGTAATATGCAACCATTTTGCGATTAATATGCGACCAATTTGCAACCAATTTGCAACCAGTGTTGGTAGTCATTAACCAGTCGCCCCATTTGCGACTTATTAGCGACTGCATGTGGTAGACCCACTTGTTGGATCGCAAATTGGTCGTAAAAAAACCACCAATTTGCGATTACAAGTTCAAAATTTCTTTTGTGGTCGCAAATTGGTCGCTAATTTGCGAGGACATGTGTAATTTTACATTTTTCCTATGTATTTTTTACATTTATAACTTATATTTTCCATATTAGGTAAATACAAACCGTTATAGGGGGAAAATATAAACAAAACCATAATTGTGTTGATCTAAATTTATGAAACATATAAAGTGTATATAAATAGTATAAATTTAAGGAAATGTGTTAAGTTTAAGATAAATGATATGTAAATTTGATAAATGTATAATTAATATGTAAGTTTTAGGTAAATCGATTTTGTTTTTTTTTTCTTTTTAGTGAGTTGCACTTTGTTCCAAAAATCGGAAATTTTTGGTACTAAACCAAACAAAAAATTTCCGTAAATATTGTGGGTAAACTTATTCCACAAATTAAACTGTCATTTTGTTTTTTCATGTAAAACGCAACCTTTATTGGCTCCATAAAAATCCCCAAATTTTGTCCAATAACAGTTATTTGTAATCTTAATTTTGAGTATGCATGTTTCAATTTTAAAAGATTTTAACAATTTGTAGTCTTTGTTGTTGATCCTAATCGATCCAAAATTATTCATTGATTCTGTAAAATTGAAATTTTTATTGAGTAGAATTCATACACTCGCAAACGAGTTAATTGGTATTTCGGAATTTTAATTTTCGGAATTTATGTGTAAGATCGATTTTGTTTTTAAAGCCAAATCGCGATTAATATTATGGGCAACCTTATTCCCCAAATTAAAGTGTAATTTTTTTTTGTTTGAAGTAAGTTGCACCTTTTTTTGCCTTCATGAAAATCGGCAATATTTTTCCAGCAATTTTTTTTGTTTGAATTTCACAAGTTTTGTAACAGTTCGTTGTATCGAGTATAACACAAAATTTATTTTTTAGTTTGTTCCCTACATCATGATTTTTGTTATTATAACTGATAAGTATTTGAATTTGTTGATTTATTATTGATCAATCTTTCAATTATTTATACATGTGAAAGCTAATTAGATAAACATGAATAATATAGAATATTTTTAAATATATTTTAATGTATAGAATATTTTCTAAGTATATTCTAGTATATATTTTCTAATGTATAGAATATTTCTTAAGTATATTCTAATACTTCTCCTCAAGTTGGAGCATGCAAATCACTAATGCTCAACTTGACCCAAAGATTTTCAAAAGCTGGACGTCCCAAAGCTTTAGTCAAAATATCTGCAAGTTGTTCAGAGGTAGCGACATACTTTATGGTGATTATTTTATCTTGTATAGCGTCACGAACTTGATGACAATCAACTTCAATATGCTTAGTTCGTTCATGAAAGACCGGATTGGCGGCAAGGTGTAAGGCAGATTGATTGTCACAATACATTTCCATAGGTGTGGGATGGTCGACACCAAATGCTTTTAACATTGACTTGAGCCATTTAAGCTCACGGAGAGTATAAGTCATTGTCCTATATTCTGATTCGGCTGATGAACACAAGACTGTGTCTTGTTTCTTTGTTTTCCAAGAGATCGGGGAAGAACCCAAAAGAACCACATATGCACTAAGTGATCTTCTTGTGCGAGGACATGAGGCCCAATCTGCATCGCAATAAGCACGTATTCGCAAGTCACTATCCGATCGAAGAAGGATACCTTGGCCTGGGCAACTTTTCAAGTAGCGGATGACACGTATGGCAGCTGTCCAATGGGCTTCGTGAGGAGCTTGCATGAATTATGAGAGAATATGCATGGCATATGTTAGTTCGGGGCAAGTTATGGTGAGATAAATCAGACGACCCACTAAACGGCGATATTTTTCTGGATTCTCATGCATCGGCCCTTCATCACTTGCCAATTTGTGATGTTGCTCAATCGGCGTGGAGTAAGGCTTGGCCCCAAGTAATCCGGTTTCAGTAATAATATCCAAAGTGTATTTGCGTTGGGTTAAAAAAAATCTACTTTCTTGACGTGCGACTTCAATACCCAAAAAATATTTAAGCTTCCCCAAATCTTTCATGTGAAAACATTCACTCAAATAGTGTTTGAACTTCGTCATCCGAGGCAAATCGTTGCTTACAACTACAAAGTCGTCAACGTAAATAAGCACATGAATAATCAAACCCTCTTTAGTCCAAGTGAATAGAGAATAGTCTGACTTGTTTTGAATAAACCCATATCGCGTCAAAGCAGATGAGAGTGTTGCAAACCAACAACGTGGAGCTTGAGGGAGACCATATAGTGATTTCTGAAGGCGACAAACCATATTTTTGTTGGCACAGTGAAAACCTTGCAGAAGTTTCATATAAACTTCTTCTTCTAACTCTCCATGTAAGAAAACATTATGTACATCCATTTGATGTACTTCCCATTTCAATGCTGCAGCAACTGCAAGCAAATGTCGTACGGTTGTTAATTTTGCAACTGGTGCAAAAGTTTCTCCATAATCCACATCTTTGATCTGCTTATTACCAAGGACCACAAGTCTAGACTTGTACCGTTCGATGGAACCATCATAATTATATTTAATGCGAAAGACCCATTTGTTGTCAATTGCTTTCTTACATGGAGGCAACGTGGTAATATCCCAAGTTTTGTTGTCCTCAAGAGCCGTAATTTCCTCTCTCATAGAATCTAGCCAAACCTTAAATTTAACAGCATCATTGTAATGTGTTGGTTCATATCCGGAGGTGATGGCGGCAAGAAAGGCTATGTGTTTCACAGAAAAATGTTCATCAGAAATATAATGAGTCATCGGATAGAGAGAAATATATGGACTCGTTTTAGTGGAGGCTGATGGAGAATTAGTGTGACAGAGAGTTGGAGGAAGCGGTGTTAGAGATTTTACATTGTAGACAACATAGTCTTTAAGTCGAACTGATGGTTGCTTAACTCGCTGGACCAGACCGAGTTGTCCTTGCGTTTTCGGAGATTCAATCATGGTAGAATCAATCTCAATTTCATTAGAAATTACGTCTAATGATGGTGATAAAGGATTAGGATGATGTGAGTCATTAATATCCGGAGGAATATTAGATGATGGCAAGCTCCCCTCATCTGCCACATCCTCATGACTGGGAAGAATCCATTCAGAATTAGTAAACTTCGCAGTTGTTATAAGTGAGTTAATGTGGTGAGTATTGGTAGTCATGAATGGGAATTCATCTTCACAAAACACAACATCCCTGATGGTAAATAACTCTTCTTTTTCGAGGTCAAACAGCTTCCACCATTTCTTACCAAAAGGATATCCAACAAACACACAACGTCGACTACGAGGGCCAAATTTATCTTTATCACGAGCTCCACGATGAGTATAGCAGAGGCATCCAAATACTTTTAACATGTTGTAGGAGGGAGCATGACCAAATAACTTCTCGTACGGTGTTTTGTTGTTGAGAAGTGGTGTAGGTATCCGATTTATAAAATGGATAGCCCCCAAGATGCATTCTCCCCAAAACCGTATTGGTAAATTAGCTTGAAACCTTATAGATCTTGCAACATTCAATATGTGTCTGTGTTTGTGCTCCACACGTCCATTTTGTTGTGGAGTGACTACAAAAGACGTTTGGTGGAGAATGCCTAGATTGTTAAACACTCGTGCAAGACACATGAATTTGGTTTCATTGTTACTTCGAATGATCTTAACTTTCTTTCCAAATTACCTTTCAGTCATGGTAATAAAATCTTGAAAAAACTGAGATACCTCTGATTTTTTCCAAGAGAAGGTATGTCCAAACTGCTCTAGAAAAATCATCAACAATTGTGAGAAAATATGTTGTACCAGAAGATGATTTTGTCTGATAAGGTCCCCAAATATTGCAGTGAATAAGCTGAAAGCACTCTGTAGTTTTATTATGACTATCATGAAAAATGTTCCTTGTTTGTTTTTCCTTGAAACAAATGTCACAACTTTCTTTAAAAGCACTAGTAGCTCCTAAAAACGATAAAGAAGAAAGCATTTTAGCAGACGGATGCCCAAGTCGGCAATGCCACAAGCTTGCATCAGATTTTTTACTAGCTTGGTGTGCTCGCGTAACTCTAACACCTTTAAAATAGTAGACCCCTTCTCTCTCTTCACCTACTCCAATCAGGGTCCTCGTAAAATGGTCTTGTAAAACACAAAGAGTGTCAGTAAAAATTGCAATGCATCCGGTCTGCTTTAAAATTTTTGCAACAGAGATTAGAGTGCAATTCATGTTGGGGACATAAAGCACGTCGCTCAACGTGTGAGTGTTATTTAAAACTAGTGTTCCACATTCTGTTGCCTTTGCGGAGCTTTTATCAGCAAACAATACATCAGATGGTAAAATTTTGTTTGTCAATCAGTAATGTGACATCACCGGTCATGTGATGGGATGCACCGGTATCGATGATGATATCATTTAATTCTGTCTTACCATTAAGCCGTTCAGATGAGTACCCCGATTTTTTAGCATTGAGAAGAGCTATGAGTTGATCTGTGGTCCAACTAGATGGAGTGTTAGTTACTTGTTGACTTTGTTCTTCTCCTTGGGCATAGCTAGCACGAACTGTTGCTCCTCTTCCTCGTCCGTTCTGGCTATATGTGCTACGTCCGCCACAACCTCCTCGATTGGTAGGTCGTGAGGTTGATGTACGAGTTTCCCACCAGTCTGGATAACCAACAATATGAAAACAGTCTTTGGTTTCATGACCTTGACGTCCACAATGAGTGCATGTTGCACTACTGTGAGGTCTTGTTAGCACGACGTTCGTAATGGGCGTTGATGATTCAGCTTTTGCTAAAAAACCTATTGTATCTGGTTTATGTTTATTCACTCGTGTGCTATTCAGATGTTGTTTCTCACGAATCATTCTTGAATATACTTGATTAAGATTTGGAATAGGATCTTGGCCGATTATGTTTATGCTTCGTCTAAATCTATTAAGAATTTGTGCACTTTTTTCATAGTCTTGTGCTATTTTTTCAGCCGCGCCACACACACATGTGTGATTAGTTCGATAAATTTGAAATTCATCCCAAAGTGTAGAAAGTCTACCAAAGTATTCAAGCACAGATTGTCCATCTTGTTTGCAGGCCATGATTTCAGCAGAGATTTGATGTTCTCGAATACCATTGTTTACCAAAAATCTTCCTTTAAGAGTTTCCCAAAGTATCTTAGCGTCAGCAACAAACGTCACCGTAGAATGCACCTTTGGTTCAATAGATGTTCGAATCCACCCCACAATCATTGAGTTGTTTGTTTTCCACATAGAAAGATTTAGTTCAGAGATCGGTTTCGTAATCGTCCCATTGATAAGACCGATCTTCTGCTTTGCTTGCAAAGCATTCCACATCTCCACTGCCCATTCGGAATAATTATCTTGACGAAGAAGAACAGAGGAGATGAGAGAACCTGGATTACCAGAAGCGTTTATATGATACGGAGACATTGATTTTGTTGACGAAATCTCCGTTTTTTCTCCAGAGGTTGTATTGTTTTCGTCATCAGAAAAAGCCATTATTGAAAATATAAAGAAAATTATTGATTAAGTGTTTATTGAAAACCTTTGTTTTGATACCATGATAAGTATTTGAATTTGTTGATTTATTATTGATCTATCTTTCAACTATTTATACATGTGAAAGCTAACTAGATAAACATGAATAATATAAAATATTTTTAAATATATTCTAATGTATAGAATATTTCCTAAGTATATTCTAATGTATAGAATATTTCCTAAGTATATTCTATTGTATAGAATATTTCCTAAATATATTCTAATAATAACCAACCAAAATTCCATAATATTTAGAGGGGTTTTGGGTTTTTTTATGACATCACGATGTTTGTTGTTAAACCCATCAAAATCTATTTGAAATATTGTTGGTAACTGTTTTCTCAAAAGAATGTGTTTTTTTGTTCTCTATTTCAAATAATTCGATATCGCCTCTATGATTAACTAACAAATATATCCGCTAACAGTTAGTTGTAACCATAGTTATGTTTTGCCTTTTATGATTGCCATATTTGTTAAGCGTCCGTAGTCTCTATTTATACTTCATAACTCACATCATTTTTCATTTGCAGATGGATATTGTTCTTTTGCCCCCCACGAATGTTTCCCGCTAGAGAGAAATCCGAAGATGCAAAGGTTAACGTATTCCATAAGTCTTGGCGTATTAAAATTGTTTTTGACACGATAGAAGAAAATGAAAGATAAAATATACACATGTGTATATAATCGTATAGTGCAATATTTGATGATATCAAACACTAAATACAGCTGCCAATATCACAAATCGTATGGTGTATATTTGTCTAGACTCACTATCCAATCTTGTGAACAAGTTACATGTGTCATCATTACTATCTTGTTGTAGATTAGATGTGAGACGGTGTCTCCATTAACAAGGGATGTTTTCGTAAGGGATGTTTTCGTCTAATTCGGCGCATTATGCACAGTAAAATTAAATTACTATGCATTTTGTCATTCCTCTAATTTTTCCACAAAAAAACTGTCATTCAACTAACTAGCCCTTCTTAATATGGATTTAACGTAATTACACATCATTTCTTAGGTCTTTGCAACATCACCTAGGTTAATGGAGAACTAATCAAAAAACAAATCAATCTTTGGTTAAGTTTTTTGTATAGTCCAAATGATTATATTTGGGCAATTTTCTATTATTAATTTAAATTTCTAATAAATACAAATTTAATATTATAATATTTTAAAATATTTTATTAATAAAAAAACTAAAAACATAGATTAGAAAAGAAGAATTCAAACATAATATTTTAATTTTATTTATAATATAATTAGGATAAAACAATCATTTTTATATAATAATTTGTGATATTTTTAAATTTTTAATTTTATTGTGATAGATAACAAAAACTTAAAAAATATTATTTTAAACTAATGATATTATATGTAGAACAAAAAAATTTAAAAATGTTATTTCAAATTAAACCATAAATTTTAAACCTAAAATACTAAACCAATCTAAATATTTAAATTATAAATTTTAAAAATTATTTTATTTTATGATATTTTTTAGAAAAAAAATTATGATAACTTTTTCAAAGGTACGGTTTGTTCAATGATCTAAAAAGCATAAATCAAATTACATTTGAAAAGTCTATCTTTCGAATAGAATCCAAACCAAAACAAACACTACTCATTTAATTATGTTAAAACAGATTGGTACTGTCCGTTTAAAGTCATGCGATCTATCGACTTATCATAAATCAGCAGAGCAACGGAAAGAAATCCACGTCGATCTTTTATCTAGACAAGTTTAAATTCTCCATTTAAACTTCGTTTACTTAAACCTGTTTACTTTTAATCCATTTAGCCATGTTTGGCCCATTAAAAATCAGTTTAAATCCGGAGACCTAATTTTTAACCCATTTAGACATGTTTGACCCATTAAAAATCCATTTAAATCAAGAGACCTAAACAGATTGATCCATTAAAAATTAATTATCTAATTAGCCGAATCATAGATTAAAACTTTTATAATAGACCCTTTAAACCCACTGATTTTTGGTCATTTTAATAGTGTAACATACAATGCCCCAGATTTAAATCCAAATGATAATACAGCAATGACAGTAGTCATTAGTACAAATCCTTAAACTGCATATTCTAATCTAATTCATAAATCCCCGCAAAATCCCAATTATTTCAAAACTTCGCAAAGCCGAAAACTATACGGATGATGTCAAACAAGACCACATAATGGCAATTTCGATATCGAAATAGAAACGATAAATATATATATAGCATAAAGCACATAACCATAGGCTTATTGATTTCACTATCCCCGACATAGTTTTCAAACCTCACTGACACCAAACTAATGAAGAAACCATATCTGCCATTCACTTGATGTTTTTGAGTTTTAAAACTAAATTTATATCTTAAAAAATTAAAAATTATATAATATTATTTATTATTAAATATATATTATATATTTTTATTTTTATTTTAAATTAAAAAAAAAATTACTTTTTACAAATTTAATATTATTTTTTAATTAATTTAATAAAATATATTAATTTTTAAACTAAATTAATAACAATAATATATATCATAATTATTTTTAAACTAAATTAATAACAATAATATACCTTATCCAAACCATTCAATCCATAACGAAGTGGACGATTCTATCCCTAAATCCGTAACAAGAACAAATCCGATATTATATTTCCACGAAGATTAGTGCATAGTGATAGAGTATTAGTCAAAAGGGGTGAAAACTAAACTTAAGTCATTAGGCTAATCCGACTTACTGTTTACCGGACTCCACAAAAGACAAAAGGAGAAGAAATAAAGCAGAAAAGAGAAAACAGATAATAGATTTTTTTGGTTCAGAAGACGACATAAAAATCAGTTAAACCTCTTTGTTTTCGTCGTTCTCGATCTTCTTCGCCGGAGTAGAGAAGATCCAGGTGAAACCAAAGGGATCTGTGACTTTTCCTTTAACTCCTCCGTCAGTTTCAGCCTCTGTGAGCTCTTCCACTTTTACAGCTCCGGCGGTTACAGATTTCGCGACGGCAGCTTCAACGTCATCAGTTTCAAGGAATATAGTCATACTAGTGCCTTCATTTTTCTCACTGCTCATCAAATGTAAAAAGAAACATCAAACATGTCAAATCAAAACCACAAGATCTTCCAAATCAACACTACAGCCACAGAATATTAAAACCAGAATAATGCTTGTTAAAAATGGCTTCGATAAAACATTATAAACGTCTCAGATACTCATGATCAACAGCGTAACAAACAAAAGTCTAGAGGATGAGATCTCTAAAAGCACACTAACGTAACAGAAAACCGTATTCAAAGCAGTAAAATCCTTGAAAAATGGCTTCTATACACATCATATACTTTTCAGACATACTTCATACCTCAAGTTTAAATCTAGATCTAAACGAAATCAAACGGCACAAGAGAATATACTAAAGCCGTGACAAAACACGACGCAGAAGTTCAGAACACAGCGCCGCTAAAGAGAGAGAGAGAGCTTACGTAGAACTAGAGTTAGCAGAGACGTCGCAAACAACGAAGGTAAAGCCAGCGAGCTTAATCTCAGCAGAGAGAACATGAGGAAGCTCTTCGTCAAGCTTACGCTTAGGGTAAAGAGAATGTCCAGTCTCAACAGCACCAAAAGCAGATTTGAAGAAAGTAACAGCGTCACCGACTTTTTGAGCTTCCACGATAAGACGAGGCTTAACCGCAGTGAAGGTAACAGACTTCTCCACCGTAACGCCATTAGCAACCTCTTCTTGAGCCATCGCAGAGATCAAACAACAGAAAGAGAAAATTTGGTTAAGGTAGAGAGTAAATGGAAATGGAGTGTTTGTTGAAGAATCTAGAGACGATGGTGAGATATTTATTTTGGAAGCGGAGAAACGGAATCGTTTTGAATATTGTGACATGAATGGAAATAACAATTGTTCTCACGTCCGGGGAATACCCTTACTTTTAATATTATTTACGAGTATAGGCCCCTATTATCCTTTTCTCTCTCCCCCCTATCCTACCTGTCTAGCGTGTCTCTTCCCCGTGCCTCTTTATTTAACCGTTAACAAACTATATAAAAAACAGAATTAATAATAAAATGTTGAAAGAGAAAAAAAGCACAAGTTTTTTTTTCTGTAATAAAAACGCACAAAATTGGTTCTTTGATTTTTTTTTCTAACTACTTGCATGATTATTTCATTACTAAATAAAGTTATGTATGAATATAATATATTATAATTTTTTATTATTACATTTCATTAAAATCTTATATAAATATTATATGTATTACTATATAAAATAAATTTTATTTGTATCGAATGTAAAAATTATTTTGGAGTACGATTAGTTAAAATTATATAGTTACTTATGTATAAAAATAAAAGATAATGAGGTATAATTATTATGAAAAATTTATCTGTATATACATTATATAATTTCTAATTTGATGAAGCATCAAATTATAAATAATTTCTATATAAATAGAAGTATTATGGTCTGCATGACCATCCTAATCAGAAATTCAAAACATTTCAATATCTCATCAACAGAGACATTTAGCTATTAAGGGTTCGTAGTGTAAGAATCATTCTCAACTTCAGTATCATAATCCATGCATCCAAAAATTGTTTTTTATTATTCAAAAATTAGCATGAGTTTATGATTATAGAAATCATAAAATTATCAACCATTGATATCAGAGCTATCATGTATAGTTTCTGTATAATAATAAAATTATTTTTTTATTAAATTCGGATTTAATAATATGGTGAAAGTTTTATATTGTTAAATATCTATTTTGTGATCTATGGTTAAGTTGTTCAAATATCTGAAATTATGCTTATTGGTTTAGATCAGGTTATACTGAAAAACATGTTTAGATCTGGAAAAAAAATCTAGAAATTTGGATGAAATCATAAAGTTTAGGTTTTCTGAATTTTTGTGAAGTAATTTTCGGATTAAATTCCATTTTATTTTTAGTTAACGATTTTATACTCGTAAAAGTTTGCTCAAAATTCTAGTATTTTTTTTTGAAATTTTTTTAGAGCAATCTAATCAATATCGGATCCGCAAAAACCTCGGTGGCTGTTCATGTTTTTTTGTCGATTTCGTTATTAAATTTGAACGTAACCGTTAAGGTTGAAAAAAAAAAAGAATATATGAAACAATGTATTCCATTTAATAATGTTTTGTTTTGGGTTTATTAGCCCAACAACTTAAAAAGAATAAAAAAGATTTTTAATCAATAAAATAAATTTTCTTGTGCAAGTTTAAAATTTAAAGTGGATTGATTGATACAACATGTCGCCAAAGTGAACCTCTTTTGTGGATATTTTTTGTCACTTTAATATAAGCATTACAATCATTTACCGATTAGAAGGTACGTAGCGTATCCTCAAACCAGTATGGAATCGAAGTATTTATAATATACGAGAAAATGGAATTCTTCTTGCGCGCTTGATTCGATAGCCTATCTGTTTGAGTGTTCTTCTCCCTTGTTTGGTGGATCAATGAGAAACCCAGGAAGTGTTGCCGAAATCGTTGAATTCATTTATCTCCGTTATGAAAACTGACCATCCATCTAGGTTGTTGATTAGCTGAATTAGGTCAATGGAATATGTGCAAAATATGTCACAAAATTGTTGCCTCATGTGCATACAGGACATCGCCCAACAGAAACTGAAAAATTGTCTTCTAAATATGCATCTCATCCCTATTAGGTCAGTTTTTCCATCTTTTAATTTGAGAATCCATCCGACACCTGATGTTGGCTCCCCGTCTTTCCATGAGCCAACGATATAACAGACAAATGGTGAATGGTCAATTCTGAGGACTCGTATTGTCGCATCCTCTCCCTTAGATTCTGAGGGCCAGAGTTTACTTTCCCCTCGGACTTTATCCAGTATCTCTATGGGGGTGTGATCTATATTGTTATAAATCTTATCATTCTGCGCTTTTCAGATAAACCACATAATCCATGGAAAGGTCCTAGAGTCGGATTCATCCTTGGAGCTCTCCGGAATTCGCCATAAGAAATAGTTAAGATTGTCGAAAAGACTGTTTGAGGGGAATATGGTGGGTGCGAAGGTAATATACGATATTTCCCACGTTTGCCGAGCCGGTAGGCATAGGAATAAGGCATGGTAATGCATTTTGTGTCGTAGCCACAAACCTCACATGAAGCCACAGTTCGAATATGTTGGTAATGTTGACGCCCGTAAGTAGCTATTGTTTCTGATAGAGATTGTTAGAGAAAATGCTGAATTTTCCTCAGAGTCTTTATCTTCCAAATAGCTTGTTTCAACAGGAAAAGCGATGGCCGCTAAAGTATAAACTGCAGGTTTGATGCACCCCCTTTTCTGAAGGGTTTCATAACCTTATTTGACTGTTTACTATCCCTTTTTTATGAAGTGCCAACAAAACATACTCCGTCCCCTCCTAGTATTCGGAGTGATGGAAGTAATTAAACTTACGTCTTCTAGGGTAAAGACCCTTATTAGCTCCAGTATATTCCAATGACCATTCTCTGGTCAAATAAGATCAATTACCCTTAGATTAGAGAACCAAGATTGGTTGAGACTATTTGGGCTTCGAGAAGTTTTTTTATCTTTTAACACAGAAGACTACGAGAAACGGCTTTATATACACCATTGTTCATTTGGATAAAATAGTTTGCTTCTTGTCTCTCTATCGCAATTGAATGGTACATATAACAAGTAGCCATCTCTCCTATTTGTTCCGAATAGGTTATATGTCATGTTCGAAAATTTGGTCTACGCGGCCGAATAACATTCAACTAAGAATGTTTTAAGTTTACGGGATGTGCAAGATGTCTAACTAAAATGAAAAAAGTTGAATCAGAGAAACAATACTTGTCATATCAAACCAACCAAATTACAACTATATACCCAACAACACTCAAGAAACTCAATCTCTACCTGCAAATCTTCCTTTTGATCTAACAAGGAAGATACTACTAATACGCGATTTCTTCAAGGGCTTGGAGCGTCTTCTGGTGAACCTATCAAAAAATGAAAAACTCATATAGAAACTATGATGAACACAAATAAAAGTGACTTTTTCTGTAAATGTTTGGTGTTCTAAGGAACTCACCCATTCTAGATGTTGTGCCGTGATACCAGAGACATTACCCGAGTATATACTTCCCATCACCTATCAAGATTTGATCAAAACATCACATAACATAGTAAACAATCTCTATTTGTATCATTCGTTGAACAAAGTTGATCGACAAGTGTTGAAATCATACCTTTGTGACAGTCTCTAGAAACATTCCTGGCCTTACTGGTAACGGTTTTCTTCCAGTAACGCTTCCCTGGATCGTATCAAATAAGCCAATTACAAGGAAAGAAAACTTATCTTTAGTTCAGTGTCTGCTAATGAAATCTTTATCTTTTAACCGAAGATGAGTTAGTTGATATCATACTTACCCTTCCATTTAATCCACTCTGTCTCCTCCCTTGAGTAGTAGATTCATCTTCTTCATTGCTAAGATCATCTGCACCTTCATCTTTTCCTTGCATTACATTCTGGATCATTTGCTGAACAGTCTTTCCAGGTTTGAGAGCTACTAATTTAGTTAAGAAATTCACCTGTTCAACGATCACGCAACAATCAATGATTCTGAATTATGTTCATAATCCCATCATAATGGAGATAATAGCTCGTTTCAGAAACCTCTGATTCAGGCAAAGTAGAGAAACCTCGGTCATTTCTCTCATCAAGTATACCTCCTCCCATCATGTTCCGCGCTTCCTCTCTAATCAAAACAAGCCTCGCTAGTAGTTTTCGATCCGGAACAACTGGCCTTGTTTCCATAGTCTGAAAAAAAAAATCCTCAGACTTGTTCACATTTTTTCAGACATGGGATCTCAAACACAAATATATATTAACCACCTCTAGCAAATCATCCGCTTGATTAGCTATGTCGTTAAGATTTGCTCCAGGGATATGAAGTTTAGTACCATTCTCACTTTCAAAAGCCCCACCACCTGCAGCTACCCTACGTAGCAGCTCGTATCTACTTTCCTTGTTAGGTGTTCTACAGAGTAAACCAATCACCTGGACCTACATAAAAAGTAACAATTACATTACATTCAAAACATGAATGCAGCTAGAAGAAACTTTTGAAACCAAGAAGAAACTCGTCTTAATATTACGTACATGAGGAGGGCATTTTTTAGTGAGATGAGATAAGACAGTCTCCTTGACGACCTCGAGTAATGACTTCCTCTGAAAACTCAAAACAAAAGTTAACCTCTTTCTCAGCTTCTGTGACAGAAAAACTAAGAAATAGCAAAGGTTTCAACATCCTCAAAACCCATTGAAAATATGTAAGATATTGCTTTATTACATTGCTAGGCAGCAAATTCAGATTCGGAGGGAAAATGCAGAATTATGTAACCTTATCGTCTTGGTCTTTTTCGGCGAGTTGGATCATGTAATCAAGAGCCATCATAAACCCAGATTCCATTTCGTCAACCCTTTTTCCTATAACTCCTTGTGCTGCCAATTCCACAGCAACAATCTCGGATGCTTCATTCATCTTCATATCTTCCAACTACACATCAGGTGCATTACTCACATCCATTACAGAACAGAGATTTCCTTTACTAACGATTAATCGATTCTATGTATCATAAATCCATCTTTGAAAGAATGAAAGGTGAAGACTTTTCTCAGAGAAATACTAAGCCTAATGCCTTTAAGTTGTTCGATGAAATGCCAAGCTTACGAAAACGAAACAAACGCGAACATAACTCGAAGGAAACGTAGAAATACATACGAGGGTTATCATTTCTTCAAGAACAGAGGTTACTTGTTCGCCTCCTTTAAGCAGAGCTTCATACTCAGATGGATCTAACTTATCTTCTACAGTAGTTTTACTTTGTTGGGTTCCATATCTTTCGAACATTTCTTCATCGGAATATCCTCCTCCTACTTCGTAAGGGGCGCAAAATTGAACCAGACGCTTCGATTTATGGGTTTGCTTCGGAGGGAACGAGCAAAAGGAGAAACGAAAAGAGCAAATCATCGATGGAATGAGAGAGTCTCTTTTCGAAAGTGATGGGGAAGATGAAAAACGAAGATGAATTGACTGTAACATACTTTATTTTCGTTTTGGATTCAAAATTTTTGAGGTTTTGGGTTTAAGCAAAGGAAGATGAAGAACGAAGACGAGGATAAAGGATAAATAGGAAATAGAAATAATAAAAAAAATGGATAAGAATAGTAAAAACCCATTTTTCTACCGGAATTATCGTGTAAACATGTTCCTCAAACTAAACCCGTGTTCTGTATATTCACAGTAACAAACTTGCAAATTTATTTCTCCTACGTCGAAGTTTGAAACCTGTTTACCCAATAAACTTGGATATAACCTTCATTACAATCCAGTTATACTAGTTAACTAATAAAACCCGAATTTCAATCCAATTACACTTGATTTCCCTTAGAACGATAATTTAATTCGACAAACTCTAATACCCAAATCGAAAAATCTAAAAGCAAAAACCCTAGAAATCGACAACTATTGAGATCGAGAGCAACAAAACCGAAGTGGAATGGCCTAGTCGTTTGAGATGAAGAAGGTGAAGGAGAAACAAATTATCCCGATATCGATGAAGAAGTTATATACCGAGATGTGTTTCAAATCGAGAAGCTCCTTAGAGAATTTTAAGGATGAACCTTCTATTCGCTACGACGAGTATTTTAAAAGCGAGAGTGAGGAAGAACAAGAGGTTTCCATATCGAACACACCCACATCATTAGCGGAACAAACTTTCTTCAACAAAGTGGCATTTAAGGAGTGAATATTCTACTATGCTTTGAACGGGCAAGAATTTGAGGCAGTAAAAGTGTAATGAAGATGAAATAGGTGTGTTGGTGGTGAGTGTTGTGAGTGACAAGTATATTGTATTAGAACTTGAGATGTTCGACAATGGTGAAGAGAAAAGAGGAAAATTATATTTCATTATATGAAAACGGTATTTACAATTTGAACCGTAAAATGTATTATTAAACTGGGTAAAATACATTAAATGGGATGTAACTAACTCTAATACCTCCCTCAAGATGAAATGAAAATTTTATGAATTCCAATTTTCATATCTTCTGAAAACTCTAGGTAGCACTGGTTTTCTTAGCAAATCTGCTAACTGATTGTCTAAACGAACATGAAAAGCTTTCACGAATCTATTCTGCAGTCTTTCTCTAACAATATGACAATCATTTTCCACATGTTTAATCCTTTAATGAAAAACCGAATTAGAAACTATATGTAGAGCAGATTGATTGTCACAAAACAGATTGGCAGAGGTTATTGGAATACAATGAAGATCACGCAAAAGAGAGTCAAGCCAAATCAATTCACAAGTAGCATCTACCATGACCCTATATTTAGCCTCAGAACTTCTCCGAGAAACTGTATGTTGTTGCTTTGATCTCCATGAAACAAGAGAGCTTCCAAGAAACATACAATAACCTTTTATAGATCTTCTAGAATCTGGACAAGAAGCCCAATCAACATCACAAAAGCATTAAAATGAATAACAAATGATGCAGGGTAAAAAAGACCTTGAGCTGGATCACTCATGAGATATTTAGGAACCATGTATGCAGCCTGCAAAAAATCAGAAGTTGGTGAAGACATGTATTAGGCTTGTGGACTGAAATTGTAATATTAGGCCGAGTATAAGTCAAATACAATAATCTTCCAATTAATCGTATGTATATTGAAGCATTTTTCAATATGTCTCTAGTAGATGCTGACATCTTGATGTTTGGTTCCATAGGAACATTAACAAACTTCCATCCTAGAAAGCCAATATCATTAATAAGTTCCAGTGCATGCTTCCTCTGATTAATAGAAATTCCATCTTTACTCCGAGCAATCTCAAATCCTAGGAAGTATTTTGCTGGTCCAAGATCTCTAAGCTTAAAAACATATTGTAATGTAGTTTTGAAATCTGTCAAAGCTTTATCATTGTTTCCAACCAGCAATATATCATGAACATAGACTAAAACAACAAGAAATATTGTGGAATCACAAAGAGAGAATGATCGGTAGTGTTCTTATCCTTCATCTAAAATCACCTTTGACAATTTGTGATTCCATTGTCTTGATGCTTGTTTTAGGCCATATAAGGATTTTTTCAATTTATACACTGATTTAGATGACCAATACTTTCTAGATAACAATGAATACCCTTGTGGCATAATCATGTAAATTTCTTCTACGAGATCACCATTAAGAAAAGCATTACTGGTGTTTAATTTAATAATAGACCAATTCTCAATGGCTGCTAGACTTAGAAGAACTCGAAAAGTACCCATCTTAGGCCATATAAGGATTTTTTCAATTTATACACTGATTTAGATGACCAATACTTTCTAGATAACAATGAATACCCTTGTGGCATAATCATGTAAATTTCTTCTACGAGATCACCATTAAGAAAAGCATTACTGGTGTTTAATTTAATAATAGACCAATTCTCAATGGCTGCTAGACTTAGAAGAACTCGAAAAGTACCCATCTTAGGCACCGGAGAAAAAGTATCAATATAGTCTAAGCCTTCTAATTGAGTATAACTTTTTGCAACCAACCTCGTTTTATATCTTTCAACACTGCCATCATGATTATATTTGATGCTTACTTGGAGGAAGATCACAAACATACCAAGTACCATTTTCTTCCAGTGAATTCATTCAGATTTCATGGCTTCAATCCATTCAACAGATTTAATAGTTTATTGAAAAGTTTTAGGGACAATATTTGTTGTAATGGATAAAAAAATTGTTTGTAGTTGGGTTGGATCTTGTCATAGGATAGAAAATTGGAAAGAGGGTGAAAAACAGTTTGTTGATTAGGTTTATTTGATGTTGGATTATAATGAAGAAGGTAACATTCATTGAGATAAGCAGGAGGTTTGGTCTATCTCCTTGTTCTAGTAACTGGTAAATGACTTTCTCATGGAACAAAAATATGATCAGAAATGTCTGGAACTAATGGAGATTGAACTAATGGAGAGGATTCGTCATTAAAGACGTCAGAAGTTGTTATATATGGAGGAATGCAGAAAGAATAAGCATTATCGTTAATGAGTTCGAAAACCTTTAGAGGACCAATTATCTTAAGGTTTGAGGTTGTTACAAGAATGAGCAAGCATGCAATCACAAGTAAGAATAATCCAAACAATGTTGCCTACTTTAAAAAGACACCATGGCGGTTTGCATTAACGGTTGTCTTATACTTTGTGATAGAAACTTCTAAGGTAGCATGTGTATGCTTATGAGTCTTTGCAATCTATCCTATAAAAGTTTCAGCACCGCCATGTAAAGGCATAGAGTCCAACAGAAAAGAAAGGTCTGGTGGCACACGAGGAACCACGCCACAGATGATCTGGAAAAACTAAAACGGGAGCTACAACTCACGACATGGTTGTAAGAAAATTCTGCTTGTGGAATCTCATGATTTTATAAAAGGGCCCACCAAACAACTTAATATGTTACCCAAAGAATGATTAGTGACCTACGTTTATCCAACGATTTGAGGGTGATAAGCGAAGATCATATCGAGACTTGTGTCAAGAAGCTTCCACAAAGATTGACAAAAATGACCAAGAAAATGTGAATCACGATCTCAAACGATGGAAAATGACAAACCATACAAGCGATATCTCTCGGAAAAATAACGTTGCGACTTGAACCGCATCAGTAATACATTTGCAAGGAATGAAAATGAACCATCTTGGAGAAATGATCAATGACATCAAAGATGGAGTCAAACCCTTTTGTGTTCTTGGAAAGACGATTAACCCGAAACAAAAACCCGTCATGAATAGCATAAGACAAGGATGAGCCAATAGTCACAACGGTCCAGATCATACCAAAAAAGGGTCGGTGGGATACAAATCTACAAAGATGCTAAATCCAAGAACCAAAACATGAAGAATGGATAACAAAAAGTGACATCTACTTAGAGTTTCCACAACGCGATTACTAACACCGGACGTGTGCTTTATCACAAACGTAAATTGTTGGAGATACGTTATCAAAGAAACATGGTGAAAAGAAACTTTCTCCTGGTTACTGAGATGTTTTAACGCATCATCGTTAGTATAAAGGACAAATTCCTTGTGAAACAAGTAGTGTTTACTAATGCTTTATCGCCTGTACGATTGCATAAAATTTGATATCATAGGTACTATAGCGAAACCGAGCACCTGAGATTTTTCTCATTGAAGAATGTGATATCATGATTACAATGAGTTAGCATTGCGCCAATTCTTGTTTTGGAGGCATCACAATGGAGTTTGGAGACTAAAGTAAAGTCCGGAAAATCCGAAATTGGAGTAGAACTTAACCATTATTTGATGACATGAAAGGTGTTGGTTGTAGCAAGTGTATATGTGAATCTGTTGCTGCAAATTCAGTTCGTGAGAGGAGCCATAATGGCGCTAAAATGGTGGGAAAACGGCAATAGAAGTAAGCGAGTACATGAAAGCTCTACGATTCGGAAATCGTTGTGGACTCCGGGTATGATAAATGGCAGATACTTCTGTAGGTTCACAACACGACCATTAGTCGAGAAAATATACCCCAATAAGTGTACTTACGGAGACCAAATACGCACTTCTTTAAGGTAGTGAAAAACTTATCACCACATAAGACAAAGAAGACCTCTCCTAAGTGTGAAAGATGGGCTTCAAGAGTCATACTGAATATCAAAATGTCATCCAAGTACACAACAAAAAATTACTGAATATAAGGGTACAAAAAAGAGAGGGGCTAGTGTTAAAGACAGGAGTCGTGGTAGCAACCGTTTGAGCTAACTCAAATATTAATGACCACTACTCTTTTACTAAATAAAAGGAACTCATTGTGGTTCCTAAAGCACGTCACCTAAAATAACAAGTTTTAAAATAACGACACGTCAGCAACTATCTCTTCAGCGATTATCCCTTCAAATAATAAATAGAACTTATAATTTTTGGTGTACTATGTTTTTCATTTCTTCCTTAACTCATTTAAAAGTGTCACTCGATTCATACACAAAGAGAGAACAAATCAATCTAAGATTACTCAATATCAACTTTCAAGCATAACATTTGGTATCAGAGCCATTCGGTTGAGAGAATGTAGACAGAAACAAAATGTCTACAGGAAGAGTGGAGTTAGAAAAGTTTGATGGAAGAGGTGATTATACTCTTTGGAAAGAAAAGACCCTTGCTCACCTGGAAATCTTGAGTCTTTTGGAAGGTTTAAAGGAGGAGGAAGTAACAGAGAAACAAACTCGTGCTGGAAGTATGTTGGTAGAAGAGGAGACTCGTACTCCAAGTCCAGAAAAAGAAAAGGAGGAAGCTCTTAAAGCGCTGCAGTTGGAAGAGAAAAGAAGAAAAGCGCGATCAATAATAATCCTTAGAGTGGGAGATCATGTATTAAGGAAGATAATAAAAGAAAAGACAGGTGTCGGAATGCTAAGGTTGTTAGATCAACTCTACATGTCAAAAGCACTCCCAAATTGCATCTCTCTGAAACAGAAACTCTACAACTACAAAATCTCTAAAAATACACCCATTGAAGAGGCTGCTTAAGCTGCAAACCTTGAACATGTGAGAGTTTCTGTACCAGATGAAGATCAAGCAATCATTCTATTGATGGTACTACCAAGTGCTTTTGACCATCTAAAAGATACACTGAAGTATAGTAAGGATTCTGATGCAGGAACAAGATGACTTATTCGAGCAAGGGGAACTACTGGAGAGACTCTAGCTGGCTGTACAACACTTTCTAGAGACTCAAGAGTGATGGGTTGATGGTGACCCTTCACCTGGTTGTAGAGCACTTTCTGGAGGATCTACATGAGAATTGAGTAGAGAGATAGATCGAGAGACACCACACATATTATGAAAGGTCTGTGATAAGTCTAGAGCACTCAAGCTTCAAGGATTCTCACACAAGAAGGCTGGAGGCGTCAACTCCTTTCAAAGGAAGAAAAACTAGGTTTTTATTTCATTAAACTTAAGTGATACAAGAACAAGAGGACTTGTTCGAGCAAGGGGAACTGCTGGAGAGACTCTAGCTGGCTGTACAACACTTTCTAGAGATTCAAGAGTGATAGGTTGATGGTGACCCTTCAGCTGGCTGTAGAGCACGTTTTGGAGGATCTAAGTGAGAATTGAGTAGAGAAGTGGATCGAGAGACGCCACACAGATTATAGAAGGTCTGTGATAAGTCTAGAGCACTCAAGCTTCAAGGATTCTAACACAAGAAGGCTGGAGGCGTCAGCTCCTTTCAAATGAAGAAAAACTAGGTTTTTATTTTATAAAACTTAAGTGATTACATGCTGAGAAGGGACTTTATATACTAGTCCACCAGCATGTGCCTTCCAGGGCTGAAAATACATTATAATGAAAGGATTAAAACAAAAATAATAACAAGACATTAGGACCTAATGAAAAATAAAAGACTCTTAAACTTAACAGTCACATTCCTGTAAAAAAAAAGCAAATAAACTTGTTAATTCAAACATAAGAATTTTAAATATGCACCTTGGTCTCTTGTAGCTCATTATAATGTCTTCTTAAGTTTGTTTAGCAATGATGAACAAGGTTGTATCTCTGAAGCCTTGTAAAACTGGAAGGAGTGAAATTGTGGTAGTCTTTAGTTGTTCATAGTCTCCTTCTTGTAATTTTTTAGTAAGTTCAGCTTCATGGAATCCTCCATCTTCTATGATTGTTATGAGACTCTCGACAGACTTATTGAACATCTTACTAAGGTTTCTTGTGCCTGATCTTGTCCTTGGAGCTTGTCTCATAATAGGTATATTAATGGGCTCTTCCTCAAATTATAGTGTGCTAGTATTGATGTCCTCATCATCTCCTCCCTCTTTAAAAGGTTCTGTCCTCAGAATAGGTACATCTGCATGAAAAGGAGCAAGATCAATAATATTAAAAGTAGGAGATATGGTCATCTCACCTGGCAGCTCAAGCTTATAGGCATTGTTGTTGATCTTCTCTAAAACACGAAAAGGACCATCTCCTCTTGGGGAAAGCTTGGATTTCCTTTGGTTGGGGAATCTTTCATGTCTCATGTGCAGCCATACCCAATCTCCAGGTTCAAATGATATGTCTTTTCGGTGTTTATCTGCATTTCTTTTGTACTGCTCGGTTCTCTTTTCCAAGTTTTCCTTGACCTTTTGATGAATCTTCTTAACATAATCTGCCCTGGTTTCTCCTTCACTAGACATAACATCTTGAGGTAAAGGTATAAGATCCAGTGGGGTAGTAGGAGTAAATCCATAAACCACTTCAAAAGGAGAAAGTTTAGTTGCTGAATGTTTAGCATGATTATAAGCAAACTCAATGTACGGTAAGCAAGACAACCAGTTTCTTAGATTCTTACCGACCGTGGCTCTCAACAATATTGAAAGGGTTTGGTTTACTACCTCTGTTTGACCATCGGTCTGTGGGTGGCAAGTAGTTGAGAAGAGCAGCTTAGTTCCCAACCTTTTCCATAATGTCTTCCAGAAATGACTTAGAAATTTGGTGTCACGATCTGAAATGATTGTTCTGGGAACTCCATGTAGGCGCACTACTTCTTTAAAAAAAAGATCAGCTATTTGTGTAGCATCATTAGTCTTGTTACATGGTATAAAATGAGCCATCTTTGAGAACCTGTCTACAACTACAAAGATAGAATCCTTGTGGTTGATCTTCGGCAGACCTAAGACAAAGTCCATAGAGATATCTACCCAAGGTAGGTTAGGAATGGGCAAAGGCATATAACAACCATAGGGGTGTGACCTGGATTTTGCTTTCAAGCAAGTGATGCACTTAGCACAGAATCTTTCAACATCTCGTTTTAGATGTGGCCAGTAAAAATGTTCCATAAGTACACTCAATGTCTTATCTCGGCCAAAATGACCCATGAGTCCTCCTCCATGAGCTTCTCCAATCAATAGTTCTCTCATTGATCCCTGAGGAATACAAAGACGCTTTTCCTTAAACAAAAATCCATCATGTTGATAAAACATACCAGATGCAGCCTTGTTGGTCTCCTTAAACAGTTCTTGAAAATCTGGATCAGTTTCATACATTGCCTTGATGTGTTCAAATCCCATAATCTTAGCTTCCATTGTGCTGATGAGAGCATGTCTCCTTGATAAAGCATCAGCCACAACATTATTTTTACCTTTCTTATATTTGATCACATAGGGAAAAGTCTCCACAAACTCAAGCCACTTTGCACGCCTCTTCTTAAGCTTAGTTTGTCCTCTTAAGTGCTTGAGCGTCTCATGATCTGTATGAATAACAAACTCCTTTGACAGTAGGTAATGTTGCCAAGTTTCAAGAGACCTTACCAAAGCATAGAGCTCCTTATCATATGTGGGATAGTTAAGTGAAGCTCCACTAAGTTTCTCACTGAAGTAAGCCATTGGTTTTCCTCCTTGCATTAGGACAACTCCTATACTTGTTCCAGAAGCATCACATTCAATTTCAAAGGTTTTATCAAAGTTAGGAAATACCAAAACAGGCGCATGTGTGAGGCTATCTTTCAGCTTGTTGAATGCCTTCTCTTGTGCTGGTCCCCATTTGAACTCCACATTCTTCTTAATTACCAAAGTGAAGGGTGCAGCAACATTACTAAAGTCTTTGACAAATTTTCTATAGAAACTAGTCATTCCATGGAAACTCCTCACATGTCCGATTGGTGTTGGGGTTGGCCAATCTTGAATTGCTTTGATCTTTTCTTCATCGACCTTTAAGTCTTGAGAACTTACAACAAATCCTAGGAATACAACTTGATCAGTGCAGAAAGTATATTTCTTAAGGTTAGCATAAAGGTTTTCAGCCTTAAGGTTACCACAAAGGAGGCGTCAGCTCCTTTCAAAGGAAGAAAAACTAGCTTTTTATTTCATAAAACTTAAGTGATTACATGCTGAGAAGGGACTTTATATACTAGTACATCAGCAGGTGCCTTCTAGGGCTGCAAATACATTATAATGAAAGGACTAAAGCAAAAATAACAACAAGACATTAGGACCTAATGACAAATAAAAGACTCTTAAATTTAACAGTCACATTCTTGTAAAAACAAGCAAATAAACTTGTTAATTCAAACATAAGAATTTTAAATACGCACTTTTGTCTCTTGTAGCTCTTTATAATGCCTTCTTAAGTTTGTTTAGCAATGATGAACAAGGTTGTATCTCTGAAGCCTTGTAAAACTAGAAGGAGTGAAATTCTGGTAGTATTTAGTTGTTCATACTCTCATTCTTGTAATTCTTTAGTAAATTCAGCTTCATGGAATCCTCCATCTTTTATGATTGTTATGAGACTCTCGACAGACTTGTTGAATATCTTACTAAGATTTCTTGTGCCTGATCTTGTTCTTGGAGCTTGTCTCATAATAGGTATATTAATGGGCTCTTCCTCATCTTCTAGTGAGCTAGTATTGATGTCCTCATCAGATTCTTTGGCCTTGGATGATGTTATAGGAACAATACACTCTAAACAGCTTGAGTTCGGACATAATCTCAAAAATAAAGGGTGTAGCTGAAAGCTTGTATGTAAAAGATACAAGAGGCATAACTGAAAAGAAGTCGAAGTCTTTTGAGGGATATAGACCAAGAAACAGATCCAAGTCCAAAGAAAAGAATAAAAGGGAATGTTGGATTTCTGGCAAGGAGGGTCAATGTCAGGTTTGGAAAGAAAGGAACAGGAGAGATGCATCAACACAAAGAGGAGAGTCCTCAAATGTAACGGGATAGGTAAACGATGTTGTTGCCTTAATGGTGTCTGAAGCCTTCTGCGCATTAACAGAAATTTTCTCAGACAGTTGGGTTATGGACACTAGGTGCTCGTTCCATATGACCCCAAAGAGAGATTGGTTTATCAGTCTAGATGAAACAAATGCAGGAGAAGTAAGAATGGCAAATGATACTTACTCCGAGGTGAAAGGGACAAGCAACATGAGGATCAAGAATGATGATGGAACCACAATGCTTCTCACAAATGTAAGGTATGCTCCTTCTATGTCTAAAAATCTTATCTCTTTAGGTACACTTGAAGATCAGGGATGTTGGTTCCATTCTAGAAATGGTACACTCAGAGTAAACAAAGGGTGCCTCATACTGTTAAAAGGTCAGAAAGTTAACGCCCTATATGTTTTGAATGGTACTGTATTGTGTGGAGATGTGAACATGACAGAAAACAAAAAGGATGAGACTAAGTTATGGTATAGAAGGTTGGGACACATGGGCCAAAAGGGTATGCAGGTTCTGATCAGAAAGGGATATCTTGATAAGAACAAAGTTTCAGAATTGCAGTTCTGTGAGGACTGCATTTTTGGCAAATCACACCGGGTTAGTTTTGGTGCATCAAAGATGAGAACTACTGAGAAACTAGACTACATTCATTCAGTCCTCTGGGAATCACCAAATGTTCCCTTCTCTCTTGGCAAATGTCAGTACTTTATAACCTTCATAAACGATTTCTCAAGAAAAACATGGATATACTTTCTAAAGAGGAAAGATGAGGCCTTTCAGAAATTTGTGGAATGGAAAAGAATGGTAGAAAATCAGGAAGGGAAGAACGTAAAGGTGGCTCAGGACTGACAATGGCTTTGAATACTGCAATAAGGAATTTGAAGTTTTCTGCAAAGAAGAAGAAGTTTTAAGACACAAGACTTGTTCCTACACACCCCAACAAAATGGGACTGTAGAAAGAATGAATCGAACAGTTATGGAGAACGTCAGGAGCATGTTGACTGAATCAAGACTGCCCAAGAGCTTCTGGGTAGAAGCAGCCAACACTTCAAGACATCAGATAAACAAGTCTCCTTCTTCTGCTTTGGGACATGAAATTCCAGAAACAGTGGTCTGGTACTAAACCAAGCTATGAAAATCTTTGAGTATTTGGTTCAGTGGCTTACATTCATTGTGATCAAGGTAAATTGAATCCTAGAGCCAAGAAAGCAGTGTTTATTGGTTATCCAGCTGGTGTAAAGGGACATAAGTTTTGGCTTCTTGAGGACAAGAAGTGTGTTATCAGTCGAGATACAACATTCCATGAAAATCATATGTATAAACATCTAAAGGAGTTTGATAAAGACTCAGCAGAAAAGGATATAACAGTCTTTGATCTCACTAGGGAAAGTGAGGTTCTATAACAGATAGAACAAGTTAACAGAGAACATGTGACAGCATGTGAAGATAACGAGAATATGGAAATTTCAGAACAGGTTCAAGAAAAAACTGATCAAGAATCTGATACAGAAAGTGAAGATGAATCTATGGATCCTCTGCAAAACTATCTACTTGAAAGAAACAGATCAAGGAGGACTATAATACCTCCACTAAAGTATCATGATTCAAATGTGGTGGGGTTTGCCTTGCTAGTAGCAGAAGATGGAGGTTACCCAGAACCAAGCTGCTACCAAAAAGCAAAAAAGGATAAAGATTGGGCTCTATGGGAGGATGCCATGGAAGAAGAAATGCAATCCCAATTCAAAAACAAAACTTTTGAACTTATCAAACGACCTAAAGACAAGAAAATAATTGGATGCAAGTGGGTGTTTAAAAGAAAACGAGAAATGGAAGAGTCTGAACAACCAAGATTCAAAGCTAGATTAGTAGTCAAAGGGTACTCACAAAGGAATAGACTATCAGAAGATATTCTCTCCTGTAGTCAATCATGTCTCTATCTGGTTGATACTTTCACGAGTGGTTGATAAAGACATGGAGTTGCAGCAGATGGATGTAAAAGCTGCATTTTTCCATGGAAGTCTTGAGGAATATATTTTGATGGAACAACCAGAAGGATATGAGCAAGGTTCATATCTAATTTGTCTACTAAAGAAGTCCTTATATGGTTTGAAACAATCGCCCAGACAATAGAATCAAAGGTTTGATTCTTTCATGATCAAGGCTGGTTTTCTCGGAAGTGATTATGATCATTGTGTTTACTATTAGAAACTGGCAAGTGACAACTATATCTTCCTACTGCTCTATATGGACGATATCTTGATAGCATGCAAGGATGAACAAGAGATTAAAGGTCTGAAAATGCTCTTGAAATTAGAGATTGAAATGAAGGATAAGGATGAAACTAGAAATATACTAGGCATGGAGATAAAAAGAGACTGGAAGAAAGGAATTCTTCAACTATCTCAATAGTAGTACCTGAATAAAGTGTTGAGAACCTTTAACATGGAACAATCAAAGGGAGTATCAACTCCCATGGGAGTTCATTTCAAACTCAAAGCTGCTACAACTAAAGAGCTAGAAGATCAAGCTACATACATGAATTTTGTACCTTATGCAAGTGTAGTAGGTTCTATTATGTATGCAATGATAGGAACACGAGCTAATTTCGCATATCCTGTAGGACTAATCATCAAATATATGGGGAAGCTTATCAAAGAACATTGCCAAGCAGTAAAGTGGATTTTGAGATACATCAAACATACAAATGAGAAAAGATTGAGCTTTAGAAAACAGGACAGTTATGTTGTGACTGGATATTGTGACTCGGATTTTGCAGCAGAAATAGATAAGAGGAGATCGATTATTGGTTATGTTTTCACGGCAGAAAGTTCTACCATTAGCTGAAAATCTGGGTTACAAAAGGTAGTAGCTCTCTCCACAACAGAATCAAAGTATATGGCTCCCACGAAAGCCATAAAAGAAAGATTGTGGCTAAGTGGATTATATACTAAACTGGGAATAAAACAAGTAACAATGGAGGTGCACTATGACTCACAATGTGCCATTGCTTATCTAAGAACTTAGTTCATCACGAGCGTATGGAGTTGATTATTAAACTATGGGGTTATTTTCGAGGAATGGTCCAATGGGAACCTAGAGTTTACATGTATATAAGAATAAAACTTAAGTGTTTTTATGTGCATATCATAAGGAGTCACACAATCCCAAAATTTGCTCGCGTTAAATTAATTAAAATAGTATCAGATTTTTTTAAAAATGTATTCATTTTGTTAGAATTGAGCTGATATGCTATTAAATATATAGTACTAGTATATTTCTCCTTTTCAGATTCTCAGATTTTTAATATCCTTTTTAACATTCACCAGCATATCAAGTTACTTCCTATTATTTTTATTTTATTTTTTATTTTCATCTCTATTTTTATTTCCAATTTCGATTTCTTGTTGGTGAACAAAATATTTAAGATATTTAATAACGTAAAAATATATACAATTTTTTTTGACCAATTCTACTTAAGAAACAAAAGCATGGAAAGTTTTCATATTAACGAAAGACGTAGTGATTTTGAAGGTTCTTGATACAAATGTTGTTCTCACATGGCTCTTTAAGTGTCAAATAGATAAATTGTAATGGAGTGGATCATATGTTCTGAGTGGTACACATTTGCTACGGAACTTGAATTTCGTCTAGACATTTTTTCTTTTAGTATTTGCTATGTCCCATTGTTCTAAATTCCGTATTGATTTTCTTGCCAAAAATATAAAAAAAAACTTATGTTTTATTCTTATATCCGTATAAATTCTAGGCTCCCGTTGGGCCATTCCTCGAAGATAATCCCATAGTTTAATAAATTAGATTTTGTTCCTCGAAAACTACATTTCATCAAAGAGTTGATTGCTGAAGTAAAGATTAAAGTGGTAAAAATATACACTACCACAAATCCAGCAGATGTTTTTACAAAGACAGTGAGCATGAGCATAAGCAAGTTTCTGGTTTGGTTTTTGGCTGAGAAACTATAAGTACCCGTGTGAGAATTGGTTTAAACTCAAGTTTACTTTTGAAGTTACCAAGAGTAATTTGAATTACTCTTGATAGTACAACCTTTGCTGTTTCAGGAAAGTCTGCACTAAAATCAGAATAAGAATGTTCTGATTGAATTAAGGAATCTGGACAGGTGATAAAAGGATAGATTCAAGTCAAGTTCTACAGCAAGTTTACCAATTGTCTCCTACACAAAGTCAAACAAAATGATGTCGACAGAAAGACATTCAGATTACAACTTGTGAAGCAGAAAGATAGAGGAGAGAGAGGGTGTGTCTAAGTTTTCTTTGACAGTTTTGTATCTCAAAGATATAAAACAAGATTCAAGAAGAGAAAGGGAATTAGGCTAAGAGAGAGTTGAAAACGAGTCTATAGTAAATTAGCAGAAGGAGTGAAAAACACAAGTGAGGTTGTAAGAAATAGCTCAAGTTTGAGCAAGCATTTTTTAGTGGATTTCCTAGAAGAATTCTCGGCGAGACGTAGGGATTCAATCTTGAATCCTAAACTCGTTAAATTCTTGTGTGTTTTTTAACTTTCTGCAACTATTCAAGCAAAGAATCAATACAAAATAGACTAGAGAACAGCTTAACTCACTCTAAGTTTAACAACCAGAAACAGGGAATCTAAGAACCAAAAGAGGAGGAAGAAGAAAAGAGATCTTCAGTTAAGGAGAAGTTTGTTAATTGTGACTTCAGATAACCGGTTCAATTCCAGTTTAGACAATGTCGTTAAACCACAGTAAGAAAAATTACGAATTTTCTGTTTGGAATTAAAATGGCAGAGACTCTTGCTGAAGGAGAAGGTTTCTAAAAGAAAAAAGAAACAAGCATCTGCAGACAGAAGTACAGTCTGCATCTCCTGCAGAAATGTCGTCGAAGAAGGATGTGTGAAACACAAGGACTAATCTCTCTGTTGCTCATCTCGAGACTCAATACCAAGTTATTCCGGTTTTCGGTATAGTTTAGACACAACTCAGAATGTCAACGAGTTATGCCGAACTCGAATTGCAAGCCCAAATTCAGTCTTCATTTTCATATAAAACATGTTATGAAGTTGTATGTGCGAAGTGTGAGTTGCAGAGAATACACGAGGTTAGAAAGAGAGAGAGAGTTTTATAACAAGTTCTTGTAAAATTCAAAATTTACTCTTTTAGTGGATTCCTATAAAGTTTACGGTGACACGTAAATTTAACCTTTCCGTTTAAATCGAATTCGTAAATTTTGGTGTGCTTCGTTTTTTTATTTTTTCGTTAACTCATTTTAAAGTGTCACTCTATCCATAAAGAAAGAGAGAACAAGATTACTCAATATAGCATAACACTTTCGAAGGAGTCTTTATAAACCTGGTTGCTAAAGTGATGGAACTATCTCTATAGACATACATGCCCTCCTTGTATTACAACTCACTTACCCGGTTACCCCCATCTCATCAAATGTGCTATGGATTCAAGAATATGTCTCTTAAATTGTCTGATAAGTTTCAAGAAGGATATAATCTGTACAAGATAATACTTCTCTCATCCAATACTCAACTTTTCAACTATACATCATTTCCAAATTAAATAAAAAGATCAAAAAGATGAATTGTTTTCCTCCAAAAGGAAAATGAACCTCTCACTTGATATCCAAATTAATTATTACACATCTTCTGTTCATTATAATAAGTACTTTTGTTTTGTTTTAATTGGTCACTTGATTTGATTTTTTTGAGATGTGAGATTCTCACAGTACAAAATAGTTAACATGCGAAGATATTTTACCATTCTTAATATATTATTTGAAAAATATTTTAACAAAATAATTTTATTACGACGTATTATTAACAAAATTATTCTGCTGACGTGTTATCACCATAGTAAATTTTAAATAAATATATAAATAGACTTAAATTACTAAAATAATTACAATAGATGTCATTGTTATTAATTTGGTTAGAGAATCAATATATTTTATTAAACTAACCAAAAATACTATTAAATTCATAAAAAAATAATTATTTTTTTATTTATATATAAAATTAATATTAAAAATAATTTTAAATAAAAGATAAAATTATTTAATTATTTAATTTATATTTATTAATAAATAATATTATATAATTTACGAATATTTTTCTCTATACATAACGTATATATAAATCTAGTTATTTTAATATGACTAGAAATTCAAACCCAAAAATGAAACCCAACCATATCATTCACATTAGGTTATGTTTTGCTTTAAATGATATTATTCATAAACCAAAAACATAAAAGTACGAAACACTAGAAAAGTCAGGATTACACACCACTAGTTTTGATATATAAAACGAGATTTCAATTATGGAAATCTTAAGAATAGAAATCATCAACCATGTGGATGGAGCGTGGAGGGGTCCAAAATGGCATTATGGTGTTTTTATATAATTCTTGTAAGTTCGTTCATTGCCTACTTAATAAAAGAATGATTATATTAATAATTAATGCCATATAATTTTCTCAATATATTTTATATGTTAACTTTTTCATCAACTGGTAAAGTGAGAATTACGAAAGTATTATTGTGTATTTATGTACACAATCTAAATCAAGGTAAGAGACAATCGCATACCAATTTAATTTAATTTTCTTGAAGTGAAGAGGCTATAAGACATGGCAAGGATTGCTACATATTGTCTCAATTATTACAAAAACTCTCTTTATTTCTCATTCACTATGTCGGGCACATGCATGCTTTACTTCCAAATCTTTCTTTTAGGTGTAGCTTTATAGGTTGCAATCAAATAATATTTTCCATGCCAAAATATAAGAGATATTATCTTATAACCAAATATTTGTATAGAAATATTGGTGGCTATAGAGAATTCGATTTGCATAAGAATAAGACCACCTACAATTTAAGATAATCTTATCAAATTTTAACTTTTTTAAAAAATACTCATTTTTCACATGGTTCAATTTGCTAGAATACAATGAGTTGTGTGTGCATATATATGAAGTTTTATATAAAGATTTTAATTTAAATTGCATAAACAATATTAGATGGGTACTCCAGACTATAGTTTAGTAATACCTTGACATATCATTTTTCAAAAATTTTATTTCAAATTTAACACTTTAAAATTAAAATTCTAAAATACCACAAATAATTATATAAAAATATTTATTCATTTTAAACAAACTATATATAAATTTAAAATTTTATATTTGAATTTATTTTTTCTAATATAAAATTTATTTTTTTTCTATTAAAAATAAATTTTAATGTATTTTAATCATAAATTTGTGGTATTACTGGAAATTTAATATAATCATACTATTTTAGAATAAAAAAAACTAAAAATATGATATTTTAGAAAATTATCCATAGTTTTATTTGGATCTAACTCAATAATATGTAATAAAGGAGATAAACCTACTTCAAAAATTTAAATTAAACCAAATCGAAATTCAAAGACTAGATATGAAAAATGAATCATTATCTTTTTGTGTAATTTGATTATAAAATATGAAATAATCAAATTGATGTAATATATTTTCATTATCATTATCATATAGCAAAAAAAAAATATATTACTATAGTCGTTCTGTAATTTGATTCAAAAGCCGCAGTAAAATAGTTTTGTTTCACTAATGCGGTAACAACTAACAAGTAACTCAACACTACACCAAAAGCCGCAGTAAGGTATTTTCACATCAAAGACTAGATAAGTAATATATTTTTTTGATGTAGTAATCAAATTGCATCACTCCCTTTTGTACCTTAATATTGTTATAAGTTCTTCTCTATCATCCAAATTGACAGGTGTTAGGAAGATCTGAATACTTGGTTATCTGATTTTGGTAGTGACAATAGTCAGTCACCTTCTTGGAGGAAGCATAAGTGATGGTTACTTATAAAATTTAGATATTATATTTTTGTGTGCAAAAAAGGTTATTTGGAAATTTCCTCCTTGACTATAACTATGTTATTCACTTTCAAATTTAATGAAGTGTGTTTTGAACTTTCAAATAAAAATCCACCTTAGTATGCATAACCAATAACTCAAAACGACCGTTACATTTGGCTCCATCTAGTTATTAGACAACTCTGTAATACCGGATTTACCCTCTTGACTATCAGGAGGAGCCGTTGGAGGTGAAAGGGCATAATCAGAAATTCAAAAATTTCAAACGACAATATGGACCCCACCATAGGTAAGTGAGGTGGGCCCTCACAGGTCACAGTTTCCTTGCCCACACAAATAAAAAGATGATTGCGAAATTTTAAAACGAAAAAGCTCATAAAGGGGTAATTTGGTCATAATTTTGAATTCTTTTTCTCTCCTTCTCTCTACTTCTACTTCTTCTTCGTTCTCAGTCACAAAGAGAAAGAAAGATCATCCTTGGCTTCAGAGGTCGCTCGGAAAAAGTAGAAGAAATGTCAGATTTCGTCGGGATTCTAGTATCGGATCCATGGCTACAGAATCAATTCACGCAGGTGGAACTTCGGAGTTTGAAATCTCACGTAAGTATGTTCGATCCACTTTAAATATATATCTTCATGCCCGTATGTGATATTCGTTTATTTCTCCATTGATTTTCGATTTGATTCTGTCAATTTATAGTTCACGAGCATGAGGAGAGAGAGCGGGAAACTGACGGTATCGGACCTCGCGGCAAAGATGGGGAGATCAAAGGTAGTCGGAGATCAAAACCTTAGTATCGAAGAGAGAGCGTCTCTGATCCAAAGTTTCCATCCAAATTTGAATGATGAAGTCGATTTCGAGTTTTATTTGAGGGTCAGTATCATAATCTACAGATCTTTGTGTATCTCTCCTGTTTGATTGATTTCCATTGATGTAATTGCTATTTTTTGTTTATTTGCAGATTTACCTTAATCTTCAAGCGCATGTGAACGCCATTATCGGAAGCGGCGTAAAAAATTCGTCTGCGTTTCTCAAAGCAGCTACAACTACTTTGTTGCATACTATCAGCGATTCTGAGAAATCTTCTTACGTTGCTCACATCAATAATTACCTCTCTGAAGATGAATTTTTAAATAAGTACCTCCCGATTAACCCTTCCTCGAATGATCTTTTCGAAGTGGCGAAAGATGGAGTTTTACTTTGGTAAGCCTCAGATTCTATGTGACATGACTGTTTTTCTTATTTCTTTTGATGATAAAACATTATGGGTTCTCTCTGATTTTGATGTAGTAAACTTATAAATGTGGCTGTTCCTGGGACGATCGATGAACGAGCAATAAATACTAAGAGTATGCTTAATCCATGGGAAAGAAACGAAAATCATACGCTTTGCCTTAACTCTGCTAAAGCCATTGGGTGTACTGTGGTTAATATAGGAACTCAAGATATCATTGAAGGAAGGGTATGTGAATCAGTGTAACTCTACTCAAAAATCTAAACCATTTCCTGAATTTTAGTTTTTGGTGATGGTTATGATTAAACATTTACTTTTCTCTGATTTTCAGCGTCATCTTGTGCTCGGTGTGATTTCCCAAATCATCAAGGTGAGGCTCTGATGTTGCTACTTCTATGTGTTCTTGTTAAGCATGTGTAATTAATCTCCATTTTGACTTTTCTTATCTAGATACAATTGCTAGCAGACCTAAACTTGAAGAAAACTCCCCAACTTGTGGAACTGGTTGATGATAGCAAGGTATATACAACTCATTGTTTAAAAACAAACATTGAAGGATGTTTTTTACTTAGAAAATGACTCTGTTCCAACTTTTGGGATCAACAGGATGTGGAAGAGCTGATGAGTTTACCACCTGAGAAGATCTTACTGAGGTGGATGAATTTTCAGTTAAGAAAATCTGAATACAAGAAAATCGTCTCAAATTTCTCTTCTGATGTAAAGGTAAACAAAGTCTAATATCAAGTTATGAGTTCTCCAGTGCTGGTTTGACTAAATTTTTCTAGTAAAGGCTCCTTGGACTCTTCGACAGTACTATGCATAGAATCTTTTATAGTAAAAGATCCTTCATAGACTCTTTTATAGTAAGATGCAATGGTTTATGATATGGTTTTCTGCAGGACGCCGAAGCTTACACTCATCTATTAAATATTCTGGCACCAGAGCACAAGAATCCATCAAATTTAGCAGTTAAAAACTCATATGAGAGAGCAAAACTCGTTCTTGAACATGCGGATAGAATGGGGTGCAGGAGATACTTGACCGCGAAGGATATCGTTGAAGGCTCCCCGAATCTAAATCTTGCTTTTGTAGCACATATTTTCCAGCACAGGTGAAATTAACAATCAAATGTCAAAAGTAATTCATGTTTTAGTATATCCACTCTTCTGTGAAATCTAACTGATAAGAACTATGTACTTTTTCGCAGGAACGGTCTTTCAACCAAAACAAAACAGATATCTTTTCTCGAATTTGATGACACTCAAATTTCAAGAGAAGAGAAATCATTTCGGTTTTGGATTAACAGTTTTGATAGTTCAATGTACATAAACAACGTCTTTGAAGATCTCAGAGATGGGTTAGTATTTTTTTTCAGCTTTGAGTAGAAGAAATGATTAATATAGTGTGTGGGAGTGTAATCAAGAAACGCTGGTTTGGTTTTTATGGCAACAGGTGGATACTGTTGCAGACACTAGACAAGGTGTCTCCAAGCATTGTTAATTGGAAAATAGCAAGCAAGCCTCCAATCAAATTACCATTCAAGAAAGTAGAAAACTGTAATCAAGTTGTGAAATTAGGGAAGCAACTCAAGTTCTCTTTGGTTAACATTGCTGGAAATGACATTGTTCAAGGAAACAAGAAGCTCATATTAGGTAAATTTCCACAAAAATTCTCTGATTGTGTGTGTGTGGTGTATTTTCATATGATAAAACTTTTCTAATAATGATGTCTTTTTAAAAAACCTGTTACAGCTTACTTATGGCAATTGATGAGATACAATATCTTGCAACTTCTTAAGAATTTGAGATTGCATTCCAATGGCAAAGAGATAACAGATGTTGATATATTGGAATGGGCAAATGCTAAAGTGAGAAAGAACGGAAGCCAAACCCGCATGTATAGTTTCAGGGTAAGTACTGTTCTACTTTCCTTTGTTTCTTTTTAACACACAATCCGTTTAACAGTAGAACGAAAATGGTGTTCCGAACTAAAAACATAATAGAATGGAGGAGAGAAGATGAGAATTGGTTCTCATTTGAGAATTCCTCTAGAGATTCTTGAAATGAATGCGTTTTAAACTTAAATTTAATCATGTAATTAAATTAAATTAAACTTTAAAATGATATTTAATAGTCTACCGAAAAAAAAATAATACTTTAAAATAATATTTTTTAAAAAATTTTATTTCAAATATAATATATTAAAATTTCAAAAATAGCAAAAAAATTATGTGAAAATATTTATTTAATATCAATAAATTATATATAAATTTAGAATATTATATTTGAGTTCTATTTTTTTCAAGTTAAAGTTTACTTTTTATATTAATTTTTTTAATATATTTTAATATTAAATTTTTGTTATTATTGGAAATTTAAAATAATGATGTTATTTTAAAAAAAATATTTTAAAATATTTATTTTAAAATATTATTTTAAAGAATTATCCAATTGAAAATAACCTATAATTTAAAAGAATTCCAAAAATCTTTTGGTGGAAAGTGAAGATAAATAGTTTGAATTTGACAGGACAAGAGTTTGTCGGATGGGATATTTTTCCTGGAGCTACTGAGTTCAGTGCAGCAAAGATCAGTTAATTGGAGTCTTGTGACAAACGGAGTAACTGGTAATTTAACTCTCAATATTCATTTGTTTTACGTTTATTATTGAACATTAATTATCAATTAACAAAGAAACAATTGCTGCTAATACAGATGAAGAGAAAAAGATGAATGCCACTTACGTAATTAGCATTGCCAGGAAACTGGGTTGCACCATATTTTTACTTCCTGAAGACATTATTGAGGTACTTTCAAAATTTCTTCTTTTTTTTATCATTAATTATTTGATCGCTTGTAGCCTCATTTTGATCTTTATTACCGATTTGTTTAACTTTCTATTTGAAATTAAACATTATGACAATGATAACTAATATGTAATGTAATAAACAGGTGAATCAGAAAATGATGATGACATTGACAGCGAGTATAATGTATTGGACTCTCAAACAACCTTTTCATCTTGTTAAGCCTATCGGATCTCCCGATAGTCACAGTGGAAGTTTACTCGATGATTCTACGTCCGATTCCTCTTTGGAATAAGTATGTTTGTATATTTTAAAATTCCTATACATGATTTTATTTATTATTCAGCTATTTTTTTTTCTTTTTTCTTTGTGTGCAAAACAATTTTGAAATTAAAATTAAATTTAAATTTAGATGTTTTTATTGTCCAGATAGTGTTAGGAGTTGCTATCAAACTATTTTTCATCTGAATGCAAACTATGTATACAAACACTATGATCTAAGGTGCACTTCTACAAACAAAATAATTATGATGGCACTGATATAGCATGAAATGAAATGCCCTAAAAATGCAAGCCTAAAATTTCAAAGGGTAATTAGTGGAATTTTTGGAGTAATTCATCAATGATAATCACTCATATAACCCCATGCCATATAAAATGATTAAAATGATAATCCGTCTCATGCACACGATTGTTCTCGTGACACTTTGTGTGATAAGAGAAGCTCTTCTATTTGAAAATCTAGCTTCTATCAAAAATTTGTAATCTTTAAAAGTTGAAATGTTTAAGAGAATCTCTTACGCATAATATCGGAAAGATAGTCATGCTTGAGGCATGTTCACCGTTTCTACTAGTTCCTTTGCTTCCAAACCAAAAATAGTATTGTCAAATCTATGGTTAATCATATTTTCATAACCCATAGTAATCCAAAGAGATTTGCTTCTATTAAGCGATTAACTTCTGAAAACGTCTTTCTAATTGTGCCGAAAAGTTCTTGGAGAACCCAAGCACCACCAACAGTTGAATTTCGTTTGTTCCACAAAATCATGACGTTGTATTTTAACCAAAGAGTTGACAGAACTTTCCATTTGACAGTCGTACCCTAGTTAGTCCGTCTTGGTGATCTTTCTGCTCATTGATTACATGTTGCGCCGAAACCATAAGTCGATTTTGTTATTGATTTTGTTATTATTTCAATTGGTGAGAACGACCCTTCAAATGGAAACGATTTTCCATTCTTCCACAAATACCAAAAAAATCCGTGAAAATGTTTTTACAATATCCATGGGAATCCAATTCTGAACAGCCAATTTGATAAGATGAAAAAAAATTTGTGAATAAAGAGACCTCATCAAATACATTCTCAAGCGTAGGGAAATCGGAGAGGCTCACCTGGCGTGTAAGAGAGCAAGTGAACACAACATGATTGATTGATTCCCCTTTTTCCCACATATATGGCAATGCTAGTCTACTATATATTATACATTTTCAGCTAAAAAATCAGCAACCAATAGAGCTCCATTTACCATCCTCCATATGAATCCTTTTATTTTTGGGGCAGTTGGCAAAGTTTAGATCTTGACCTTAATTTTATTTAAAGTTGGTCTATGCAAAGCAAACTGAATTTGGGAAAATTTTGAGAGAAAAAATGCAAGCCAATAACATGATTTCACTGAGTACCTCCTTTCTTCAGAAGGCATACCCATGTAAAATACTCCGACAAGCAAAAGACAATCGAAAAACATAATATTGTATCCATGAAATCCACCTTATCAAAATAGTTTCTCTTTAATACTTTGCCAATCAAATACTCTTGATTTTGTAACACTCTCTAGACTTGTTTAGCAAGTAAGGCCTGATTGAAATATAAGATCCTTAAACCCAAGGGCGCCTTACTGTTTTGAAGCATAATTTCTCCCAACTTTTCTAGTGAATTTTTCTTGTGCTCTACGCTATTCTACCAAAAGTCCGCTCTTGTTATAGTTTTGCATATAGACATTGGTAATTTGAAACAAGACATAGCATACACAGGTATTGCCGTTGCCACTGTCTTAATCGAAACTTATTTTCCTCCCATAGAAAAAGTTCGAGCGAACCATCCCGAATGTCTCATTTTTAGTCTATCGGAAATAAATGCAAGAAGATCTGCCTTGTAGCCACTAAAAAGCTTGGGTAGACCTAAGTATGTACCCACACCACCTTGAACATTAATATTTAATATGCCCTTGATTGAGATGTCATGTGTTTTATACACTTTGGTTTGTTTTAGCATCAACACTTAAATGTCAACAATTTCTCCCTTTTTAATTGAGTTTTATAACTTAACCTCACTAGATATATATTTAGAGAAACATTATCCCAAACTCTCCCTCTAATCAAGTATTATTATGTTGTTCAATCTCTAATTGCTTAAGTGATGAAACTCTATGAAAAATATCCAAATCATATAATGAACGTAATTACACAACCTAGAACAAGCATGTCGGTCGAGGTATACTAATCCAATGATTCCTTCATCTGCATGAATCTTCATATCATATATTCCCAAATATTGTTTCCACCTCCTATATGTTTGACACTCATACTTGCACAATTTTGAAAATTCTTTAATTATCTAATGATGAAACACATTTGACATTACCATAAAGTTCTGATTTGTTCATCCAAACTATTCTATTTATGCAATGGTCTTTGTGTCTCCAAACTCGATGAATACTTTGTAAAAACTTGTAACAACTATGTTTAACGTGATAAGATTTAGCACAAAAGAAACACACTTTATATTTCTACAAACGGTTGCATGAATTGGATTTTACTTTATCTAACCTTGTTTTCCTAGTTATCACATCATCCAACATATGTTTTGATATATTTGTTTCATCAATCTTTCCTTCAACGAAAATGATATTTGAACTCGTGGGATGTCCTTGATAACCAAGACCAGCCTTCGTGTGTCCTATTCTTTTCATACCAAACATCTTATTCAAATTCTTAGATACTTTGTTTAACATACAAATCTTCTTCTTATTTTTTGCTAGCTCACACACAAGTTTGTTAGTCTTCTCTTGTTCAAACATGAGAACTTTCTGAATCGTCATGACCTTAACCTACAAAATTTATTCTAACATGAGAACTTTCTGCATGCTAATGACTTTATCCTACAAAATTTTAATATTTTCAAAATCAGCCAAAAGAGCCTCATGTAACTTACTGTTATTATCTTCCAATGTCTGTTTTCTAGAGAAAGATAACTCACTTATATTATTCCTTTGATATGCTCTAACTATAGAATGTTCATCTTTGCTTTAAGCATCCTCTTATTCTTTGTCAATTGAAAGTTATTATTGTTCTATTTAACTCATTTCTCATAAAATATTTTGAATTTAGCTTAAATATGTACCTTTTGATCACTTTCAAAATCATTGTATGATACAATAATATTTTCGTGTATTACACGAGACATTTCAAACTCATGTTCTTTGTTTTTTTTCATTAGGATGTGTATCACTATAACTTAAAACCATCTTCTTTCTTTTATTGTTTGTGTGTTTACATAGTTTGCTTTTGTGTGAGCATAATCGTTACACTTAATACACTTGATTTTTTTCCTTTGAATGATGGACAAACTTATTTAACATGTCTAATACCATGACATTTATAATATTTAACGTTATATCTTTTATGTACTTCTTCTTTTTTCTTGAAAATCTCTTCGTGGATGTGTGACATAAATGATCCATATTTTCTTTAATATTCTGAAATATCAAATGTACAATATCTTCATCAATTGTAAACACATTATCTACTAAATTTTTTGGATTCTTATATTCTATTTCAATATTCTCAACTTGTAGCATCTCTACTACCTTCCTCAAATTTGAGTTCATCGATGTTTATTGTCTTTTTTATCACAACTTTTTTACTGCAACAAACTTAGCCAATAAACAACGCAAAAGTTTATTTACTAGCTTTGCGTGTTTCTATTGTTTACCTAACATTTGTGCTTCGTTTCCGATAGATCTAGGATTAGCAATAAAACTGTTATTTTCTCATTATGGGTCATCTAAATGTTTTCAAACTATGATGCCAACTAATCCAACTTTGTTTTCAAATATGTTTTGCAATATATTTATACATGTTTAGCTAATTCACATCTTTGTACCAACACATATTATGCTCTACCCACTGATTTGAAAAATATTTAATGTCATTAAATTAAACTTTGATAGCTTTTTTAGTTGCAGTCCATCTTTTTCTAGGTTTGACAATTTTATTTGGTAACATATAATGAACGTAGTTACACCAACTAGAACAAGCATGTCGGTCGAGGTATACTAATCCAATGATTCCTTCATCTGCATGAATCTTCATATCATATATTCCCAAATATTGTTTCCACCTCCTATATGTTTGGCACTCATACTTGCACAATTTTGAAAATTCTTTAATTATCTAATGATGAAACACATTTGACATTACCATAAAGTTCTGATTTGTTCATCCAAACTATTCTATTTATGCAATGGTCTTTATGTCTCCAAACTCGATGAATACTTTGTAAAAACTTGTAACAACTATGTTTAACGTGATAAGATTTAGCACAAAAGAAACACACTTTATATTTCTACAAACGGTTACATGAATTGGATTTTACTTTATCTAACCTTGTTTTCCTAGTTATCACATCATCCAACATATGTTTTGATATATTTGTTTCATCAATCTTTCCTTCAACGAAAATGATATTTGAACTCGTGGGATGTCCTTGATAACCAAGACCATCCTTTGTGTGTCCTATTCTTTTCATACCAAACATCTTATTCAAATTCTTAGATACTTTGTTTAACATACAAATCTTCTTCTTATTTTTTGCTAGCTCACACACAAGTTTGTTAGTCTTCTCTTGTTCAAACATGAGAACTTTCTGAATCGTCATGACCTTAACCTACAAAATTTATTCTAACATGAGAACTTTCTGCATGCTAATGACCTTATCCTACAAAATTTTAATATTTTCAAAATCAGCCAAAAGAGCCTCATGTAATTTACTGTTATTGTCTTCTAATGTCTGTTTTCTGGAGAAAGATAACTCACTTGTATTATTCTTTTGATATGCTCTAACTATAGAATGTTCATCTTTGCTTCAAGCATCCTCTTATTCTTTGTCAATTGAAAGTTATTATTGTTCTATTTAACTCATTTCTCATAAAATATTTTGAATTCAGCTTAAACATGTACCTTTTGATCACTTTCAAAATCATTGTATGATACAATAATATTTTCGTGTATTACACGAGACATTTCAAACTCATGTTCTTTGTTTTTTTCATTAGGATGTGTATCACTATAACTTAAAACCATCTTCTTTCTTTTATTGTTTGTGTGTTTACATAGTTTGCTTTTGTGTGAGCATAATCGTTACACTTAATACACTTGATTTTTTTCCTTTGAATGATGGACAAACTTATTTAACATGTCTAATACCATGACATTTATAATATTTAACGTTATATCTTTTATGTACTTCTTCTTTTTTCTTGAAAATCTCTTCGTGGATGTGTGACATAAATGATCCATATTTTCTTTAATATTCTGAAATATCAAATGTACAATATCTTCATCAATTGTAAACACATTATCTACTAAATTTTTTGGATTCTTATATTCTATTTCAATATTCTCAACTTGTAGCATCTCTACTACCTTCCTCAAATTTGAGTTCATCGATGTTTATTGTCATTTTTATCACAACTTTTTTACTGCAACAAACTTAGCCAATAAACAACGCAAAAGTTTATTTACTAGCTTTGCGTGTTTCTATTGTTTACCTAACATTTGTGCTTCGTTTCCGATAGATCTAGGATTAGCAATAAAACTGTTATTTTCTCATTATGGGTCATCTAAATGTTTTCAAACTATGATGCCAACTAATCCAACTTTGTTTTCAAATATGTTTTGCAATATATTTATACATGTTTAGCTAATTCACATCTTTGTACCAACTCATATTATGCTCTACCCACTGATTTGAAAAATATTTAATATCATTAAATTAAACTTTGATAGCTTTTTTAGTTGCAGTCCATCTTTTTCTAGGTTTGACAATTTTATTTGGTAACATATAATGAACGTAGTTACACCAACTAGAACAAGCATGTCGGTCGAGGTATACTAATCCAATGATTCCTTCATCTGCATGAATCTTCATATCATATATTCCCAAATATTGTTTCCACCTCCTATATGTTTGGCACTCATACTTGCACAATTTTGAAAATTCTTTAATTATCTAATGATGAAACACATTTGACATTACCATAAAGTTCTGATTTGTTCATCCAAACCATTCTATTTATGCAATGGTCTTTATGTCTCCAAACTCGATGAATACTTTGTAAAAACTTGTAACAACTATGTTTAACGTGATAAGATTTAACACAAAAGAAACACACTTTATATTTCTACAAACGGTTACATGAATTGGATTTTACTTTATCTAACCTTGTTTTCCTAGTTATCACATCATCCAACATATGTTTTGATATATTTGTTTCATCAATCTTTCCTTCAACGAAAATGATATTTGAACTCGTGGGATGTCCTTGATAACCAAGACCAGCCTTCGTGTGTCCTATTCTTTTCATACCAAACATCTTATTCAAATTCTTAGATACTTTGTTTAACATACAAATCTTCTTCTTATTTTTTGCTAGCTCACACACAAGTTTGTTAGTCTTCTCTTGTTCAAACATGAGAACTTTCTGAATCGTCATGATCTTAACATACAAAATTTATTCTAACATGAGAACTTTCTGCATGCTAATGACCTTATCCTACAAAATTTTAATCTTTTCAAAATCAGCCAAAAGAGCCTCATGTAACTTAGTGTTATTGTCTTCTAATGTTTGTTTTCTGGAGAAAGATAACTCACTTATATTATTCCTTTGATATGCTCTAACTATAGAATGTTCATCTTTGCTTCAAGCATCCTCTTATTCTTTGTCAATTGAAAGTTATTATTGTTCTATTTAACTCATTTCTCATAAAAGATTTTGAATTCAGCTTAAACATGTACCTTTTGATCACTTTCAAAATCATTGTATGATACAATAATATTTTCGTGTATTACACGAGACATTTCAAACTCATGTTCTTTGTTTTTTTCATTAGGATGTGTATCACTATAACTTAAAACCATCTTCTTCCTTTTATTGTTTGTGTGTTTACATAGTTTGCTTTTGTGTGAGCATAATCGTTACACTTAATACACTTGATTTTTTTTCCTTTGAATGATGGACAAACTTATTTAACATGTCTAATACCATGACATTTATAATATTTAACGTTATATCTTTTATGTACTTCTTCTTTTTTCTTGAAAATCTTTTCGTGGATGTGTGACATAAATGATCCATATTTTCTTTAATATTCTGAAATATCAAATGTACAATATCTTCATCAATTGTAAACACATTATCTACTAAATTTTTTGGATTCTTATATTCTATTTCAATATCCTCAACTTGTAGCATCTCTACTACCTTCCTCAAATTTGAGTTCATCGATGTTTATTGTCATTTTTATCACAACTTTTTTACTGCAACAAACTTAGCCAATAAACAACGCAAAAGTTTATTTACTAGCTTTGCGTGTTTCTATTGTTTACCTAACATTTGTGCTTCGTTTCCGATAGATCTAGGATTAGCAATAAAACTGTTATTTTCTCATTATGGGTCATCTAAATGTTTTCAAACTATGATGCCAACTAATCCAACTTTGTTTTCAAATATGTTTTGCAATATATTTATACATGTTTAGCTAATTCACATCTTTGTACCAACTCATATTATGCTCTACCCACTGATTTGAAAAAAACATTTAATGTCATTAAATTAAACTTTGATAGCTTTTTTAGTTGCAGTCCATCTTTTTCTAGGTTTGACAATTTTATTTGGTAACATACGGTTCTTTTAGACCGCACTCAACAGGCGTTTAAGCATCTTCATTATTTTCACATATGTTAGCTTTCATCTTAACTTTCTACTATCCATAATTTACAATATCTAACAATACATGATTTTGAACATCGACTAGTTCTGCAACTGTCACCATATTCTATTTTTAGGATTTCACTTGTGTTCAAATAATAGTCTTTCAGATAGGTGTCACGATCTGATATCAATTGAAAAGACGAAAATATAGATAAACACTTAAATACACAACAACTTGTGCAATTACTAATATTGTTGTATTATAATTCGGTTAAACAAAGTTTTTACAAATTGTTTAATCAGGATTACACGATGTTACACATTAACTCATAACTGATCAATTCTTAAGCTATATGTTCTCACTTGCAAAAAAATAGTTGCACACACTCTTTACTCACACACTTTTTATCCACTCATCATTTTTATGTTTTCTATTGCCTTCGAAAAACTAGTTTTAAGATTGCTCATCCAATATATATATTTCTATATTACATCTCTTCTCTATTTTGACGAAAACCCAATATTTAACAAATATTGATTTCTTTGTTGAGCATATTATTTTTTTGAATAAGATTCGTAAACTTTTCCAATAGAAATATATCACGTTAGCTCTTGCTTTTTGGATAAATTATCCCACCTAAAAATGCTAATTTGTTACACACATTTGGTTTGTTTCACCATCAACATTACATTTAGAAGCCAAAAAAAATTTGTTTACAAATTTCACGATACTACTTTACGACCAATTGATAAATCGTTTACAAACACGATACTACTTTACGACCAATTGATAAATCATCCAGATTTTAAATTGTTGGTATCAGATATTAACACATTTTCATCAAACGTAAAACATAACAAAGGCAAAAACGGCCATGAATTGTAGAAAATGTCCATCAAAATCTTTCTTAACACAAAACTCATTTGAGTTTAAAAAATTCAAAAATCTATCTACTAAAAAAGTTAGAATATTATTTAAATATTTATCTATACTTTTTTAAAGAAAAATATTCTATTTATAAGTTCAGAACAATTCAAACCATTGAGCTGAATATAATTATAACCTATGCTATATAAGATTGCAAAACCCCAAGCAAAATACAGTAAGTTTATGTCCCGAGTAATATACTAAACTAATATCTTTTAAATTTTTGTTTAAAATTTAGCATTCTAAACTAATTTTTTTAAAATTAACAGAAATTATTTTGTAAAAAATACTTATTTACTATAAATAAATTATAAATAAAATTACAATATTGTAATTAGATTTTTTTTTCTAATTTAGGGTTTAATTTGTATTTATTCCTTATTAGAAAAAGTTTTAAAGTATTTCAATATTAAATTTATGATATTTTTAGAAATTTAAACTATAGATGATATATTTGGAACAAAAAATTTAAAAGTTAATGATTTATATATATATATATATATATCTAAAATAATATTAAAATTGAAATGTAATGTATTATTTAATATATTTTTAGTTTTTCAAAAAAAATTGTCTATTTATGTTTTTATAGATTAGATTTTTTTTTAAACAATATATATAATTTTATTTTAATAGTATTTAAATAATTACTTATTATTCGTGGACACCCGCAAATTAAAGCGGGATGAAGGTTTTTACTTTATAATGTTTTAGTGAATGCCAAAATATTATATAATACCCTACGGTATCAGGTCGTGGGTTGGATCCGATTCACAGTCCCAACGCATAATAATGTAAGTTACGAAAATTATTTTGATCAGATGTGACCTTTTGTACACATAACACCTTTTTCTGACATTGTGTTTTTTTTTCATTTTCGCGTGTTCACTCGTCACTCGAGCTATTAGGTCATCTCCAATCGAATGGCAAATTTGGTGTCATTTTCATTCCAATTAAACATTAGTGAAATTTGGGTAGATAGCAAAGAACAGTACCCAAATTAGCAAAATAATAAATAGAAAATTTGGGTACTGTGCATTTAATCGAAAACCGATTACACCTTTATCATTGAACGGTTGTATACTGTTCTATAACTGACAATCATTCGTATAGGATGTCAGTTTTCTTTACGTCACATCACTTTCTCTCATATATAAGACGAAAGAGAATGTCTTAAACCATTGTTTCATTTTTTCTCGATTTTCTCTTTTTTCAACCTACGCTCTCTTCTTTTTCTTCTCTTCTCCCCCACTTCTATCGCCAGAAAAAATGGTGACCGGCAACAATGCTCTAAACCCAGTAAGTTTATACTGTTCACACGGTAATACACATACGCATGAGTTTTTTCACACATATCTGTTGTTGGAATCTAATTTTTAGTTTAGTTGGTATTTTCTCTTCTCTTCTCCCCCACTGCTATCGCAAGAAAAAATGGTGACTGGCAACAACGTTCTGAACCCGGTAAAGTTATACTATTCACACGGTAATACACATACGCATGAGTTTTTTGCACCTAGATCTGTTGTTGGAATCTAGTTTTTAGTTTAGTTGCTACTTTAATAACCTTCGTTTGGTCTAACTTGAGTCGATTTTAAGGGATGCACGATATTTTACCAGTCATAATCTTTTATAGACATGCACAACAGTTCATTTCCGAAAACGTTTTTGTTATGCTTCAATTTTTATGTTCGTTAAAAAATTTGTGACCGTTTTTTGCTAATCGATCTTTGATTTTCTTCACGATTTAGGATATTTTTAGTGTATGATTGTTTTTTTTTTCAGTTTTACACTGTTAAGATGGATTTACAGTATATTTATGTGTTTAGGGTTTAGATTTATGTATAATTTTTGTTTTCCTATCTTCATATGGGGTTTCGGATTCTGATGGGTAGCTGATTTCTCGGTTCTGTTAAGAAATTGATTAATAAAATTTTTGGTTAATTATTATTTTTTTGAAAAATTTGGATTTTGTTTTTTTGGTAATTTCTCATGTTGTACTCATTTTCCCCATTTAATCGATAACTTTTATATTTTCTACCATTTTATATGTTTCTTTTTATTTTTTTTCCTATTTTATAATTTTTAGAGTATTTTGGGTATTGACTTACGTTTTAAAATTGTCTTGTAGTTCTAAATATTATAGCAATGGTCCTGGTTCTAATAATTATTTAGAGAAAACCAGTCAAAATGTCCTGGTTTTATCATATTATTATCTTTTTCTAATCTAATTAAAAATTGTGTCTCTCGATTTTGAATTGTCTTTCATTTTCAGAAATGTTAGAAACATTGTTTATTATAGGGTCTCTACATTTTCAATATGCCACGTTTTATATTCAATTCATGTGCATATTCCCACTTGGATAACTTATGTTATTATATGTTAACTGTATATGTTACCATGTACTATCCGTGTTTATCTCATTTTCTTTCTGCTGTTATGTAACCGTGTCCCTTTTGAATAAATTATGAAAAAGTTGCTTTCATCTGCCCATATTTTTCTGAAATATTCTACTATTCCAACATTAGTAGTAACATCATTTTTATGCGTTAATATATTATGTTAACATGCACGTTATTTTGTAACGCTAACCGTGTTCTGTTAGCAATTTTCATTTTATATAAATTTTTTATCTCATGTGCATATTTTCACTCGGATAAGTTATCTTATTATATGTTAACTACATAGGTTAGCATGTACTATCCGTGTTTATGAAATTTGTTTCTGCTATTATGTAACTATTATTGTAATTGTGTCTTTTTTGAATGAATTATGAAAAAGTTGCTTGCATCTGTCTATATTTTTCTGAAATATTCTACTATTCCATCATTAGGAGTAACATCATTTGTATGCGTTAATATATTATGTTAACATGCACGTTATTTTGTAATGCTAATCGTGTTCTATTAACAATTTTCAAGAAACGGATCACAATTTTCCGTCTAGACTCTTTGCGCAAGGTGAAGAACCAGAAGGACAAATGGTTAATGTTTATCATACCTGCTGGAGGATAAAAAAGATTCTTAATTTACTTGATGATGAGAAAGCCGACAAAATCAACAATTCACCGTTTGCCAAATTTATTTCAATATGTGAGAAGTTGATTATACTTTTGTTACACACAATAAACCTTTTTAATTAACGGATTATCAGTTTATTTGCATTAGTTGTTTGTTAAATTATATGTTATTGTGTAATGTTGTATTTTACAGTATTAAAACGTTTTTACATTGATTTATCTTAAATAACATCGAATTTAACGGATGTTTAAGTTTATTACACGCATTTAAAGCATAAACAACTAAAAGTAACCGTACTTAAAGCAGAGTTTTAGTACATTGGCTTTGATGTATATACATAATATTATACAAACAAAAGACATAGCCACTCCATTTTTAGACGCGTGCTTTCATTCTAAAATATCCAACTATCTTCCCGTATTTAGTTATCTGTTTGCTTGATTATATCGATTATTTGTATGTTGCTCGATTATGACTGCTTCCTCCATATTGGCTATAACATGTCTTTCTTTTACGACCATATTCTTGTTCAATATAACACTTGAGTTACATGTTCCCATATTATATTACTGTTAACAACGCCATTACGTATATAATTTGACTTTACACATCTCAGGTATCTATGCAAAATGAAATTATTATGTGTGTTATGCATTGTAAATTTAAATCAAACACTAATCATTGATAATGTAATTATATATTGGATAATTTGTTAGTTAAAGGCTAACATCTTGTTTTCTAATACCAAATTATAAAATAAATTAAACATTTATATTTTTGTACTAATCGAAATGAGAATTTATTGTACAGTTTTTTGGACTTTTTAGTCATATGATTATATGTTTTTTCCATTTAAAAAATTTGAATAATGTGTTTAATTCTCAGTGGGTCACACGTAAGTAAAATGGTGAGACCATCAAAATGCGATAATTTGTAATTTAAAATTGAATAATAAATAGTTTCATACTCTTTTCATATACTATAAAGTGCGTATTATACGTTAACCGGTTTAATACCATTAAAAAAATTATTGAAAATATTTTACTCTATTTTCCATTTACTGTCATACTGCAAATAACTCAAACGTTTTTAAAGCTTCTCCAGACGTAAGATTGTGTGTTCAGATGTTCAATGTTACATATGCATGATGAATTATAAGTTGCACATATGTCCATAGTTAACTATTTTAAGTAAATGATACTTTGATTTTTTTACATAACTTCAAATATTTTTTAAGCTGACATCTTTCATTTTTTACATAACTTCAAATGTTATCTTTTTCAACATTTATTTGCTTCAGTTTCACTGTTTTAACTTAGAAAGAAACAGAGAGAATCTCATCAATGGTGGTTGTTTAATATACATGACCAGTTTATATATACATTTTACAATTTTTTTAACGTGTACAACGGCTCACAACTTCTCTTACGGATATTACACGAAATCTAAACTGAATATGTGCATTAAATGCTCGTCAAAATCGTGTCATCCAACAGTTGAGATTGTATTTTGTGATTCGTTTTTCTACAGTGCACTGACACAAGCTTTCACATCTTCAATCATTTCCTAAGGTGTCAGCTTAAAACTATCACATCACTGCCTATGAGCAGAAATGTGTTGGCTGAGTTGTGAGGGCAATCTTGAAAAGTTATGTAACAATTAAAAAGTTATGGAACAAGTGAACAATATCACAACTGTTTATTTTCTTCGTTATTTCGCAAATTACAATTATTTTCTTTGTTATCTAGCAAATTTCCCCTAAACATTATCGTTGAAAGTAAATTTTTTTGCTACATTGTCACTAATTAAATTAGTATTTTTTTTATTTAGTTGAGTAAAATAGTTTTTTTTACACCAAGTAAATAGTTGTTTATAAACTATAAAATTTTTTGTAGGTTTAGCCATTGGAATACTCGTTTTGATAATATTTTTAAAGTTTTTGTACGAATTCAGATTCGAGTTGGTTTTTTTTATTTCAGATATTTTGATACTAAAAATATAAAATTTATTCGAATATTTTTTAATTTGGTTCACTTTTGTTCAAACAATTTATTATTCACATGATCCACAAAAAATTGGTTGCAACGAAGTAAAAAAACATATAAAACGTACATTTGATGTAAAAAGCATATAGTAAATTATAAACTGCTAATAATCATTTTTAATGTTTATAGTATTTTTCAAAAACAATTTAATAATATTTTATATTTTTTCGTTTGAGTAATTTTTCAAAATTTTTAATATTCTGTTTTGCTTTTTATGTTAAAATGTATTTTTTGTTAAAATAATTTTTATGTAAAATTATTAGAAATTTATATATAATATACTGTTAAATTTGTTTAATACCATTTTGGTAAATACTATACTAAATTATATTTTATGTGATACTTGTCTTAAGATGTTCTAATAGTGTGATACGTTAGTGTGACATATTTGTAAATCACACGTAATGATAATGTTTTTTTGTTAAAATACGTCTCAATTAATATATTAGAGATTTCTAATACTGATTACACACAAAAGAGAAGCTCATGGATAGAAATGAACCAGTGGAACATGAAGACGCTTTTGCATTACGAGCTGGACCATTAACCCGAACCAAGACCAAAAAACTTAAATAGACAATCAGTATCATGCTCAACAAGGAGAATGCACAACAAATTAACTTGAGCCTGAATGGAGAAGTGCCTAAAAGCACTATGATTTTAGTACAAGCTCAAGAGACCATACAAATAGGTATGTGATACATTTGTACTCTTTTTCTCTTATCCAAGTTTTCTCCCATTGGATTTTCTTGGTAAGTTTTTTAATGAAACAAATGAATCACATTACAACCAGCCCAATTTGTTGTTTAAAATCAAAAGGAGTTCACTTAAAAATGGTCCAAATTGGCGTCATCAAGGGGAGGGGGGGAGTGTGTACATTCATAGTCAAAATAATAGATAATGAAATCAAGGTCTTTGGACAAGTTTTTCCTTGTAAATTCAACCATTTTAATGTTGTAGACTCCTATTTACGTCTCCTTACGGTATAAATAGGGGATTTCACTTGTAAACTTTATCATTCAACTTTTCAAATAAAAACAACTTTTTTCTTAAGTTTGAGAGTGATTCTTTTGTTAATCTGATTGTTGGTATGTAATATCCTTCAGTCAACATTTAGTAGCCTTAGTGTGTAATATTTAAGCTACTATCTTAGCTAAATCAGTAGTTTTCCCACAACTACTGTGTGACCCTTCAATCCACAACCTTTGAACAAATTGAATTTCGATTCATTCTGTTGCAAAGCCTATCTCAACCGCATTTAGAAGTGCATTCCTTGGGAGGTTCGAATCATTTGGTATCAGATCACACTTCTGATCGGTTATCCCTATCCATAATCTCTCTATCTCTCCATTTCCATCTGCTTAGATTGCATTAGCTTGTGTATTGATTTGCATTAGTTGATTAATCGAAAAAAACCTATCCTTATAATTGCATTGTTGTTTTTATCCAATATTACATCAGTTTATCACATCAAAATCGATCCCAACCCATTGCATTTTCAGTTCATAAAATAACACACTCGCAACTCTTCGCCTTCCATCGAATTTTTTTTAGAACATGTACTTTTAACACATTTGTTAACTGTGTTTGTAGGAAATCAAACTTCACAAGCACCAAACTTGTTAATGGAGGCTCTAGTAGCAGAAATGAAGAAAGCACTACAAATAGAGGTAGAAGTCATTCATTTGCGACTTGATGATGTTCAGAACAATAGTAACACTGAAGGAGGTCCAAGGAGAACTAGGAATCCCTTTATACATGGCCATAATGAAGAAACATAAGCATACTATAGCCGTGCTAGTGAAGGGAATAGGAAAACCCAAAGGAGGCATAGGCGTGTAAGAGAAGAAAACGGTCAGCCTAATGACACTTTAGGAGGTCTTAAACTTAAGATACCATCATTCTATGGCAAAAATGATCCACACACTTACCTGGAATGGGAGAAGAAGATCGAGCTGATGTTTGATTGTTAATATTATCCCAAGCTCAACAAGGTCCGCATAGCTGCTACTGAGTTTTATGAGTATACACTCAGCTGGTGGGATCAACTGAAGACATAATGGTGAGTATCCAGTAGAAACATGGGCTGAGATATAATCTATAATGAGAAAAAAGTTTGTGCCCAGCCATTACAACCGTGAACTTCACCAAAAGCTAAGGAGACTCAATCAAGGAAGCAGAAGTGTTGAGGACTATTACCAGTAGTTGGAAACCCTTATAATCAGGGCAGACACTTCAAAAGATAGAAAAGCTATTATGGCAAGATTTTTAGGAGGACTTAATCGTGATATTCAAAATAGAATGAAGCTGGAACATTATGTGGAGCTAGAGGAAATGTTGCACAAAGCTATACTAGTAGAACAACAACTAAAAAGGAAAAGTTATACTAGGTCACGCTATGGAGCAGCTAACAATAAGCCTAGCTACCAAAGGGAAGGAAAGCAGATTGATAAGTTTGACTCCAAACCTTCAACAACCACTCACGATTTCAATGGCAAATATGAAGCTACTATATCTACTAGAACAAGAGATGTGAAATATTTCAAATGCCAAGGAAGAGGGCACTATGCGAATGAATGCACCAACAAGAAGATCATGATTCTTTAGGATAGTGGTGAAATAGAATCTCAAGAAGAAGAAGTCATTTCTGATTTTTCAGAAGAACATCTTGAACCTCCTATGGCAGGAGAATTATTGGTTACAAGAAGAGCCCTACGCGTACAAAACAAAACCATAGAACATGAGCAAAGAGAGAACCTGTTTCACTCAAGATGCCACGTCCAAGGAAAGGTTTGCAACATCATTATTGATGGAGGCATCTGCACTAATGTGGCTAGTGAAACTATGGTAAACAAGTTAGGTCTGGAATTATTCAAGCACCCAAAGCCGTATAAGCTGCAATGGCTTAATGAGTCTGGCAAAATGAAGGTAAGTATCCAAGTCAAGGTACCTATAACCAATGACAAGTACCAAGATGAGATCATTTGTGATGTTTTACCAATGGACGCTAGCCACATTCTGCTTGGAAGATCATGGAAGTTTGATAAAAAAAAGTCATTCATGATGGTTATACAAACCAACACTCGTTTGAACACAAATGTAAGAAGATCACACTTGTTCCTATGACACCACATGAGGTGTACCAAGAGCAGCTTGTGCTGGAACAAAGGAAAACAACTAGAACTTCAAAGGAAACCATAGGTGAAAGTTCGGAAAATGCAAAATCAAAAGGCTGTGAGAGCAAAAACAAAAAACACTCAAGTTTCTTTGTGAGAAAAGGTAAAGAGAATGTTGTGGTAGATGCATTGTCACGGAGGTATGCCTTAATCTCTACTCTTGATCCTAAGTTGTTAGGTTTTGAACAATTTAAAGAGCTATATGAAATAGATCTTGAATTTAAAGACGTGTACATTGCTAGCAGAAAGTTTGCTTTAGGAAAATATTACCATCATGAAGGATTCATATTATATGATAATAGATTATGTGTGTCTAACTGTTCTATTCGAGATTTGTTAGTTAGGGAAGCTCATGAAGGAGGACTAATGGGGTATTTTGGAGTTGTCAAAACTCTTAAGGTAATGCAAGATCATTTCCATTGGCCACACATGAAGAGAGACGTAGAAAGAATATGTGCAATGTGTGCCACATGCAAACATGCTAAGTCTAAGGTTCAACCCCACGCTTTGTACACTCATTTACCCATTCCTACTCATCCATGGATTGACATATTAATGGACTTTGTGGTTGGTTTGCCTAGAACTAAGACATGAAAAAATTCTATCTTTTTTGGTTGATAGATTCTCTAAGATGACTCATTTTATAGCATGTCACAAAACTGATGATGCAATGCATATAGCCAATCTGTTCTTTAAAGAGGTAGTTCACTTGCAAGGAATGCCTAGGACCATAGTTTCTGATAGAGACACTAAGTTCTTGAGTTACTTTTAGAAAACTCTTTGGTCTAAGTTAGGAACTAAGTTGGTACTCTGTACAACATGTCACCCACAAACGGATGGTCAAACTGAAGTAGTTAATAGAACTTTGTCTATTTTATTGCGTGCATTAATCAAACGAAATCTTAGAACATGGGAAGAATGTTTACCACATGCTGAATTTGCATATAACCATTCTGTACATTCTACTTCTAAGTATTCTCTTTTTCAAATTGTTTACGGTTTCAATCTTTTATGTCCTTTGAATCTAACCTCTCTGCCTTTAAGTGAAAGAGTTAGTATTGATGGAAAAAGAAAAGCTGAGATTGTTAAACAGATCCATGAGAATGCAAGGAATAATATTGAGGCCAGAACCCAACAATATCCAAGAAAGGCCAACAAATGAAGATGTGAAATGGTATTTGAGGTGGGAGACCTCGTGTGGGTTCACTTGAGGAAAGAAAGATTTTCAGCTGAAAGAAAATCCAAATTTATGCCCATAATAGATGGACCTTTCAAGATAGTTCAAAAGATTAGCAACAACGCCTACCAAATTGATCTTCAAGGTAAGTATAATATGAGTTCAAGCTTCAATGTTTCTGATCTTGTGCCTTTCATTGCAGATGAACCAGATTTGAGGTCAAATCTTTTTCAAGAGGAGGGGGATGATACGATCATGGAAAGCACACAAAAAGAGAAGCTCATGGCTAGAAATGAACCAGTGGAACATAAAGACGCTCTTGCACTACCAACTGGACCATTAACCCAAGCCAATGGCAAGAAACTCAAAGAGGCAATCAGTAGCATGCTCAACAAAGAGAATGCACAATAAATTAACTTGAGCATGAATGGAGAAATGCCTAAAAGCACTCTGATTTTAGTACAAACTCAAGACAACATTCAAAGGGTATGTGATCCATTGTACTCTTTTTCTTTATCCAAGTTTTCTTCTATTGGGTTTTCTTGGTAAGGTTTTTAATAAGGCAAACAAATCACATTACAACCAACCCAATTTGTTGTTTAAAATAAAAAAGAGTTCACATAAAAATGGTCCATATTGGCGTCATCAAGGGGAGGGGGGAGTGTATACATTCATAGTCAAAATAAGCGTTAATGAAGTCAATGTTTTTGATCAAGTTTTCTCTTGTAAACTCAAGCATTTTAATGATGTAGGATCCTCCTATTTACGTGTCCTTATAATATAAATAGGGGCTTTCAGTTGTAAATTTCATCATTCAACTTTTCAAATAAAAACAATTTATTTTCTTAAGTTTGAGAGTGATTCTCTTGTTAATCTGATTGTTGGTGTGTAATGTCCTTCAGTCAATATTTAGTAGCCTTAGTGTGTAATATTTAAGCTATTATCTTAGGTAAATCAGTAGTCTTTCCACAGCTACTGTGTGATCCTTCAATCCACAACCTTTGAACGGATTGAATTTTGATTCATTTTGTTGCAAAACCTATCTCAACCGCATTTAGAATTGCATTGCTTGTGATATTCGCATCAAATACAGATTAGCGGTACATCTATAGATCTTTTATTTTCCATGATAGTTTCCATTCAATATCAATCTTTAGACTAAACAAACAAGAACTATCTTTAGTCTAAACAAAAGAAAGTAGGACTATGCTTTGTTTTGTAAAAAATTGTTCAAATCAGTATTTTTAAAAAAAATTTCAAACCAACCTATTTTATATAATTTTCGGTATTATGAAACTTATGACCAACATTATAGTTAATAGAAAATGCCAATGACTAGAATTATTTCTTGCATTTGAGTACCTCTTCGGATTTGTTACATTTTTCTTTTCGAATTTTGGGTATTTCGATACTAGTGATTTCGTAACCATTCAAATATTTTAGAATTTTGGTTTGGATTTAGTCTATTCGAATTTAGTTATGGTTCGATTTGGTTTTATATGGGTTTAAGTCGCGTTTGGGTACACAAAATATCCGAAAAAACTAAAAAATTAGTTAAACATAAATAAAAATTAATTAAATTTTGATTAATATAACTAAAATTTTTTGAATATTTTGATTATTTTTCTATAAAAATAACTAATATTTCCAAATTTATAATTGTAATTTTAAATAAATATGCTATATCAATATAATTAATATTTTTGGATATATAATTGTATTTTGCATACCCGTTGGATTCTCGATTTAGTTCCAGTTTGGTTTTAGTTCTTTGGATAGCATAATGTAATATCCGTTCGAATATTTTGTCGGTTTTGATTCGATTTTCGTACCCATTTTTGAGATGGTTTAGCTTTTCAGTTTCATATATTTTGTACATGCCAAGTAGTCGGGTCTGAATCCAAATGAAACAAATATGTGCTTGCGATTTTTTATATTTTTGTAAAAAAAATTAATTTTATTATGAAAATATTATGATAAATAATGCAAAAACGTTTTTTGTCGTCCCTGTAACTAATTATAACCAAAATACAAAAGGATGATGATCTGACGTTATATGCCTTAAAACACAAGGAATATAACTCAAGAATGAAGCCAAAAATGGTTGAAAACATCAGGTTTGGGTGAAACTTATTTAGCATCCATTTTTAGCAAGAAAAAAAACTTATTTAGCATCCATTTTTACCAAGAAAAAAAACTTATTTAGCATCCATTTTTACCAAGAAAAAAAACTTATTTAGCATCCATGACAAGATTGGTGGAGTACAAGAAAATGAGTAATTTCAATTTATATTTCATAAAAGGGATGATCCAAAATTTTGAAAACAAGAAACACTTGTAAAGTTCTTGAACTCACTTTATACTTTTTTATATAAAAAACAAATTTATACTTTAATTGATCAAGATCATTCGATTTTTGCTTAATATGAACAATTTAACAAAATAAAATTTGAGCTAAAAAGGGTATTTATTTAATGCTCGGAGGTGAAGAACATTGTTGACTCTTAGCTGTTAAACATTCAAACAAAAGTTGTGGGGTTATTATCAAATAATTTCTTAAAGTGTGGCATTTTAATAGTTTCTCTGAAATATATTCTGTGAAGTAGGACCCAACAAATATGTGATCTTTTGGCGCCTCGGGTTGTATTCACATTCTAATCTCCAAAACCAGTCAATGTTAAAAAGCTTTGAACTTTCCCAATCTCTGCACATGTCTTTTACAGTTTCAAGTAAGGGAAGGTTCGGAGAGCACAGAGTCAGAGAGGGAGAGATCCAATGCGTTGCTCTGCATCGCACTTATGGTGCATTTCTGTTGTCGTATTGTTGTCGGTTACTAGCTCATTAGCCGGAGACCCTTACATCTTCTTCGATTGGACTGTCTCTTACCTCACTGCTTCTCCTCTCGGAACTCGCCAACAGGTTCTGTATGGATATTTAGATGAGATCTTGTGTTTTGGGTTTTTCGAGAACTGATGTTCGAAATTTCTTTTTCTCTCTCTCTCTCTTTCTAGGTTATTGGGATAAATGGGCAATTCCCTGGTCCGATTCTCAATGTAACTACAAATTGGAATGTTGTTATAAATGTGAAGAATGATCTTGATGAGCCTTTGCTTCTTACATGGTAATGAGATCTTGTGTGTTGTTTTCTCTGTTAATTCTACTAAAACTATTTATGATTTGTAATGAATACTTTGTTGTTGAGGTGATATTAGGAATGGAATTCAACAAAGGAAAAACTCATGGCAAGATGGTGTTTTGGGCACTAATTGTCCGATTCCTTCTGGTTGGAATTGGACTTATGAGTTTCAGGTTAAAGATCAGATTGGAAGTTTCTTTTACTTTCCTTGTACAAACTTTCAGAGAGCCTCTGGTGGATATGGAGGGATCATTATCAACAATCGAGACATCATTCCTCTTCCTTTTGCCTTGCCTGATGGAGATGTTACTCTCTTTATCAGTGATTGGTTCACTAGGAGCCATAAGGTTGTTTTTTTATATACAAGTCTCACAGTTTGGCTATTGTTTTGTTGCGCTGCAGATTCTTTTATAATGTTATTCTGTGTTTTATCAGAAGCTGAGGAAGGATGTTGAGAGTAGGATTGACTTTGGATCTCCCGATGGCATTGTCATCAACGGTTTTGGACCTTTTCCTTACAGTCGCGAGCTCGCTTCTGATGCTTCTTCTTTTGGGACAATAAACGTTGAACCAGGTATTTTTGAAAAGTCTATGCCTTTTTGTTGAATCCTGATCTGGTTTTTCTGATAAGAATAAGAAATAGTCAAGAAAGAACACAAGAAAATATTAAAATGTGTTTACCTTCTTCTATTTATAAGTTTCATCTTGATACCAAATATCTCTGAGATGTGGAACTGTTGATAGTTTGATTTTCGTCTCTTGTGGTCTGACCACTTTCATATCTTCCTGTTTTATCAGGAAGAACATACCGTTTCCGTGTACACAACTCTGGCATTGTAACGAGCTTGAATTTCAGAATACAGAATCATAACCTACTTCTTGTTGAGACAGAAGGGTCATATACAGTTCAGCAGAATTATTCGAATATGGACATTCATGTGGGTCAATCCTTCTCATTTCTTGTCACTATGGATCAATCTGGTAGTAGTGACTACTACATTGTTGCTAGCCCAAGGTTTGCTAATTCATCTTCCTCCGTCAAAGCTTCTGGAGTTGCTATCTTGCACTATTCTAATTCCCAAGGACCCGCTTCAGGTCCCCTCCCTGATCCTCCTATTGAGTTGGACACATATTTCTCAATGAACCAAGCACGATCCATAAGGTTTTTTTTAACGACTATGTAGAGTTTGTTTCATTTCCGAAAGCAAAATCCAGAATGGTTGTACCATTCCGAAGCTGCAATTTTTTACATTTCGCTGATGGAACTTCTGTTTGATAGGTTGAATGTCTCAGCTGGAGCTGCCCGCCCGAACCCTCAGGGATCTTTCAAATATGGAGAGATCACAGTAACTGATGTCTATGTGATTGTCAACCGACCACCAGAGCGAATAGATGGGCGCTTACGCACAACTCTTAATGGTATATCATATTTACCTCCTTCAACACCATTAAAGCTTGCTCAGCAATACAACATCTCAGGGGTATACAAGTTGGATTTCCCGAAAAGACCGATGAACAGGCATCCCAAGGTTGATACCTCTGTCATAAACGGCACATACAAGGGATTCATGGAAATCATATTTCAGAATAGTGACACCACTGTTAAGAGCTATCACTTGGATGGTTATGCATTTTTCGTTGTCGGGTAAAATTGCAGTAGTTTAACATTAGATCCATGTTACAAGTCCAGAAGTTGACAGTGATTTTGAAAAGAAACATGGTGGTTTTCTTTGAAGGATGGACTTTGGTCTGTGGACAGAGAATAGCAGAAGCATATACAACAAAGGTGACGGGGTTGCTCGATCCACTACGCAGGTTTTTATGTCTTAACGCGTAAGACTGATATGTTACATTCGTTTCTATGTGGTTCCAAACGGTTTCTTGTGTGTTACAGGTGTTTCCTGGTGCATGGACGGCCATTTTAGTTTACTTGGACAATGCTGGCATGTGGAACCTTCGAATAGACAATCTCGCCTCATGGTTTCTGGGCCAAGAATTATACTTGAATGTGGTTAATCCCGAGATTGATACATCTGAGAATTCCATTCCTCAAAACACCATATATTGTGGTCGGCTCTCACCATTACAGAAGTAAGATTCTCAGAAACACTTGGATGCTCTCATATTGTTTCTAAAATGATCTAGAAAAGAATGTTCCATGGTTACGATAGAAAGATCGTCGTCTTTTTCTCTTCTCTTTTCTTCAATTGTTGGTCTCCAAACAATTCCAAATATGATTCCAGAAAAAGAGGTTGGAGGAAGTAGAAGCTGGCGCTCTCATTTGTTGTTGTGTTCGCTTAGTTTATTTCATCAGTTGAACATATAGGCTCCATGTAAAATGGCCAGATTCTTGTTTTTGTTTCTGTTTTATGCTTTTTCAGTTTCATTAGAGCAATGCAACTGGTGCTTGCTGGATATAGTTTCATTGTAGACTATTCTCTAGAAAATATAGGTCACATGTAGCGAATGGAGATAAGCTTGGGTAGGTTGGAGTTAAGCTCTTATTTTGTGGGGAACGGTCTCCAATTTCGTCTTTCTTTCTCCTTGCTTCTTCTACAAGCCTTTCACGTTGACTGGTGTCGTCTTGGTTATTCTGCAGGGACCACGCACAGAGGGTAAGCTTCTCAGGATCACCACGATCAATCTTGGTGACTAGCAGTTGGATTTTCCTCCCCCTTTTTGCAATCTTAGTTAGTAGTTTACGCAGATGAGCGGATTCTGAGCTTTTCGGGACTGATTCTAGGATGCTGCGACTCATTATTTCAGAAGTTGAATAGTGTTGTAGCTGTAGAATCTTACAGAAGCTGTCTTGTTGTTGATGCTAGAGTTTATGCAGCCATCAATATATGTTATGCTTTAAGGCTTGCATTGTAATAGAATATTGTTGTAATAGTAAGAAGAGTTATGGTTCTTTTGCCAAGAATTTGGATGTGGACATCTCAGTAATGCACACACCAACGTTTGCGAGATTTGGCCACAGAGGTTGTTGTATGAAACGTCTAAGATCTCTAGCTTCTCAAGATTTAAAACTTTGTGAAATCAATCAAAAGAACTCATTGTAGGAGAGGTTTATAAGCTTTAAGCTTTTTTAGAGACAGGCCATGTAATTCCTCGATTTTAAAAACGTCTATATGTTTTGGGATATCATCGCACATGGTCCCTAGTCAAAAAGCCAGTCATGAGCACTGTCTTGAAGCTCATGACCAATACAATAGTTACAAAGAAAAATGCAGGAGTAGTTTTGATGAGTGAGCTCTTCTCTTTTCAAGGGTTAGAAGAATATTGTCACTGACGACGACAATGAGCCATTGACAGACTATATAGGAGATGTTGTGAACATTGGTTGCATTTTCAACAGGGAATTGATAGTATACCACACATGGGCGCACACAACTTCGAATCCTCATCTATACATCAGTAGCGTTCTTCTGCCAATATTCCACAAAGTCGGAGTACCTCTAAAGTTCCACTATGAACATCCATCGACAGAATTACGATTATATGGTGAAGTGCGAGATACTCAAAGGAGTGTATAATGAATTATTCTATCCCTTCATCTTTGATGAGGAAGATTTGGGTAAACAGATTTTGCAGCTACCAAACACATCGAAAACAAACATAGGCAGCATGGAAAACATACTGTTCTATCATGGTGGCCAACCGCTCAACCCAACTCCTCAGCTTCTTATCAAGGAAGGTGGCGAGATGATCAAGAAAAGATGCCTACTACACAACAAGGAAGATCATCCAACCACCTCATTTTACCAGACCTGCCTTTCAAGCCAAGAACGACCCGGGGAAATATTCTGTACCAGACTTACAACACTCAACAAAAAATGAACAAGTGGACAAGAAAACTTCTTAAAAAGCTACAAAGAAAGTTGAGAAAAACATCAAGAGGATGAATTAGAGCAAGATAGTGAAGAACATAATGAGGGAGGAGAAAAGGGAGAAGACCAGGAGGAAAAGGAAATAGGGGGAAAAGAGGGAGACACAAAAAAAGAAGAGTAAACAGGCAAAGCGGAGAATGCTGAGAACGAGGACAACGAAGAGAACGATTCAATCAAATAGTTCCTCCACCACGCCTAGAGGAAGAGATGGGGAAGCACGCTCCTCTCATAACTAAAAGGTACCATACACTCGTTTTGTAAATACAACATTTTATTTTTCTTTGTTCATCATCCTCTTTTTCGTATTTATACTACCTTGTTATGATGCACTTAGGTTTAGGATTGGAATCCTTTGTAAGAATACTATAATGCTTGTGCTATTTCAAAATTTTGAAAACTTTGCATTTGCCACAACCTACTTGGTTGATCGTTCTCTAGCATTGAAATGTGTTTGATTTCAACCTAACTCTATGAATTTGAATTTGAACCGGATTTGAAATTATCTTGCTTTGCATCTTTCATAGAACTTGTTCATGGATACCAATATACATATTCAGGTTTTCTTTTATCATTTTACCATTCTATCCTAACCCGAATGGGCATATCCCCCTCTTTGGGGTGGTTATATCACTCCGTGAACCAATCCTTCCCTTGAAGCTAACATTATTCTTGTGTGTGAATATCTTGTAAAGCCTTTTTTGAATGTTTACTTTGAAAAACACATTGAATTTTGAGAACGACTAGGTTAGAACTTTTATTTAGATGCTAACATCACATCACAAGCTCAACATAGGATAGGATGTGGGTTGGCTAGTTCAGGTTGTGAGATAAAAATAAAAAGAAGGAAAAGAATGAGAGGAACCCAAAAATGAAATGTGTGGGAATTGTGCATAAGAAAAAGACATGAGAATCAGTTAAAAATTGTAAAAAAAATAGCTCTAAGTTTTGAAGTTAAAAATTCCTCTAAGAGATTAAAAAGGCAAAAGCTTCTATTAAAGAATATAGGAGAAAAGAATAAAAAGAGCTACAGAATAAGAGTGATTCTCATAAGTGTAATTGATTGTTTCTCCCAAGTGCGTAAAAGAGAAATTCAAAGTGAGAAAAGAGATAGTATAAGCTAAAAAAAGCCTTGAGAGGGTAGAAATCACTTAAGATGAGTTTGACTTGAGTTTAGGATAAAGAGTTCTAAAGTTAGAGCATGGGTAAATGGATGCCTTGTATGCATCATTGTTCTTGACTCTTCGTATTTTGTGAAAGTTCCATTCATTTTGAGAGAACCGTTGTGCTTATTTGAACCACCTCATCTCACCTTTAAAACCATTTCCCCTAGCCAAATGAACTTGTCCTTGATTGATGCATTATAAGGTTCACTTATTTGTTTAACTAAATATTAAAGAGTTAGAAGATTTGATTATGCATGGCGTGACTTGAGATTGACATTTTGGCATGTGCAAGAAGTACTGTAAAGTACGTTTGATTCAGGCATTATAATACTCTTGATTAAGGATTTTGAGATTAGATCTTTGTGAATGTTTTTGGTTAGGAGGTCCAGTCTTCAAACTTGTTTTTCAGTTTGTCTTTGCTTGTTTTTCTCAAGGACGAGTAAAAGGCAAGTGCGGAGAAGTTGATAATCATGGTTGTTGCATTTTTTCACCTTTCGTTTCACTTCAATTTTCCTTGTCTTCATTAGTATTTTATGCCATTTATCCATCTTTTGACATTCATTCTCATATAGCATTTCATTCTATAGTTTAGGGTATGTATTTTGTATCTTTGCATGTTTTTCGAGTGTTTTCAGGTACAATAAGCAAAAAAAGGAAATATTTGGCCATAGGAGACCCTCGGTTCGAGAAAGGATATAGGCAAGATGGGACGTACAAAACCTCTAGAGTTCACGCGATCGGTTGGCCGATAGCCCAAGCCAATCCCACGCGAATCTCGGCCAACCACGCACCAAAACCATGGACACACGTGATGGGCCCATTGGCCGATCGCACGCACTGATTGTCGGCCACCCTACGCATCTTGCGTGCTGCTACCCAAAGATCAGTCCATTTGCCAATCGCACCCACCCTATGCGTCCTACCTGTTGCTGCCCATCGATCGGGCAATGACCTGCGCACTGGCCACTGTTGTACACAAGATCGGCCCGTTGGCCGATCGCACCACCCGATCGCCCACCGTGCCACAACTTTCTAGAATGCATGTGATTGACCCATTGGCCGATCTCACCCACCGATCATGCTACATGCCCAGCGATCGGCCCAACGGCCGATCGCACAGGCCGTTTGCGACTACTCCCTACCTTCAAGATTGTTTATTTACTCGGTTTTAATCTAGTTTTCCCCAGATTGGATCCAACTTTTTAGGAAAACTATATAAACCCTCCTAGGTCACATATGACCTAATTCTCTTGGACGTTTGTACTTTCTAACAACTTGGGAGATTTTGTTCTTGCAACTTTTCATCATTTCTAGTGAAGAACTTTTTAACTCTACTTTTATTGATGTCTTATATTGCTTATTCTATTCTTTTGTTATTCCTATGATTATGTGTGAGTATTTTAGTTTATGGATTGTGGTAAGCTAGATTAGGGGAATTTGATACTGAATAATGATGTTTAGATAGATTAGATAACAAATTCCTCATGATTAGGATGTGTTTAATGCTAGGATTGTAGTAGTCAATCCCTAGACTTATGATATTTTTCTCCTGAGAGGTGTAGATAGAATGTGTAGGTAAAACCAATCATGCCTTACATATCTTAGCCAACAAAGATTTGATGTTTAAGGTGATTGGTAAACTAAGATAGAAATAAACTTAAGGATTGCTAGATTATCGTATTATTTCCTTTGCATCTAGATAACTAGGAAAACCAAATAAAAATCTCAATTAAAATCTATTGAGTTTAGGTTTTTCATGTATTTCTATTGTGTTATTCTATCTGCATTTGGAGTCTTATAGGGATAAAACTTAAACCCCATGAGCATGTATAAACCACAACATTGTGATCTAGATTTTGCTTTCAACCAAGTGATGCACTTAACGCAAAACCTCTCAACATTTCTTTTTAGATGCGGCCAGTAGAAATTTTCCATAAGTATGCTAATAATCTTAGCTTGGCCAAAAGAACCCATGAGTCTTCTTCCATGAGATTCTCCGATCAATAGTTCTCTTATTGATCCTTGAGGAATACAAACCCATTTTCCTTTAACAAAAACCTATTATGTTGATAAAAACATACTAGCTACGGTTTTGTTGGTCTCCTTGAACATTTTTTTGAAAATCTAGGTCAGTCTCATTACATTGCTTTGATGTGTTCAAAACCCATAAACTTAGCTTTTCATAGTGGTGATGAGAGCATGTCACCTTGATTGATGAGGACATCAATACCAACTCACTAGAATTCGAAGAAGAGCCCATTAATATATCTACTACGAGACAAACTCCAAGAAAAGATCAAGCACAAGAAACCTTAGTAAGATGTTCAACAAGTGTGTGGAAAGTTTCATCAAAGTCATAGAAGATGGAGAATTCCATGAAGCTAAACTTAGTAAAGAAATACAAGAAGGAAATCATGAAAAACTAAAGACTACATCAACTTCGCTTCTTCCAGTTCTACAAGGCTTAAAAGATACAAAATTGTTCAACATTGCTAAACAAGCTTAAGAAGGCATTATAGGGAGCTTCATGAGACCAAGATGCATATTTAAAATTCTTATGTTTAAATTAACAAGTTTATTTGTCTTATTTTTGCAGGAATGCGACTATTAAGTTTAAGAGTATTTGATTTGTCATTTGCTCCTAATGTCTTGTTGGTATTTTTGTTTTAGTCCTTCTATTATAATATACTTTCAGCCCTAGAAGGCACCTGATGTTGGACTAGTATATAAAGTCTCTTCTTAGCATGTAATCACTTAAGTTTTATGAAATAAAAATCTAGTTTTTCTTTCTTTGAAATGAGTTGACGCCTCCAACCTTCTTGTGTGAGAATTCATGAATCTTGAGTGCTCTAGACTTACCAAAGACCTTCCATAATCTATGTGTCGTCCGTTGATCCACCTATCTTTCAAATCCTCACTTAGATCCCCCAAAAATTGATCTACAGTTAGTTTAATGATCACCATCGATCTGTTCATCAACCCATCCCTCCTAAGTCTCTATAAAGTGTCGTACAGCCAGCTAGAGCCTTTCTAGGAGTTCCCCTTGCTATAACAAGCCCTCTTGTTCCCGCATCTGGTAACATAGTTTAATCGCTCCTATTCAGGTTTAACTACCCATATTTTCGTTTTTTACTCTATCATTTCCTTGTTAACTTGCTGACAAACTACATCTCCTAAAAAACCCATAAAACCACAATATGTTGTTTTTGTTTGTTGAAATCCAGTAACATATCAGTTGTTGATAGATTGTGTTGTTGCAACAAGATTTGTCGATTGTTAGTTGTTTTTTATTGTGTCTATTCGAATTCCTGTGCACTTGATATGTTTCTTTAGTGTTAGACAAATTGTATGACTATGGGAGAACCAATAGATATGAAGTTGCTCAGATGGTTGCTGTTATTAAGATTCAATTTCGGAACCTAGGAGATTGCATGACAAGAGTAGAACAACCACCACCAATTCGCAGAAATCCTATCAGAAATATGAATGCTCAATGTGTGAACCATGAAAAGGATGAAATAGCTGACTTAGAAGATGATATTCCACCAGAACCTGATCATAATCCTACACCAAGAAGACAATATCAACCTGACAAAGATAGAGTAGAAGAAGCTTGGCATGAAAACAGAGACGTAAAGCTCAGGGCACCAACTTTTGCTGGAAAGGTTAATCTAGATGCCTATCTGAATTGGGAAATGCGTATGGAATATATATTTGAGTATTAGAACTACTCAGATAAGAGAAAAGTATCTCTAGCAGTTGTTCAACTTACTGAAAGCGCTCTAGTTTGGTGGGACACGTACAGATATGTCTGAAAGAAGAAGACATAGACATGGTCAGATCAATACTTAGGAAGACATGAGGTTCTAACTAAGGAGGAGATATGTCCCTGCATACTACTACAAAGAGTTGTAGAAGAAATTTTGAAAACTAACTCAGGCTCTAAATTTGTTGAAAAATATTTTGATGAGTTTGAAATGCTTAGAACCACGTTGGAGAAAGATTCAAAAAAACTTTGATGGCTCAATTCCTAGATGGTTTGCAAATTCAAATTACTAGGAAAGTGGAGAGACAATTCTATCATGATCTGGATGAGTTGTTGCATCTTGCGGTTCAGGCCAAACAACATATAAAAAGAAAGACTAACTCAGCAAACCATAGCAAGTCTACATGGAATCAACAACCTCAAAGGTTTTGGACAAAGGAAAGTCCATTGATACATAATCCAGATTGAAGAAATCCAGAGCAAGGTATAACTCCAACTCAAAGATCTCGTGATATAGCCTGTTTTAAATGTCAAGGAAATGCCATTATGTAAGGGACGCACCAATAACTATACTTTCATGCACAATAACAAGAAATATAGCTTAACATCTTTAACCCCATAGAAATTGCACGAGATGCAACAAACTATGTCTAAAGGAGCGAAGCTAAGTAAAACTAACATTAATGTAACACTTGCTACTTTTTTAAAATATTTTGACTCTCAAGAACATGTGCTACTAATGATTTTTAAAAAATAGTTGTTTTCAACTCAATAAAGGGAAGAACTCCCTGGTGCTCTTCTAGAGATTCTTCACAAATTCGTTGATGTTTTTATAGAAGATATACCACCAGGATTGCCACCTATAAGAGGAATCGATCATCAGATTGATCTTGTTCCTGGAGCATGTTTTCCAAACCTAGCTGTCTATAGAGTGAATCCAGAAGAAGCAAAGGATCTGAAAAAACAAGTACAAGACTTGATGTCTAAGGGCTATATCCGAGAAAGTCTAAGCCCATGTGTTGTTCTTGTTCTTCTAGTGTCTAAGAAAGATGGAACTTGGAGAATATGTGTCGATTTTAGAGCAATCAACAATATCACTATCAAATACCGACATCCAATTCCAAGACTTGATGACATGCTAGATGAACTCAATGGAGCAACTATCTTCTCAAAAATTGATCTAAGATGTTGCTATCATCAAGTGATAATGAAAGAAAGTGATGAATGGAAGAAAACGTTTAAAACCAAAAAAGGATGGTATGAATGGCTAGTCATGTCATTTGGACTCACAAACGCTCCAAGTACATTCATGAGACTCATGAACCATGTCCTAAGAGCATTTATTTGTAAGTTTGTAGTGGTTTATTTCGATGACATTCTAACCTATAGCTCTAATCTTGAAGATCACTTACGACATCGTAGACATGTACTTGAAACGCTTAAGGCTGAAAACCTTTATGTTAACCTTAAGAAATGTACTTTCTGCACTAATTAAGTTGTATTCCTAGGATTTGTTTTAAGTTCTTAGGGTTTAAAGGTTGATGAAGAACATATTAAAGTAATTCAAGATTGGCCAACCCCAACAACAATCGGAAATGTGAGGAGTTTTCATGGATTGACTAGTTTCTATAGAAGATGTGTCAAGGAATTTGGTACTATTGTTGCACCCTTCACTTCAGTAATTAAGAAGAATGTGGAATTTAAATTGGGACCAACACAACAGAAGGCATTCAACGAGCTGAAAGATAGCCTCACACATGCGCCTGTTTTGGTACTTTCTAAATTTGATAAAACCTTTAAAATTGAATATGATGCTTCTAGAACAAGTATAAGATATGTCCTAATGCAAGGAGGAAAACCAATTACTTACTTCAGTGAGAAACTTAGTGGAACTTCACTTAACTATCACACATATGATAAAGAACTCTATGCTCGGGATAATGATAAGATTCAAGAAGAGAGGATTCGGTGCATTATTACTGGATATGAGTGTGGAAAAGAAAGGATGGATTGTGTTTGATCTTCAAAAAGAAGATAAATATGTCTTGTGTAATGTCATATTTTAAGAGAACATTTTCTTGTTTTTTAACACGGAACGATCGTATCCTCAATCCAACACATCGGCTTCAATGCCACATCATCTTGCTCTCTTCGAGAATACTCCAAGGAATTCTCTTGCAGATCCAGATGTGCTAAATGATGATGCATTGCTTCCATCCATAACAATATATGGTTCAGAGTCTCTTCAGGGAGTACAATGTTAGAGTGAGTTGTAGCACCAACATCTAGCAGAGAGACTATTGTAGCAATGACAGAACTATTGACTAGAGAAGCCCATGAATTATTGATATGTACTTGCGCAAATTAATGTGTTGGTTCAACATTTAGCACTCCAGTTCTTGACTGGAGAAACATTCGGGATTCGACACATTAATTCGTTGTTCTAGAGCATGGATGTTAGAATCCGGGTAACTACAGAATCTCTTTGGGGATTCCTCCACTAATGTTGTTATCGGTGAGATCAAGATGTATCATTTGCTTGAGGGAAAATATAACTTTAGGCTACGCTGTACTGAAACGTGGACGGGCACCACAAATGGGGATGGCGATGCATATAGAAAATGACATAATTTAAAATTTATAGAAACAGATATAGCATGGATACGTCAACAAAAATTTAAGAAAATATATATATACAAAAAATATAAAAAGTCTTAAAATGAAAAATATTTTATCATTAAATAACAACATAAATAAACTATTTAATAAATAAATTATTTTTAAAATCTGGCTCATCTGATGAAAGATTCTCAAATTCTAAAAACCCCATATCATAGAATCAAATGTGTCTCCACCAACATCCCATATCTTGGTTTTTTAGTTTTATATTGATCAGAATTCTTTGATAAAAGACGTACATTGTTATGGATGTAAACCAAGTTTTGAGTACGACATGGATTTAACTTGTTCCTTCTAAGTGAGTGAATGAATGAGTAAGTAGTCTAGTTGTGTTCAGCACAAGAAGATGAATTAGGTTGGCCAAGTAACTTAAAAGCAAAAGACTAAAGAAGATGGGTTTGGACACCAAAGTTAGCCCACCATTTCTTAGGATCCATTGTAGACATCTACGAAATACACGTTAAATCTTCAAAATGACCACATTTCATTGATAATAATGCATACTCATCCATAACCTTGATATGATCTTCATGACTGGAAATCAATCTCTGAAAACATTTCATCCCCTCACGAGATAATCCTCCATGCCTATGTGGACCCATTCTTGCAAGATCCTCGTTTAACCATACATCATTATAAATCTGTAATATACAAAAATATGTTATATATGTGTCAAGAAAATTAATTGAAAGAATAAATATACAATTTAAAATCATATATCTTGGATTTAAAGAGTGAGCTAAACAATGTAGAGGTGTGCTATTTTTTGTCCAACGAGCCACTAGTATCTGATAAATAATATCATAGAAGAGACTAAACTCAGACAGTGGATGCTTTCTCTCTTGTAGATTTCAAGTTTCACATTCTCAATCATGTAATCCCACATCTTATATACCAAATGAAGACATGGTTTATCAGTGTCACAAAATCTAATCGTATCATATATTGGTCTCGTAAAATCAATATTATATGATACTTTTTCCCACTAGTCATCATTCACAATCTTTTCTTTAACAATTTTTTTTCCCAATATCATCATCTCTATAATTAGACCACTCCTCACTTATGACCATGGCTTGAAAACCCCTTTTAATAAGCTTCAATCTCTTAAGCATCACGATGATGGATGCAAAACGAGTATCGACTACCGAAAGCAATTTAAAAGGAGAGAACGTACTGAAAATTACCAGTCTCATGTTATGGTTCATGAAGAAATTTTTTATTACAAGTGCATCCCCATGAATTTCTGTTATCCAATTATATTTCTCATATGTTTGTTGCATTTTCTTTTACATTCTTTGCTGCACATATGTTCTTCAAAGCAGAATTAAGCGTATAAACAACACATGATGTCCAAAAGATGTTAGGAAACATACTCTCAACAAGCTCTCCAGCTGCATTATCAGTAATGATTTGCACAACGTTTTAATGACCGACTTCATTAATAACTTCTTTCATCAAATTAGAAATAAAATTTGTATTTTTTACTTCGTCAAAACAATTCACATCTTTGAGAAAAAAAGCACCATTCTCAGAAGTAGCCATGAAATTAATGAGAGGTTTTCTTGTAGGATCGCTCCAACCTTCACTCATAATTGTTACTCCTTTTTATTTCCATGTTCATTTAAGTGGTTCTAATAACCTCTCAACATGTTTTTTTTCCTTTTTTAATAAGGTCGTTTTGAGTTTATTATAACCAGGAGATACACAACCATCAATTTTGTTGGCACCAGCAAACAGATAAGACCTATGGTAATGTGGATTTCTGGCAAAATTAAATGTTAGACCTCCCGAATAAAACATTCTTGCAATTTCTTGATCCAATTGTCTCTTGTTTCAATACCAAATGCTCTTTCAATAGGTGAGAAGCTATACTTTTTTTTAAGTCCGAGTTAATTTTTCATAGTAAAGAAACGTGTTTAGGAACAAACTCAGTTTTTCTCTTCTCAAACTCGTTTTCCAACTTTTGCATTTCAAGTTTCTCACTCTTTGTTGTTTTCTTACATAAAGAAATTTTTGCATTCTTAATTTCAAGCAAATACGCTTTAATATGAGCTTTGCCGAACTTCAATACAAATATTACATTTAAATCTCCAAATTTCTCCGATTGCACCAAATTTCTCTAACTTAATTACATAATTACATAGTGGAAATTCTTCACTTTGATTTGACAAGTTAGTATATCCATTACCAGGACAATTACCAATATGATCGTTTTGTTTTTGAGAATTCATAATTTTATATAATCAAACCGCCTAATATCATTAAAAAAAACTTTGAATTGTGCCATATAGATAATACATGAATGAGAATATGCATGTAAACTGTAAAGTAATCAATTAATCATACACTCGAAACTCGAAAAATTAGAAGTAAACATGCACTTGCAAAACCTTGGACCCATTTAAAAAATATTTATCAATATCTACGTGTACATTTGCATTAATTATGACATACATAATGTGTATAAAATACATGCATCAATGCGTACTATATGTTAACGATAACATACATGCATCTTAGCATATAATATAGAATACAATATATGCATATTAACATTTTTATATTTTTAACATTAAATCCACTATTTAATTATTACAATTTACATAATCATTTAATTGTTTTCTACATAAAGACATACATTATATAAATTATAATTTTGAACTAATTAATATTGAAAGTAATGATTTAAATTGTATGGCACAGTAAACATTTCATATATATGACACAGTTCAACATAAGAATTTAAATTGTAATACAAAAAACAGAATTAGTATAACACATACATTTTTATCGAATTGTGGCTTTTGTTTTATCCAAAGTATTATATTATCTTAGGATTTTTAAAAGTGAGAATGAAAATTAAAGATACAAATAGACTTATATAAGAGTATTTTTTTACCTTTTTTATATAAAAGTATTATGTAAGATATATGTAAAAAGGAAAAAAATTTTACTTAATAATGTTGATTTTCCTTTTTTATATCACATGAATATTGTATAAGATATTTGTCTAATAAAATAATAATAGAGTATAAAAAAATTAAAAAACAAAAAGTGGCGTCCCTTTTTGAGTACCCGTCTCCAGTACGTTTCCAGGATGGGAGACGGTACCGGAACTGAGTACCCGTGCATCATAGTCTTTAGGTATATAGTCAGGGATATCGTTACCGGCGAGATAAACAGAGTTAATGTTGGAACAATTCGTGGGAGATAGAATTGTACCGTTGGGATGGTTATTGTGGAGGTAGAGAATAAAAAGCCCGTAGCCGGACCAATATGGTAAAGATGAAGAATTTTGGGTATGATGGTAAAGATGAAGAAGACAAAGATTCTCTATTATGGCTCTTTTAGATGAAGAAGAATGAGATATTCTGAATGGGTAAAAATGATCTAAAACTTGTTTTCAAATGCAAGTTTAATTTCAATGAAAATATTCTTGCAAAATTAATCCATAAGGATAAGAAAATTACAAAACACTCTTTTTGACTAAAAAATAATGTAGAAATATCAATTGTGTTTCAGTCCCTGCGAAATTTGCGTGCTTTATTGGGATCAAAACAAATTTTTCAAGAAGTGTGCTTTGGTAATCAAAAACAAAACAGACTTCTCAAAAATAATTTTTGTGGTTTTTTTGAGTTGTTTTTGCAAGTTTTCAGTTTGACATTGGTTTTTGAATCGACGGTTTTTCGTGTTGCACACTTCATTACAAGATGCAAACTTTAGTTGTACACTTCATAACACGTTTTTAAAGTTTAAGATAATAGTTTTAAGATTTTCAATGGTTTTTTAATATTGTTAACTGTTGTTTTGAGATGTATTGTTGTTGATTTTGAGTTTTTAGCAATTTTATATTATTTTTGAATTGATAGTTTTGCGAGATCTAAACATACACACTTTATTACAAGCGGGGAATCAGCCATTTCATATGCGAAGTTTGGCCCGTAGTTACAATTCGTTAATGAACTTTATATCTGTGCCATTACATACATTAACTATGCTCCGTAAGCTATAACATACGTTGACCATGACGGAGTTAGTCAATCCGTTAATGATGCTGAGTCAGATATTAGTTGGCTAATTTTAATTAAATTAATAATGACTGGACACTAAACGATGTAGTTTTAATGTTTAATTTTGTGAACCAAAAATGACGTCACATTTTAATTTGTTGCTTCAACCCTAGTTTTCGAGTGAATGAGATTTGAGAGGCGATTTCGGCGGCGATTTAACACGATTTGGAGGGAAGAATTTCGAGGGTATTTGCATGAAATCATCAACGAAATCAAGGTAATTTGGAGTATCTTCCGTCGATAAACCAATATAATAAGGTAAATTTATGAAATTTTTGTTCTAGGTTTTTCGGGTTTTGTTCGAATCCGATTGTTTGAGAAATCGATGCCAAATTTGGGGGGGGGGGGGGGGGGGGTTTGATGGGTATTTTGATTTTGAAAGGATATCGGTTATGTCGATTTAGGCTTATGTCGATTTGTGAAAAACGACATTTAGGAAAATCGGGTAGCCGAAATCGGATTTAGGGCTATATCGATTTAGGGTTATGTCGATTTTTGTGTTGGTATTTTTGATTTGAAATCGGATTTAGGGTTATATCAATTGCTTCATTTCTTTTACTATATATAGTTATAGAAAAAAATGATGAATTGCTTACGGGGTTTAGGTTTGTATTGCTTTATCCCTTGCTTGCATGTTCTGTTTTTTGTTTTATCAAACTTTTGCTTCGTAATAATTGGTTGTAAAAATAAAAGTTGAAAGACAACAGGGAGACAAGAAAAAGAGTTATGTATAACCTTAAAGCTTCTTTCCACTGTGGTATGTGTGTGGCTAAACTGTTTCTTAGTGGCAGCTTTATGAACCACAGTTTCTTTGTGAATTTGGTGTCGATCCTTTTCAACAAGTTCTAAAACCTTGTCCAAGTTTCACAGTTTCTTATGTAGTCATTAGTTTTACAGAGACTTATTTTGATTCTTTAGGATTTTAGGAAAATCAACCTTACTTACACATTTTAATCCAGAAACATTGTCATTTCGTCTGCAAGTTTATTACTGAACATGTCGCAAGTTTAATCTCTTATTTGTTTGTCTCTTATTTGCACTTTCACTGATTTGGATTTATATGGATTGTTTCTTCTTTGCAGTTTAGATAACGATGTAATCTTCAGCTGTTACTACGGTGGAAAGTTTAAGACAGTCGATGGAAGTCTTAATTATGTTGGAGGAGAGGTTATAATCGTGGAAACCCAAGCAGAAGCATTGTTTACAAGTTTAGAAACAGAGTCAAGAGTGTCGGATTCAACAGTTATTCCTTCACAAAATTTCACTAATTTTAGTTAACTTTAGAAAATTACAAACCCTAATTCGATACTATATAAACGAGAAGACACAAAACCATATCGAAATACATACCTGAACCACTTTCTGCCATTCTCGTTGCCGCTGGGGAAGAAAGGAAGGGGAAGATAAAATTTTCTGGTTTTTCCTCCCAAAAACCCTAATTTCAGAGACATACACGATGGAAGAAGAAGGAAATGAGTTGGAAAAATGAAAATTATGAAAACGACGCCGTTTCAGTCGTTTAAGTGATTTAATGAAACGATGTCGTCGCTGACATGTCGTCCTAGTCAGCGACGATTAACGGTGAGATAAACGTCGTTAAACATTAATGTATGTTTTATACTAATTATTGAAGTTAATGTATGTTACGGACTAAACAAAAAATTAATGTATGAAAGAGCACAACAACAAAATTCGTTATCGAATCGTAACCACAGGGCAAAGTTCTTGTATGAATTGGCCGAAACCTCTATTACAAGCGGTAGACTTCAGATGCACACTTCATTACAAGTTGCAAACTTCAGTTACAAACTTCATTACTAATTACATACTTCATTTGTGTTTTTGTCATATTTAAATTAGCTTTTGTAAACTTTATTATATCTATTATTACCTCCCATCATTACACTTTGTCAGTCAATTTTCAGTCAACTCTTACAGACTTACAATAAGTTTTTCGTTGTATGTCAATCAACTTTCAATTATTTCATATCAAATCATGTGAAACTTTAGTCAGTTATTGCAAAGTTCAAGCAACATTGTGCAGACTTTCAATAAATCGCTTTGTATTTTAAGTAAATTTTGAGAATTAAAAACAATACAAATATTATTGTATTTTCTGTATTTTATTATCTATTTTGATGTTTTTCTAATTAGTATTTCATATAATTATAAAATTATAAAATGACAACTATTAAAAATGCAAATATTACTATAAAAATTAATAATCACTTTTATACACACTTATAAGAACTTAGTGTATACTTCTTAATAACAAGAGAAAGTAAGAGAACTGAATGAAAAATAATAAATTTGTTAACTATAAAATCTAAAAATACTTAATAATTCCATCAAAAAACTAAATTAACTACAAATATTTTTCCTCCTCTTTGATTATGCACATAAAAAATTCATGTCTCTATCATATTCCACTCTCCATAAACAATAAAAATTTGGACTATTATGTGCAATAACAGTAATGAATTTTATTCGATGATCGTAGACATATCACATACTTTGTTCTCGAGAAATTTGCGAGTTTTATTTTGGCAAAAACAGAATTTTCGAAAATTGTGTTTTGGAAAAAATTCATGGTCAATTGTAAAAAACTAATCTTTTTTTTGTATCGTCAAAGCAGATTTCTCGACAAGTTTGCGAGCTTTACTTCGATCAAAACATCTTTTATGTTTAAAAAGCATCTCTTATGTTTTACAAATACATTAACATATAAAAATAGTTCTAAGCATTTCAGAGAAAAGTGTGCATTACCATGGTTCTTTTGTCCCAATAAGAAATATGACCACAAAGCAGCAGCCTGCGCTGATGGATGAATATGCAATCCAACGATTTTTTAAACTTAATGCCGATTTAAATCAAAATGCATTAATTTTGATATATAAGCCATGTCCGTTTGCTAACCGCAACTTATTGTCTTATACCATAATTTTTTTTATTAGTGATTAAAACAGTTGTGTGATTAAAAATCTATAATCAATCGCAATTGTAAACAACGATAGCAAACAAACGAACAATATATACCGCGACCGTAGTTACAATATTGACCGCAGCCACAACCATAATTTTTGGCGGGGAACAAACGAACAAAACTATATGCAAAAAAATCAATAAAAAACAAAAACCTATGTTTCAGTATTTTTTTGTATCGGCGTTGATAACACAAATACAACTAAAGCAATTGCGTATAAGCCTAAATTAGCAACCTGAAGATAGAACAACATTCAACGAAAAAGTCCAGAACAGTGTGCACACTCCATTTGATCTCTTGATTTTTTTTATTTTTTTTTTAGATAAACTAATTATGAGACATCAGAGATTTAAATCAAATTAGAAGATCATAGCATCGAGGGATATAGCAAAATTAGAAAGACTTATGCATGAGTACCGAGTGATATAGTAAATTGGAAACAGGTTTCACATAAATAGAGCATCAAACTTTCTGAATGTCTGAGAAGTCAGTAGATTCCGAAGCCATACCTTTTACTTTAGATTCCAAATGTTGGAAGAGAAACGATATTCAGCAAAATGCGACGGGAGAAGAATCAATGACGGGAGAAACAGTTGATGGAAAAACGCGACGGGAGGAAAATCAACGATGGGAAGAGCCAGTCGATGGGAAAACACAAGAGGAAAAGAGATTTCGGGAGTAAACGAGATTCAGCATGTGAACATGTCTCATTATTTTTGGGTTGGACCCATGAAGTCCAAACTTTGAAAAAGAATAATTAACCTAAAATTATTCTCTTCACCAAGTCGACGAGAGGGATATAAATACCCTTCTATTGATGATGAGATACAAGAGAGAGAGATACAAGAGAGAGAGATACAAGAGAGAGAGATACAAGAGAGAGAGATACAAGAGAGAGAGATACAAGAGAGAGATACAAGAGAGAGATACAAGAGAGATACAAAGAGAGATACAAGAGAGAGATACAAGAGAGAGATACAAGAGAGAGATACAAGAGAGAGATACAAGAGAGAGATACAAGAGAGAGAGATACAAGAGAGAGAGATACAAGAGAGAGAGATACAAGAGAGAGAGATACAAGAGAGAGAGATACAAGAGAGAGAGATACAAGAGAGAGAGATACAAGAGAGAGAGATACAAGAGAGAGAGATACAAGAGAGAGAGATACAAGAGAGAGAGATACAAGAGAGAGATACAAAAGAGAGATACAAGAGAGAGATACAAGAGAGAGATTAGTTAGAGAGATTAGTTAGAGAGATTAGTTAGAGAGATTAGTTAGAGAGATTAGTTAGAGAGATTAGTTAGAGAGCTATTAAATTTTTCTTCATACGTTTATTTTCTCTAAATTTATTTCATTGTAAGAGTGTTCATCAGATTTATAGTAGAAGTTTGTAGAAAACAGATCATAACCAAGATGTAACTTAATTGAAAACTCGGTAATCAAATCGTGTGTTTTTATTTTAAGCAATATTTACCAACACAAAAGTTAATTAGGAAAAGATCATAAAATCCTAACGCAGCAACAGAAAAAGTCGACTGGAGTTATATTTCGCAGTCGATGGGAATAGTATTTCGTAGTCAACGAAGGTTAGCAATGACAGAAAAAAAATTTCGGCGAGAGAGATCGTGTGTATTTGCGGTTGTGCAAGGGAAGATGAAGAGGTGTGGAGAAGGTGAGATTGAGCAACAAAAAGAGTTGACAGGAATAATATTTCGTAGTCGACGGAGGTTAGCGATGACAGAAGAAATTCTTGCGAGAAAGATTGTATGTATTTGCGACTGTGAGAGGGGGAGATGAAGAGGTTAGATTAGATTAAAATACTATAATTTAATCTTTTTATATATTAAAATGGTAATAAAAAAAGTTTAGGATATTGTTTTTAATTTAGTTATTAAAACTTGATTTAGTGTTAAATCAATCAATTGTTGAACAACTATTTTTTTTAACATACATTGAAAAACACAAAAAGCTATGGTCGGAGAACATATTATTTTTTTAAGATATGAATCTATTAACCAAATCTAGATTCGTCAATACCTGCAAATATTTAGGTTCGAACTTGCCAAAATAATTAAAAATAATTAAAATAGTACTATTGAGTTTTAGAATAATAAAATTAAATAAATTCATATAAAACTAAATATAAGGTATCGTATCAAAAAAATTAACTTGGAATTTTTATGTAATATAATTTGAATAGATTTTTCATATTCTAAATTTATAAATAATTGCTATCTTTGTAGTATTTTATAGGCCTGGGTTTTTGGTTTATTCGGGTTAAACGGGTCGGTTTATCTGGTTTTTGGGTTTTTTCGGTTTGTCAAAAAGCTGTCCGAAAAAAAATTATAAGAAATCAGTTCGGTTCGGATTTTTTGTCGGTTTAATCAGTTCGACTTTGGTATATAAAACCGTTCCGAATTGAACCAAAATATAATTTAATTTTCGGTTTAATAGTTTTAAATTTAAGTTTAATCGGTTTTTTGTTTGGTATTTTGTGTTTTTCCATTATTTTCAGTTTAATTTATAGGTTTAATTCGATTTTTTCAGGTGTTTCGGTTCGATTCGGTCTGATTCAGTCTGATTCGGTTCGATCAGGTCTAATTCGATTCGGTCTAAATCCATTCAGTCCAGAATTATGGGCTGAAAAACCATTACAAGTTGCTGATGGTCAACAAAGCATGATTCCTAAGCAGAGGAGGAAGAAGAAAAAGAGGAAGAAGAAGAAAAAGAGGAAGAGGAAGAAGAAGAAGAGGAAGAAGAAGAAGAATAAGAAGAATAAGAAGAAGAAGAAGAAGAAGAAGAAGAAGAAGAAGAAGAAGGAGGGAGGAGGAGGAAGAAGAAAGAAGAGGAGGAACAAGAATAGGAGGAAAAAGAAGAAGAAGAGGACGAAGAAGAAGAAGGAGAGGAGGAAGAAGAAGACGAAGAAGAGGAGGAAGAAGAAGACGAAGAAGAAGAAGAGGAAGAAGAAGAAGAGGAGGAAGAAGAAGAAGAAGAGGAGGAAGAAGAAGAAGAGGAGGAAGAAGAAGAAGAGGAAGAAGAAGAAGAAGAGGAAGAAGAAGAGGAAGAAGAAGAAGAAGAGGAAGAAGAAGAAGAAGAGGAAGAAGAAGAAGAAGAAGAGGAAGAAGAAGAGGAAAAAGAGGAAGAAGAAGAAGAGCCGGAAGAAGAAGAAGAGCAAGATGAAGAAGAGCAAGATGAAAAAGAGGAGGAGAAGAAAGAAAGGAGGTCGAATTTTTCTGAAAAAATTTTAGATCCGCCGCAAACACAGATTTTTTTAAAAAATTAGGGTTACAATTTATATAGCACATCCGATTTTCGGTTTAAAAAAACCGATCGGTTTGGTATTCCTGAACCGAATCAAAATATAAACCGAATAAAATTAATTATTTAGCCGATCGGTTTAGTGGTTATAATAAAATGAAAACTGAAAACCGAAAACCGAAAATTTCGATTTGGTCGGTTCGGTTTTTTCGGTTCTCACCGAAAACCCAGCCCTATACACAATCATAACAACAAATGCAAAGGGCCAAATTATCCGGCAAAAGTGTATTGCTCCACCTTCAAGGAGCTTGCTTGCCCTTTTGCAGAAGTTCTTAACGACGACAAGAACGATTGCGCATCAACATCTTTGATCGTTATCCCCCTGGAATCTTTGCCAACATGTGCAAAGAGGGCAAAGAAGGCAGAGTCCGCATCCTCAACTTCTGATTCTATCCCCCTAGCTCCACACCTTCATCGATCCCGGTTCTTTCCACCTTCGTTCTCTGTCTTTTCTTCTTGTGGTTGTGAACTCTTGGTAACACATCTCAAAACATGTTCCATGGGTTATATATGTCTGTTGGTGGAATGTACTCAACTCTTCTTTTCTTTTTTTATTCTCTCTTGTTCTTCCATTTTATTATCGACACATTCAAAAAGCAAGAACATAGTCTGAGTCAAAAAAATGAAAAGAAAGACAATGCCATAAGCCAAATGATTGTTGGGTTTATGATTACGAATAAACTTGATAATCATTACTAGATGAGGTTCATCACCTACTTTTCTAACAACACAGTTTATGTAGCTATGTGATAGTTCACTACCATCATTATAAAGAAACAGAGGTCAAGATCCATCTTATATAGAGCTCTCGAGGCCAATAGGTCCGAAATAAGCTTTTTCACCATGTTCTCCCATCTAAGCATCATCCCTTATTTTCCTGTAAACCATAGTACCATACAATAGATGTTACTTAGCTTAACAACTAGAAGATGCTCTTCAGACAAGTTTCATTGACACATAACCCCTAGAGATCCCCAAACAACAACTGCAATACATAGAAAATAGGCATAGTGATTAGGGATCAAGGAACACATATGACACATCCCCCACAACACGAACAAGACCACAAAGTTTCTCACTCAGACAATAAGTAGTCGAGCCAAATGACTAGAGAGAACATAGACGATGATTTCCTGTAAATACAGAAATCTGGATCCAAGCATTTAAGATTACTGCCGTAAACCCAAGTTCCCAACAAGTTTCAGCACAATATCTATTGACGCCAAAAGACACCCACATAAGAAAAAGGACCATTCACCACTCTCCTCTAAATCAAACTTACAAAAAGACCCTAACTTTTAAGTTCTCCAGTTACCTGCGCCGTGTTCGTAGAGAAACCGCCACTGGTGAGAAGCCTCTCAACGTATTTCCCCATGATATCAACCTCCAGGTTCACTTTCTGCCCGATCCTCTTGGTCGGAATTACCACCTTCTGCTGCGTATAAGCAACGAGCATGAAATTGAAGCAGCTCTCCTCATCAAACACATCTACCACCGTCAAGCTCGTCCCATCCACCGCAACAAATCCCTTTGGCACAATGTATTTCAGCAACCCCTTGTCCGCTTTCACCTTCACCCAAAGTGAATCTCCCTCCACCTCCGTCGATACTATCACTCCTGTCCCGTCCACATGTCCCTGCACCACGTGTCCACCCATGCGGCTCACTGGCTGCAGCGCACGCTCCAGATTCACCGGTGATCCTCTCTCCAGCTCCTCTAGCGACGTTTTTCGCAATGTCTCCGGTGATAAACCGACAGTAAACTCCTCCGCGACGAACTCCGTCACCGTAAGGCAAGTACCGTTCACAGCGATGCTGTCGCCGAGTTTCACGTCCTCCAGCACCACTCGGGCGCCGATTTTGAGGTCGAATCCACCGTGGTCGGCCATTCCAATATCCTTGACTTGGCCCATTTCTTCTACGATTCCCGTAAAGACGGATCGGATGCTGAGATTTTGCCTCCGGTGCTTCGACGAGTTAGACAAGGAATCAAATCTGAGATTTGTTTTGAATGAAGTAAAGATTTTCAACTGTGGAGGACATGATCTGGGAAGCATATTGAGAGAGTGAGTGGGCATCATCATCGTCGTTAGCCTGTCGGCGATGAGGTAAAGCAACGGAAACACGAGGTGGTGCCTCTTCTATACCAGACCACCCTACTACAGAGAACCACAAAAGGAGCTAGCAATTTAAAAAGCTTTAAGACAAGAGATAAAATGCAAGCGACATTCAAACTCTCCAAAATATGTTAGGCATCACAGAATGTACAAGTAAAATGCATGAACTAACAACCGTAACCATAAACCGAATTCAGGGTCTTCCTTGCTCTTAACCTAGCCAATGACCCAATGCAGGAGGAAGAAGCAGATAATATGCATCTCAGAGTGATGATCTCTAAAATGCAATTGAAAAAGGAACGACTTTAGGCACAGTGAATTTAAACCAGAGGATATGTTAAAAGACACCTGTATCTTGGTGAAGCTATTCGATTCCAGAACAATTTGTTCCAAAAACACAAAGTCTCTAATATCATTTCCTAGTCCTCCCCGTCACGCATCAAAGACATCAGACCAAGTTCTTAATTAAGGCTATGAAATCGGAAATTAATCTAAAATTCAGATGGATATTAGATGAAAACCCAAAACATACAAAACAGAATCACAATTGTCTTCGAGAAAATGGAAATTTCCAGTTCTTGAAATGATCGAGCAAGGAAAATCGGAAAAGAATTAGAATTAGAGGAAGTATGGTACCTGTGAGGGAATTTGTAGCTAAGAGGAGGAGGAAGAAGAATCAATTGATTCGTGTATTGACGAAGATGGACTTAAGATTTTCCACTTAGGGCTTATAAATACTCTTTTTCAATGTCGGTTTTAAGGTTATTATTTTTTACATAAGCAAATTTAATTTTATTCTATAGTATTTACCTATTTTCGTGTATAGTAAAAAAATAAAATTTTCTAGTATTTTTTTAAATTTTTATTTCAAAATTAACATTATTAGTTCAAATATTTAATAATAACATAAATTTAATATTAAATACATTAAAAAAATTTTGTTAATAAAAAATTAAATTTAAATTAGAAAACAACCCAAATATAATGTTTATTTTAAGTTTATGTACAATTTATTTATAATAAATAAATATTTTCATTATAATTATATATGTTATTTTTGAAATTTTAGTTTTATGGTGATAGATTTGAAATAAAAAATTTGAAATGTTTTATTTTAAAATATTAATGATAAGAAAATAAAACAAAGTTTTTTTATAGTTTTTCGTGTGGAAGATGTGTTCTTGATTGAATTCTATTTTATGCTTTATGGACACATTTATCTTTTTCTTTTAATTACTATGTAGGTCTATTCTAATAAATTAATTTTGATCATTAGTATTAATGCACAGTAAAAACAAATAGTCAACTCTTTCCGAATGTTTTTGTTGTTAATTAAGGGGAGCATAATTAGATAAAAGTTAGCTATGAGCATGAAATTTTTTGGGAATTAAGAAATTGTAAATGCATGTCTTGTTTATTTATTGCGGTCAACTGCTCGTTTGGAACGACAAACTCGTTTAAGGATATTTGTTATTGTCCGACCGGTCGTGTGACAAACATCATAGAATACTTTCAAATAAACGTGTATGACTTGGTTGGAATTCAATTTATTTCTCAGAAATTTCAACTGTGATAGAATTATGTGTTGGAATTTTGATCGTTACCCAATATGCAATCAACAACAATTAAGCACAAAAACACGAACACGAGAGTAAAAAAACACGAGTTCTTAAATACCATCTACTCTCGTCCAACTCACTAGAAATTTTGTCAAGTGTTATCGATTACAATATTAGGTTAGGTGTATTTATACACCTTGTGATATGATGCTCTAATATAAATAGAGATACATCAACAGAAGATAAATACAAATCTTTTAAACTGTCTTATCACATAATCGTTTTGGACTTGTGCCAATCCCCCGATCATGTTACTATCTTTGTTTGTATTTGGATATGAAATGAAGAAGTGTGGCCCAAAATGAATTTGTTACTTGGGTCAACCCAATTTCAACAAATCTCCTCCTTTGACCCAATATATAAAACAAAAAAAAAACTTTAGTTTCACCTCTCCGGTGTCGCCCTTCCTCCAGCGTTGCCCTTTCTCCGGCACCGCGTTTTCTTTTTTGGCTTCTCCGGCGCCGCGCTTCGTCTCCCGCGTCGTCTATTCGACTTCCCCGGTTCCGATCTGTTCCTCCCGTAGAAAAAAGAACAAACTCGCCTCTTTCCTCCGGCGACCTTTGTCGTCTCCGGTGTCGGTTTCTCTGGTGTCAGTTTCTCCGGTGTCGCGTTTAACACCTCTCTCCGGCATCGCGAGTCCCCTCTTTCCGGTGATCTCTCTCGGCTCGCTCTTCCGGCATTTCTTCCTCACGCGAGTAGATCCGTTTCTCTTCTGGATCTCTGGTGATTTTTTTATTGCCTCCTTCGACGGATTTCTCGCCGTGTTGCACTTTCAGCTTCTCGGCTTTCTTCCGGCGTCTCGAGTCACCTATTTCCGGAGTCGCGAATCGTCTCTCTCTCCGGCGACTCCTCCTTTTCCAGAAGCTAAGTTTTCCGTTTTTGTTCATTTTGCATGGCGATTTCTTCGTCTTTCATGAACTAACGCTTTTCCGTGGCTTTTCCAGGTGCACCGCCGTCATTTCTTGGCGGTTTCCCGGTGATCCTCCTCCTAACGGTGGCCAAGTAACCTAAATCTCCTTAGGTTTATTCAGATCTAGATTAGATCTAACCGTATTTGGTTTTAGTCTGACCAGATCCGGTTAATCTCCAACCGAATCCAGTTTAAATCCGGTTTACCACCCGGTTTAGAACCAACCCGAACCGGTTTAGTTCCTCCTGCTTTTATTTATTTATTTATTTTTTAATAAATAAACAAAACCAAACTGATCATTTTTTTTTCAGGAACACCGCCATCTTCTTACAGCTTCTCTCCGACGCTCCTCCTTTTCCGACACAGCGCGAGTCTCCTTTTCCGGCGACTCCTCTTGTCTTCAACTACTCAGGTATTCCGATCTAAACTGATTTTACACGGTTTAGTTTAGATCTTCCCTTTTCGAGTTTAGATCCGCCTTGTTTTGGTTTAGATCTAGTTAGATCTAGTCAAAAAATGCACTCGATCTGTTTACCCGCATTCCTCCTGGCGAGTTTAGATCTGACTCGATCGAGTTTAGATCTGACTCGGTCGAGTTTTGATCTAACTCGGTCGAGTTCTGATCTAACTCGGCCGAGTTTGAATTTTATTACTTGAAAGCATTTTTCTTTGTTGAGCTTCACCATAAAACCGACATGCTTTCTCTTACGGTTTTAATAAGTCGATTCCTCTTTTGGTACTAACCCACTGTTTTCCCTTTGTGTCTGCGAGGCATCAATCGACTTGTGAGCTCCTCCTCCAGCTCAGAGCACTCTGAGCTGGACTAATCCTTCCTGAAACCTTCCTCCAGGTAATGACTTAGTCATTAGGTCTGTTGGTTTTAGTTCATTATCTTTCCATAGGTCCCATTTTGTACTTCTGTGAACTTCTTGATATGAATTAGGTTCCTCCATATCAACCGCAACAGTACTAGAAAGTGCATATGCAATAAAATCATTATTTAGAAATCTAGATGGAATTCTAGTATTTCGTTTGGTACGGTCTTTGGTCAACAAATAGGAATCCAGATTTTGTTGACCTTGTTCATGATTTTTCCTTGCTAGCTCATTGTCTGAGCCTTCTGAATTTGGTGATTCACATACTTCTTGTGAAGTATTTTCTCCTTGAGTCATACTTTGGTTTGTAGGTCCTTGGATTAGATCAGTCCTTAAAGTAACTCTTTTGGTCCTTTTCTTCTTTTCTCCTTTATCACTCTTAGTCGTATTAGGTATTGCTTTAGCCACATTCAACTCATACTTAGTGATTGTTCCCTGCAAATAGTACAAACCATCTTTGTACTTTCCTGATAGGACTTTTTTTGCCATCTTTGTAAAAGGTTATGCTGAAATCTTTTCCTTCGTAGGAACACCCTGACTTCTCTAATAGACCGTAGGAAATTAGGTTTCTTCCTACTGTTGGCATGTACCTTACCTGAGATAGAATTACTTTTGTCCCATCTGAATTGATAATTCTAACCTTTCCTATTCCTTGTACTTTGCAAACTGTGTTGTTTGCCATTAGTACATTGCTTCCTTCAAACTCTTCAAGATCAAAGAGGAGATCTTTCTGAGGTGTAATGTGGAATGTACACCCTGAATCCAAAACCCATTCATTACTAGATATCTGTGTGCTTGCTGTAAGAACTAGAGGTTCTTCTGCTGCTACATTAGCTGATTTGCTTTTGGAGCTTTCTCCTTTTTCTGGACAATCACGTTTCCAGTGACCATCCTTTCCGCAAATCCAACAACCTTTAGGATTCTTGGGCCTAGACTTAGACCTATCCTTAGACTCAGATTACCACTGTTTTGAGTTTCTGTTTTGTGTCCTTCCTCTAGGCCCCACAAATACTCCTTCAGAATCAGCGTTAGATCGAGTCAATAGCCCCTTCTCCTTTAGTTCCACCTTCTTGGAATATGCAACAATTGTGACATCTCTCACAGTTAGGGAATCCTTGCCACTCCCATACTTGAGAGTGTCAACCAATGATTCATACTGTTTGGAGACTAGTGAGAATCTGGATGGCTTGATCTTCATCCAAGATTTTCACATTTAAACTGGCCAAAACTTGCACCATTTTCAGAATTTGATCCACGTTTTCTTCAATGGATTTATTCTCATCCATTATGAAATTGTTGAACCTCTGTTTCATGTAGATCCTGTTTGGTAATGTTTTGGTTTGGTATTCGTTTTCCAGGGCCTTCCACATTCCCAAAGCACTAGGCTCATCCATCGCCTTCCTGAGAATTATGTCTATTAAGCTTGCTCCAATCAGGTTTTTAACCATTTTCTCCTTGGCTGCCCATAGTGGATCTTTTGGAATTGATATTGGATTACCATCATCATCCAGTATCTCTGTTTGTGGATCTGCTAGAACACTTTCTAGCCCCATAAGTTCTAATGCTCCTAAGAACTTATATTTCCATAGACCAAAGTCTATTTTTCCATCAAACTTGTCAATATCAAACCTTCTATAAATTGGATCCATTATAACCTTGTTTTTGAAAAACGTTTTGTGAGATTTACCGTAAGATTGGAAGCACTTCTAGACTCTCCTGGTTGTAATACCAGATACGTGTGTTTGCCTTTGTTCTTACTGCTTTCTTTTGTGTTTCTTTTGCAAGTACCTTGCGTATATCCAAACTGCTCTGATACCACTTGTTGGGATTTCGATCGTTACGCAATATGTAATCAACAACAATTAAGCACAAGAACACGAACACGAACACGAGAGTAAAAAAACACGAGTTCCCAAATACCAGGTACTCTCGTCCTACTCACTAGAAACTTTGTCAAGTGTTATCGATTACAATATTAGGTTAGGTGTATTTATACACCTTGTGATATGATGCCCTAATATAGATAGAGATACATCAACAGAAGATAAATACAAATCTTTTAAACTGCCTTATCACATAATCGTTTTGGATTTGTGCCAATCCCCCGATCATGTTGCTCTCTTTTTTTGTATTTGGATCTGAAATGAAGAAGTGTGGCCCAAAATGAATTTGTTACTTGGGTCAACCCAATTTCAACATTATGCATTAATAGATTTGTTTATGCTCGTAAATATCTATAAGGAAAGCAAATACCGATTCTTGATGATTACTGACTGGTCTTTTTACCTAACAATAAAGCTGATACGTTGCTAACTAAAAGATTATTACACATATGTTTTTGAGTGTTATGCTAAGATACGATAAAATAACAGACAAACAATGAAACAAATGAGTTGGTAAAAAAGCCGACACTGAACCAGTTTGAGTTCGAACAATATCTCTAAACAAAATGTGGGGAATAATGAAAGAAGTGGAGATTATCCACATCCAAATCCGTGTGAATCACCACTGCACCATCTTCAACAGCTTGAGTTCGGATTTGATTCGTCTTCAATCTTCATCATCGATATATCATCCATCTCCAAATTCATGAATTGACTTTCAAAATTCGTCTCAAAATCAAGACAGCTATTGATTGCACCCATACAAGTCTACAGTTAAAGCATCGTTGTTGTTAGAAACCCGTGCAATGTGATCCTCGCCATATGAGAGAAGTGATGATTGTTCTCATCCTCTGCAATTTGTGCAACTTGTGGAGGATTTTGATTCGTTGAAACATTATCCATCCCTAAATTTATCAATATATCTTGCGAATTCGTCATAAAATCAAAGATTTGATCAAGATCAAGCTCTTCATTGCATGTATCCAAGTTTTCAAGTATAGTATTGTTTTTGTTACTGCTGCTTGAAATCGCTACGATCTGATTATCCTCTTCACCAATATTCTTGAAAACCCCCTCAAAATTCGCAGGTGAATCATCGTGAATGCAAAGATTGGCAGAAGTCGCTTGAAGATTTAGGGTTTGATTTTGATGGAGATTTTGATGAGTTCTGTGTAAATTGATGCTTCTGTGGTTGATGATGTTGTTAAGAGATAAATTATCACCTTCGAATATGACATGACGGAAACCCAGAGCCCATGAAGCTTGTAATGCCCAAATTAAAGCTGATGATTCCGATTCAATAACTGATTTTCGACCATTAAACTTACCCATTCCAGCAAAAAGAAAAGAACCTTGATTATTACGAATCACCCAACCGAGACCCGATACCACATATCACCATTATCAGGTGGAGGCAACCAATGATTGATCATGAGATTAGAGTCAGAAAACGTTGTTATCAAACCAACAGGATCCAAGCTGTCCAACCACTCTTGTACATTCTCAAAGCTTTTAGTTAATAAGATATCATAATGTATGTCTTTATTGCGAAAAATCAACTCATTGCGTGCCTTCCATATATGCCATAGAATGTAAAATGGTAAATATTTTTGTGGTGAATTCTGATCACATTGCGTGTAGCTCGCCAATAGATATCTGATATGATCATGTATTGTTGATAGTGGATCACAAAAGGACATAGGCGATATGCCCAATTTTCTCCAGACCATTTGAGCGTAATAGCAAGAAAAGAACACATGTTGTTCAGATTCTTTCGTTCCCAAACATCTGGGACAAATAGAATCAGTTGTTATATTCCGTCTGAAGAGATGCAGTTTTAAGGGTAGCACCTTTGATAATAATTTCCATAGAAAATGAATTAACTTCGGCGGGATTTTTAGATTCCATATTGATTTCGCCAGATCCAGATGATCTGAAAGCACCGGTTGAACTATAGAGGATGATGAATCCTCTCTATGAAGTGCATGACGATAGCCCGATTTAACATTATAAACACCATTATCCGTATACTTCCAATACCATCCATCATTAAGAGAAATATTTGGGATGAATAATTTGTATATAAGTTGATGGTCATCGATTTCTATTAAGTCCTTTATAATACTTTCATCCCATTGTCCTGTTTCCTTATCAAGAAGGTCGTAGATTTTCAAAGTAGGATTAATATATGGAAGTAATTTTGGGGGACGAGGTGGTGAAACAGGAAGCCAGTTATCATCCGAAAGAGAAATAGTTGTTCGAGTACCGATTGTACGAAAAAGCCCAGACTGAAGTAGTTGTCGACCATACAAAATAGATTGCCATCCATAAGAAGCCCTTGGACCTGAAATAGCTGATAACAGAAATTTGTTCTTATAATATCTGCTTTTTAAAGTTCTAGCCAACAGGTATTGAGGTCTATTTAGAAGTTTCCAGCATAAATTGGCCAGCAGAGCTTGATTGAACTTTTGGATATCCCTAAATCCCAAACCTCCCATAATTTTTGGTGTAGCCAATTTTTCCAAGAAACCCAGCTGACTTTCTTTTTATCTGTTTTTGAACCCCACCAGAACTGATTGAAACACTTATTTAAAAGTGAGCATATTGACAACGGTAGTTTAAACACATGCATAGAATATACTAGCAATGCATAAGCAACGACCTTAATTAGAATTTCCTTTCCAGCAGTAGAAAGAAATTTTGATTGCCAACTCAAGATACGTGATTGAACCTTATCGACCACATATTTCATTAATTGTGTCTTGTTTCGACTGAATTGTTCTGGTAGACCCAGATAAAATCCACATCCACCAAGAGTATCAATACCCAAAATATTCTGAATGCTTTGCCGTGAATGTTGAAATACTTTCTGTCCAAATAATATTGACGACTTATCCATATTGATTAATTGACCTGAGATACAACCATATTCCTGAAGAATATCTTTCAGGTTAGTAGCATTTGTCCGGTCTGCCTTTATAAAAAATAAAGAATCATCTGCAAATAATAGGTGGGAGATTGAAGGTCCCTCCCAAGTTATACGCAGAGGCTGAATTAAACCTTTGTTTGCCGCATTAGAGAGAAGCGAAGTTAACACATCAGCACAAATTATAAATAAATATGGAGACAACGGATCGCCTTGTCGAAGACCCCTTTCAGGACTGAAAAGACCATATGAGCTTCCATTAATCAGAATCGAAAAGGATACCGTGGTTACACATTCCATTATCCATCGAATCCATTGTTGTGAAAATCCCTTCTTTATCAGTACTGCCTCTAGAAATTTCCATTCCACCCGATCATAAGCTTTACTAATATCAGTTTTCACAGCCATAAATGATTTTGCACATCTGGTTTGAGTCCGAAGAGAATGTAGCGCTTCATGGGCGATAAGTACATTATCCGTAATAAGTCTGCCTGGTATAAAAGCTGTCTGATTTTCAGCAATAATCTTGTCCAAGATCTTTTTAAGGCGAAATACTAAAATTTTAGATATCACTTTGTAAAAGACATTACAAAGAGCGATTGGTCTAAAATCTTTCATATCTCTCGGAGAGGCCAACTTTGGAATTAAACATATATTTGTGTGATTATAGACCGGATTCATAGAACCCGAATGGAAAAAATTTTCCACCTCTTTAAATACAGCATCACCCACAGTATTCCAATTTTGTTAGAAAAAAACCGCAGAATAACCGTCTGGCCCAGGGGCTTTATTGGCTCCTATCGAAAGGATAGCTTGATGAACCTCTTCCTTCGTAATTCCTCTAGTCAAATCTGAATTCATGTCCTCGGAAACAACAGGATGTACCAGACTTAATGCGTTTTCCACATTACTTGGATGGGTTGACTGAAAAATATGTCTAAAATAATCATGTGCTGACATAGCAATAGCTCTAATGCCAAAGATATCTATTCCATTGCAGTTTTTAATAGAAGTAATAGTATTCCTTGATCTTCTATTTTTTGTAGAAGCATGGAAAAATTTAGTATTATGATCTCCCTCTTTTAACCAGGTATTTCTGCTTTTCAATTTCTAATATTTTTCCTCATCCGCATAGGCTATTCTCAACTGGGCCTTCAAGGAATCAATCTTCTTATAGTCAATATGAGGATGTGACTGAGCTAAATCTAATTCTGAAGAAAGATTTCTGATTCGCTGATTAGAGTTCACAAAATTATTTTTCCTCCACTGGGACATCTTGGCTCGACATCTTTTCAGTCGTAGAGACAAAGATGATTCCAGATTACCAAAAGGGTCATTCCAAGAATCTTTGACCAGATCTCTGAAGTCGTCATGTGACATCCATCTAGGATCATACCGAAAAATCTTTCGTCCGAATTCTGAATCCCGTCTAATTCTAATTATTCCCGGTCTATGATCTGAGCCAATAAGATTCAAATACTGTACTGTTGAAGCTGGATAATTAGCTGCCCACTCATGATTACCCATAGCTCTATCAAGCCAACATTGTACCAAATGCTCATAGCGTTTCCCAACCCAAGTCATGTTATTCCCGGTGTATTTTTGAGATCAGACATCTTACACGATGATACCATTTGTTGGAAATCTACCAAACTCCGGGGGTCTCTGATATGTCCCCCTATCTTATCTTGAGGATTTAATATTTCGTTGAAATCACCACACATCAGCCATGGTCCATTTCATAAAAGATTGATTCTTTGTAATCTTTCCCAAAGATTATGTCTGAATTTACGTATAGGATTCCCATAAATGCAAGACAAAAAGAAATCAAATCCATTGTGCTTAACTTTACAATCCATAAGTCGTTCATCATAGCTAATAAAAGAAATTGAAACTGTAGTTTTCCAAAGTAAAGCTAAACCACCTCCTTTTCCATTCGGAGGAATACACTTAACATACTCATAATCTAATAGTGCTGCTAGATCATGAATTACATCATTACTATTCTTCGTTTCCACTAGGAAGAGTATGTCCGGGGAATAATCCTGTTTTATTCTCTATAGGCGTCGAACTGTCAGAGACCCTCCCAAACCCTAATAGTTCCAAAATACAATATTCATTCGCAACCTGGTGGAGTATGGCCCACCGTACCATCACCTAAATTTAACATGTAGCCAGAATACTGATCATTAACGCAGATATTCAAACTGATAATTTATGAGAAATATCTGTTCTTGCTAAAAGAAACCCAGTCCCTTTTTATTACCACATTAGCACCTTCCTTATACCATAACTTAACTCCAAAAATAATTTGGAATATCACATGAATAACATGACTATGGGTTATGGTGTTGATATTATAATTCTTGTGGGCCCCACTCCCGAAACTTTCAGCCAAAATCGAAGGATTAATAACCGACCCATTTTTTGAAATTTTTAAAAAAGGTCTAAACCAGATTAAACCAGCATGATTTAAATTCAATGAATAATCATGTTTCCGGTTTCCGGTATAAACATCTAACCGACTGATTTTCAAAAACCCTATTAAATTACTAAACCGGAGTTCCATTCCTCTAAACCAGGGGGTATAATTTAATAAACCGAATAAAGAACCTGGATGCATACGACGACGTTTAGCAAGAGGGATGGCATCTTCTCCGGCACCGATCTGAGGAATTTCAGCTTTCGGGGGAAACCCCGGCGGAGGAGAATCTGGGCCGTTTGGACCGTCGGAATCATCAGATGAGACAATCGGAGGAGGGGGATCAACAGTTGGGCATTCAGATGCTTCATGGGTTATGAATCTGTAGGACGTACAGAAATTGCGAAGCTTCTCGTATTTGAAACGCAAAACCACTTTATCATCGCCGAATTTAAAAATCTTTTGAAAGTATAGGGGCGTTTCGATGTTGAGTAAAACTCGTACACGGACATATTCAACTCGGTGTGCATTCTCGACATTAAAGTCGGATTCGAGTAAAACTCCAAGATTTCCACTGATACAAACCACCATCGAGTATGTGAGAAATTGCAAGGGAATACCTCTGATTTGAACCCAGAAGGGTATATGTTTCATGTCGGAAGACGAAATTGTAGGCAACCACTTTTGTAATATTACCATCCATTCATTAAAACTCCACGGGCTTCGACGGAGGACATTAAGAAGATTTTCGTCAGTTTGAAACAGAAATTGCATTTGGTTTCCGTCGATTATGCGAGAAATCACTGTCTCACCAACACTCCATATACGAGGCAGTGTTGTCATAAGTGCTCGAAGATTTTGTCTTCGAGGATTAGTCGGCTTCCCGATAAGAGAATATCGGGTTTCATGGATGGCTTGGGTACAGAGATCAGACGGTAAGGATATGACCGGTTCATTTATACCAAGTGAAATCTCTTGCATGCGCTTTGACAAATCAGCCATTGTTAAAAGAGATTGATGAAGATGAAGATAAACGAAACAGAGGATATGCGCAGTGAGGGGGATAAAAGGAAATTGGTTAGGAGAAACCGTCAACAATCGACGGACAACACTCTTCAGAGAGAAGAGAAGGAAACATCGACGGTGATAAAGAATTCGTAACCACCGCCGAGGAAATTGCCGGAAGAAACGCGATTGTAATCGCATGAGAGAGAAGGGAGAAACTGTTTTTTTCTAAAAAAATGTTTAAAGGGGATTATTCTAAACCATGAAATTATCAAAGATTGATATAACAAGAACATCAAACCAAGACCGGTTCACTTAACGTATACTTTATATACTTTATTACTTAGTGCTTTCCTTATTGTCTTATAAAATTTGAGAGAAACAACATTTGGGTTCCAAAGCAACTCTATTGACTAAATTATTTGAAAGAAACAACTGAGAATAATACAAACTATAATGATCAATTGGATAAACAAACCATACGAATATTTACGTAAACCCAATTTGTAAAGAAGTGACCAACGGGTTTTAATGAAACTCCAAAAAATGTGATCGCGTGATACAAAGTATTCTATATTAGAATTTATAAGAATACACCAAAATGATTGAATTTATAAGAAAATTTCATTTTACCTACATTGTTATGGATAGACCAAAGGGCAAAGGGTCGTGTTATTTGTTAAACTATTTTGATTATGATCCATTATAATTAATAAGAAAGTAATAATCCAAACTTACATTAATCATATATAGCAATATGATAATATCTCAAAACAAAGAGAAAGACAAGATTGTCAGATAACTCAAGAGCCATTGTTGGAATATCAGAGCATCTCTATTTTCGATCTCACTATGCAGATAATCATTTTATACGACTTAGTTAAGTTCCTACTTTTTCCTAAACTTTCCAGATACCTATTGATCTCTACTCTTTTCTGGTCTTTTTGTTGTTAAGATTAATATCAAAAACCCTGTACAAGTCTCTACGGATACTATGCAGGTGAAATTGTACTGAGTGTCTTTCAGTTCTCAGGTGTAAAGCTAGTTTCCCTCGGGAGCATGCACAACGTTTGATATTTCCGTTAGCTGTTGCTCCACAGATCCGTTTTGGCTTTCCATGTCACCAACCCCTTCAAGATTTCCTGTATGAGAGGGTGCAATAAATGGTACTAAAGACTTTTGTGTGGTGGTAAAAAATGTTATCTACTTTAGACAAAGGGAGAAGAGCTTAAAGGCTATAGGATTTTTCAAAATTGATTCTTACAATTCAGCTGAAATACCAAACCAATGATATTTTTAGCTACCCCACCTGAGGATGAATATATGGGTTGTCAATATCTGATTTTTTGACTTGCGGTCATGTAAGAACCTGGAGTTAGTTCAGGTTTGTCCTGATCGAGCTTCTCGATTCACCTCTGGTCATACAGCTGTATAGGGAAGCAAACATATTAGACAACACTAAACCATAAAGCTTACTTTTGGATCCAAAAAAAAACCAACCATTCTAATCTCTCTTTTCTTCGCATTTCAGCGTTGAACAATGATTTTTCCTCAAAAAGATATGGTTTTGGAAAGAGCTTTTGCACGGATTTTGTAGAATTGAATAGGTATCCTGCCTGACAGGTAGAACAACGATAAGGTCATCATATGGTTAGAAACCATTCCCTGTAAAATCATCCAAGTTAGCACACTGCAATATTTGTTCCCAACTTTCAGGAGCTGTACTGAATGAGAATGAACTTTTACCATTGACATGAATATTGTTCATGAAAATATTGAAGAAGGAAGATCCGATTGATCCTATGGTGGTTGGTGCATGGATGGTTGAATTTTAACTTTTTAAAAGGTTTAAAACTCTTTTATATGTCATGTTTTGGTTTGCAAGTGATTAAATCGGTTGGCTATCACACTTACCATAAATTGCTGCAATTGGGTCAATTGAACGCACATATGGACCCTCCTGGGCCATTGCATGTTTTGGTTTCTAAGAGTGTTTAGAGAAGCTCCTAAAAGTAGCACAAAATCTTTGGTTGTCAAAGAAATGTTTGTAAACTTTCATATAAGAAAGTTTCAAATATGGTAAGTTCTACTAACACCAATTTAACGAATGATGCAAGAGTTGGTCTAGCTTGATTTGGGATGAGTTTCATGTTGCCATGTGTCCTCTTAATCATGATTATAAGCCAGGTTAGATCTTTGCTTGCCACTTCTTGATTAGGTTTGAATTCATGGGACTAGACGCATGTGTCTTTTTACACTTGTTTGGCTGTCTTTGTGATTCTCGGATTGGTTGGATTGGCTCTTCGGCCGAGGCCTGGGTCAATGAACTCATCAGAGATATATTTAACTTTGTGAAGCCACATGATCAATAATTGAAACAACTTATGTATGATGAATTTATGAGGGACATTGCAACCAGCGGTCAATATTATGTGAAGACCTATTCAAGTCTTGAACCAGTGAGATGGCTTCTTGCATCAATGCTGAGTCCCAAAGCTAACCAAACAAAAGCTTGCTGCCCCGAGCCACATAAAGTGTTTTCCAACACTTTTGGAAGGAAAAATGGAGCTAAGTCAATGGTGCAACCCAAAGATGACCAACAAGTTTTAAAACCCCAATTTGTAGCATAAAAGCAACCATCAAAGCCGTTGTTTGAACTACATGGCAAAGATGAGCAAAGTTAGTCCTCTAACCAATTGAATTCAAAAGATTACCATCTGTTATAGATGTCAAGAAAAGCACACTTTGCTAGAACCTGCCCAACTAAACAAGTAATAATGACTAAACTTATTTGTATTTGTATTTTTTGGATCTTTATTTAACTATAAAATTGTGTTTTCTCCTACAAACTAAATAGATTTCATAAATTATTGTAATTACACATATTATGTTATCTTTTAGCGTTTACACGTTAAATCGCTATTAAACTGAGGTTATTACCATTGTATTTAACCAAAGACCAACCAAATTAAAATGACTCATTCTACTAGACTGAAAATCGATTACGAGAAATTGAAATCATATTAAAAAATTAATTTGAAACCAAAATTGATTTTAGTGTTTTCTTCGAGAGATATCGATGGCTCGAACTAAAGCAGAAGTGGGGAGGGTATATGTTGATGTCATAGTCGAAAGTTGAGGTACTGGTCAAAGTTAGAGGTTAAGTTGAAGTCGAAGTTGCAGTGGAAGGAACTGTCAGAGTTGAAATCGAAGTGGAAGAATCAGCGAAGATAAAGATTCAAATCAGTTTAGGATAGAAAATATGTGGATGGATTTTTGGATCCAATTCGGGTTTTTGGATCCAATTCGGGTTTTAGGATCAAAGTCGGGTTTTTGGATCCAAGTTGGATTTTTGGTTTGCGTTGATTTCAAAGTTACAACTAGATTTTCCAAGTTAAAACTAAATTTTCGAATTAGGTTTAATAGCGATTTAACTTGTAAACGTTAACAGAATTTGTGTAATTACAAGAATTTATGAAGTTTGTGTAGTTTACGGAAGAAACACATAGTTTATGCAGTTTAAAAAAATACCTAAAAAGTACGAGTGAAAATTGGTTTCGTCGGATAAATTCATGTTTCTCACGGAAGTAAAGCCACCAAAACTTTTCAAGAGAGAGGGTATGTGAGGTCATCATCCCAATACTCGGCCAAGGAGCCAGCCCAACCAACCCGAAGAGGACAAATGTGGCAAAGAATGGGCCAAAGGATCTAACCAACCTATACCATGACATTGAGCTCGCATATAATCTTGACTCGTATAGGACACACGATGACATTGAGCTCACCCCAAACCAGACCGGACCAAGTCATACACCAATCATCAAATTAGTTTTGAGGAACTTATCTTATTTGGAACTTTCCTTACATGAGTCGCTAAATTTCTTTGGAGATCAAGAGAGTTTGTGATACTCTTAAAATCTCCCCTAAACACGTTTAGAAGCCAAAACACGTTCTGGACCAAGTGGGTCCATTCATGGCTTCAATTGACTCGATTAGAATTGTTTATGGCAATATGATATCCAACCGGTTTAATCACTTGCAAACAAAAACATGGCATACATGAGAAATTCTTAGTTCTGTAAAAAAGCCCAAAATCAATCTACAATGCATCAGCTACCATAGGATCAGGCGAATCCTCCTTCTCCAATACTTTCCATATTTGAGGTCGAGGCATTAAAGCACCAACAGCTCACTCCTTAAAGCTGTTGCGTTTTGGGAACTTGCTCAATGCATCTAGACATTCAAATAAGGCATCAATTTTTCCTAAATTATCAAGAAACAAAATATTCACTACTTTCCATGGTTGGCCGAATGGTCATATTCATTAAGTGTAATTGCATCGCTTTTTCCCAACTTATCAAAAAACAAAATATTCACTATTTTCCATGGTTGGCCGAGCATTCAAAGGTCCAACGGCGATATTCCTTAAGGAGAAAACATTAAAGCACCAACGGCTATCTCCTTAAAGCTGTTGCATTTTGGACAATTTCTCAATGCATCTAGACGTTCAAATAATGCATCACTTTTTCCCAAATTATCAAGAAACAAAATATTCACTACTTTGTTTTTACCAAAAGAAATTCTCACCATTGCGAGTCACAACAATTCCAAATTATAAGATTGGATTCAATATTACATACCATCTCAAGCTGTTTTCAAAACCATATTATGTTGTTCTTTGCTTTACCACTTAGACAGTCTTTTTTGAAACCCTTTTTTGCAATTATTATTTTATCAATAAATCCACAAATTACTTGTCAGAAACACACAACCATTACCTCTAAAAACCACTTGAGATACCTTTTTCTAAGATATATTGACCTCCCTTGTTATTTCCAAAGAAAACTTCAAATACTATCTACTCATTGTTGACCAGTTCACCTTATATACTTTGTTATATTCGCTAAAACCCAAGGGAAAAGTTCGGAAAACCATCATTGTGTATACATCCTTAGTAGATATCGTTAAACACACGGATAGACACATTATTAACCAACAATGGAGGTGAATTCATTGCATTACGAGCCTTTTTGGTATCACACGGGATCAACCACCTCACGACACCACCCCCACTCACTAGAAGACAATGGCGTTGCAAAGCGCAAACAATGACACATAGTCGAGATGATATCTTCTTTACTTCACCATGCCTATGTGGTGATACATTACTCGCCCTACAGTTTCTCTATTGCAATTCACCTCATCAACTGGATGCCTACACCAATCCTATTACAAGACTCACCTTTCCATAAGCTCTTTAACCAATAGCCCAACTATACAAGCTGAAGATTTTTGGATGTCTCTATTATCCGTAAGATCATACACAACACATAAACTTGATTAATACTCCCCACCTTTTGTATTCTTTGGATACTCATCAACCCAAAGTGATGAGGACATTAATCCCATCTCGCTAAACTGAGGAGGAGGCTATTACCATACTTATTATGAGACAAACTCGAACAACAAGATCATGCACAAAGAACCTTATGTTTAATAAATCTATGGAGAGTCTCATCATAGTAGATGGAAGATTCTAAAGTTAAGTTTACTAAAGAAATACAAGAATAAGACTACGAACAACTCAAGACTCTAACAGTTTGACTTCTTAAAATTCTAAAAGGCCTCAAAATGCAACCTTGTTTATCATTGTTAAGCAAACTTAATAAAGCATTATAATGAGATGCAAAGACCAAGGTGTGTGGTTAGTTCTCATGTTTAAATTAACAAGTTTCTTAGCCTTGTTTTGCAATGATGTGACCATGTAGTTTAAAAGTCTTTTATTTGTCATTAATTCATAATGTTTACTTGTTATTTGCGAACTACTCCTTGCATTATAATGTATTTTCAGCGTTAGAAGGCACATACTACTAGATTATTAAATAAATTCTCTTCTCAGCATGTAAGTTGTAAGTTAAATGAAATAAACATATTTTTTCTTCCTTTGAAATCAGTTGTACACTACAAGAAAATAACACATTCTCGACGGCCATATTCGTCGGAAATACGTTGGTAATACAGATTTCCGTCTACTTTTCGACGAACATCGTCCGTCGGGACTATTTCATCGGAAATTAATTTCTGTCGGGAACTTACCGGAAATTTCCGACGGCTTGGCGATTAATAGTCCCGTCGGAAACCTTCAACGGGTTTTCGATGGAAGATGTTCCTTAGAAAATACCGACGGATATTCGATGGTACGTAGCCGTCGGAAATCTCCGACGGATTTTCAATGAAAACTCCATCGGGAATTACCGACAAATTATGGAGAGATATTTTCCGATAACTATTGTCGTCAAGAATTTGGTCCGATGATAATTTCCGGCGGTTATAAACCGTCGGGAGGTAGCCGACACGTTTCCGACGGAACCTTCCGTCGGAAACAACCAATTAATTGAAAAAAATAAAAAATTTATTTTTTAATTTTATTAAATTAAATTAATATTTTTAAATATTTTAAAAAATAATCATACAATTAATAAAAATAATATTCTGATTATAAAAATAATATTAAACAAATATTTTAAAATACAAATTACAACGGTGGGGCATGAGTAGAAGGAGGAGAAAAAAAGTCATCAGTCAATTTATTTCTCATCATTTCTACAATATTTTTGAGATTATTCATCTCTATTTTCATTGCCGACATTTCTTCTTTTAACTGTTCATTCTCCTCGTTTCTAGCTGTAGATGTTGCGCCATCGGTATCTGCAACTCTCCCGAGTCTTGGATGACGATCCTTAGAAAATGGTACTTCCTGTAAAAATAAAAAAAATATTATTAGAAAATTTAATGAAAATTATTATAATATTAATCATATATTAAAAAAATAAAACTTACATCAAGAACGAGACGATTAATCTCATAACGAGGCAATTCGGCGACCGAAGATAAAAAACCAACTTGAGACTGTTGGGTTAAAATATCACTTTTTTTCTTTTTTACTTTTTCGATGATCTCACTAACGAGACCATCTTGGATACGACTAGTATTTTTATTCGTGTGAACGGCCTCGAGAAGTTGCAAATGATGTGTAGACGCTCCAATTTCTTGTACCTAAAAGTAAAAAAATTCTAAATTAATAATTTTAAAATTTTTAAATAATAATAAATATAATAATTAATTTACCAATTGATCGCCTCATCTAAAAAAACTGGTCGATCCGGCATTGTGAATATAAATGCCTTTGCTTCCTCGGTCACTCTTCCGGTTTTCTGAATTAGTTCTCGAGATGACCTCAACGCTAGAAGATTCTCAATAACGAATAAAGTCGTTCCAAACCGACTCATTCAACCCTCTTGGTTTATTTCTCCCTTTTTTCCATTTTTGTTTCCACTCGTTCATGTGGTGGGAAAATTGTACTGCATCCTCCTTTTCGAAAGTTTCTTCCACCAATTTTATGTTCATGGGATCCCATGTAAATTCTTGTTGCGTAATTTACTTATATAGTACTAAAAAAATATTATTAAAAACTATTTAAAATAATTATATATTTAAAATTTAAATAACGTACCGCAAACGTACTGAACCAAATCTGACGTTCTTGTACGGAATATCTCGAAATTTGGTATATGGTTTGTTCAAAAGAGAATGAAGCATCTTTAATATAGATTTGCTTATTTTATTGTTTGAAATACCAAATCTACGAATTTTTATTACAATAACGTTTAAATAATTATTTTAAATATAATTATAGAATAGCATTAAAAATAATTATTTTAAATATAATTATAGAAAATTTAATTTACCATGTTGAGTTTACTTGACGTCTCGGATCGAGAAATGTAATAAGTTCACGACCAGGCTGCTGAACCAATTATTCAATTGTCATTGGTCGAAAAGAATCATTTGCAGATTCTGGAACTTGAGTTGGTATACAACTCGGAGTTGACGACTCACCACGTCTTTGGTACTCTCGATACGACCTATTATTGGAATATTTATATACTAAAATATAAACCTATTGTTTTTAATTGTTTTAAATAGTTTGAACAATAAACCTATAATTTTTAATGTTTATGATATTTTTGTAAAAAGATAATTTTAATAATATTTAAATAAAATTTTATTAATTTGTATTAATTTACAGTCTGGTTCAGATATTTTTATGCCATCCAAATCAACTGTACCATTTTATATTTGCAATTTAGTCTGAAAATTTACTAGTTTTGAAATTAAATTTATTTGTTCAAGCACACAAGATGTTACATTTAAAACCAAGTAAATCTTTGAAGGGTAGGCTTCAATTAAGAAAAAGGTCACACAGAATCATAAGTTTATAACTAAAGAGAAGAATTAACCCTTTCCCTTACCCTATACCTTTGTCTCTACTTAAGGGCCAAATTGCTCTATTCCATTAAAAAAAGTGGATTAAGAAATGAAATTAAAACTAATTAACCAATTAACCCTTTTTGAATGGCTCTGCTTCTCTTTAATTAGGGTGTTTTTTGGCCAAATCCTCACACCCCTCTTTTTGCATGCTTTTTGCATACTCTTTGAAACGAATATGAAAATCTACCAGTGAAACGAATCTAAAAAATAATCTGAAAACAAATCTGAAAACGAATCTGAAACGAATAGTTTTGTTCCTACCTCTGTTTGATACATTATCTCACATACCAACACTAATTATCCGACTAACGACTAACATCTAACCTAACCGATAAAACTTACATGTTGAGGACGAGAAATGGCGAGGACGAGAATCGGCGGCGACGAGGAGAAAAACGGCGGCGAGGAGAAACAGGGACGAGGAGAATCGGGGATCGACGGAATTTTTGAGGGTAACGCGAAACGGCGAGAGAGAGAGAGTAGAAGAAGAAGTCGTAGGTTATATTCGATATTTCTGACGGAAGATTCCGTCGGAAATCCATCGGTACATCAATTAATTTTTGTGAAACCCCACGTTTTTAATTTTGTTTACCGCATAAATCCGTTGGAAATCCCTCGGATTTTTTATAACACCGTGCATGATCGACACATTGTTTGCCCATGTTGCAAATACGTTCGATGGGTTTCCGATGGATATCCGACGGAATTAAAATGCCCGTCGAAAATCCGTCGGGTGGTAGATTCAATAATCCGAAAAAACATTTGTACTTTTAGGATGTATTTACCAAATAGTTTATTTCATATAATTATATGTATATTAATGTTTTAGATCAAACTTATACTATAAGGATATTTTTAACCAATTTCATATAATTATATGTATATCAATTTTAAATTAAATAAATTTTAAATAAAATAATATATAATTATTAATATATTATATAATTTTCTAATTCACTTATTTTATCAAATAACTCTAACTTTTGTATAGCATACATATTGGTTATCTATTATTCAAATAGAACAGCAACACTAAAACCCACAACTTTAACGAGACGAGTTTTCAAACCAAACAAAGGAAGTTGTCCGAAACTACACCAATCCTAGCAATAGCCAAAACAATGTACCTTGTTAAACAAAATATTTGTAGTACTTATTTAATATTTATTATTTCAAATTAAAGATCTTTTTAGAATTTTAGTAGACTTTAAATAAATTTATTAATTTCTCAATTTTGCTTATAGAACCACGAAGAAAATGTGAGCATTTTTTTTACAAGCTTTTTTGGCCAACTGATCTACACAATTGTCTTTGACTCTATATATCGAAAATGCAAACTTACGTTTGAAACATCTCCTTACAAACTTTAATGTAATCTTATAAAAAAAAATTAATGTACTAATAAGAGAATGAAACTATATAGTGTGTTGATAAATATTATAACAGATGTTTTAATATAATGTGTGAAAGATTCCTAAATAATATTCAAAACGAAATGGAGAGAATTTTCAAGAAAGACTCGTAGGAATTGTTTAGTTTTAAAATTAGGATTAGTTGTTTTTGTTCGGAAAATTACTATTAGCTTCATTTCTGGAAAAAAAAAATACTTTTGTTGAGTTAACCATATATGTTTTTGGAAACAAATACGTTTATTGTATAAAATCATGGCTGCCCCATCTAGTGTTGTTTTCTAACTTTTATTACCGACTATTTGATTATAATTTATTTGTCAATTTTTGTATTAAAAGAATAGAATCTAAAGAATGTGCTTTCAACGAGTAGACAAATACAAATCAAATAGGGCCATTTGAATAACGTGCACGGAACAAAACTCTTGTCGACAACCTTTAATGTTTGTTTAGATAAGGTTAAAAACTAGTTTTAGAGAATGGATCGAGTTTTAAGATCCAAACTAACATAATAATATTAGACATCATTCCTTCATTAAACTAGTGGTGAGACTATAAACTAGCTAAATGAGTAAAAATCATTTTAATTCCGTCGGATATCCATTATTTATCAGAAAAAGATAATGAAAAAAAATAAAATATTATTATCACAAATTTAATCTGAATTTGATGAATATTCCGAATTAGCTGAATTTTGGTCATCAAACTCGCCAATCTCTTCTTCTAAATCTTGAAACACGTTGTAATCTTCGTTCGTTGTGTCATCAACAACAAAGTTAACTTCAAGAGAAGTGTCTATTGAACATAAGTCACCAATTGTGCTTTGTTGCATAGGCTCTTGTTCGGTAATACCACATAGCATTCTTCTAGGATGTATTGAGGTCACTGTAATCCAAAGATCTTGCTTGTTTCTCACACGAGGATATCGAATGTAACAAACTTGGTTCGCTTGTGATACAAGTATAAAAGGATCATATTTTCGATGTCGCTTACGAGAGTGGACATATGTAACACCGAATTTGTTTTTACGTTGACCCATGACAGAATCATACCAGTCACAATAGAACACAATACACCTCAAATCAATCATTCCTGGATAGTGAACTTCTAATATTTCACGAAGAATACCGTTGTATACAATTTCTCCCGATTGAGATGATACACCATAATTATAAGTTGTTTGTGAGTTTTCTTTGTAATGACTCTTAAAAGCATATCCACGAGTGCAATACATTGGATAAGATTTTGCAGTAAATGTAGGACCACTCACCAACTCAACTAACCACGTGGGAAACGTTATCCCCCTTGAAGGACCTGTAGTAAGCTACAAAATAATAGAATGTAGTAAATTATAAATCTATATATATAGTAAACTATTATTGAAAATTACATAATTGTGGTAACACTAACATAAAAATGCAACCATCTTGCAAATTCGCTTTTTTAAGTTCGACCAACTCATTCTCGCTGCAATCTGAATAATGAACACATATTTGTTCCATGTATATACTGTTAATTATGAAATAAAATTAACAATAAATTATAATAATAACTAAAAACAAAATTAAATTGAATGTACCTTTCATATTCCAAAATGTCATCGCAATTTGTCAAAATATAAAAAATGCAAGTGATTGTGTTCCTCCTCTGATAGGCGTCGCGTCTTCCATTTTCCACTTAAATGTCCAATTTGTGCAAATATTTCTGGCACATACACTGGATAGCTTCGTTTTTCTCCTCCATCATCATGTCGTGAAGGTCGTCTATATTTTGTTTGCACTTGCGATGGAAAATAGTAGGTGGCAAAGTTAGATGTTTCTTCATTAATACTTTGTGCGACGATTGAACCTTCAACCCTGGCAAGAGTTTTTAACTTTTTTCTTTAGGTGGAACATATATCTCTCAAAAGGATACATCCATCGGTACTGAATAGGTCCTCCAAGTGCTGCTTCTCTAGGGAGGTGAATAGGAAGATGCTCCATAACATCAAAAAATACTGGTGGAAATATTTTCTCCAGGTTACAAATGAGAACCGGTATTTTTTCCTCCAAATTTCGGATATCGTCTACAGTAAGTGATCTTGTACATAAATCTCGAAAAAAGCATCAATCCCTACATAAAAAAATATATTTTAATATCATATAATATATGAAATTATTATTATTTATATATAAAATAATGTAAACGTCGTACCTGCAATTGCTCCATGGACGTTTTTAGGCAGTAGAAGGCAAATGAGAATAATCTTTGCATGACAACATGACAATCATGACTTTTCATCCCTGAAAATTTACCTTCAATACGAAGATTAGATGCGTATCCATCTGGAAATTTGACACTATGCTTAATCCAGTCAAAAAATTTATCTTTTGCATGCGCATCCAACCGGAATGCGGGAGACAATAATTTTCCATTTCACATTACATGTAGTTCCTTCCGGGAACAAATATCCGGCAAATCTAATCTAGATTTCAAATTATCTTTAGGTTTTCCTTGCATATTTAGAACGGTATTCATTATGTTGTCGAAAAAATTCTTCTCAATGTGCATAACATCTAGATTATGGCGCAACAAATGTTCCTTCCAATATGGTAAATCCCAAAAAATGCTCTTCTTGTGCCAATTATGGTATTCGCCACAACCATCAACAGGATAATGTCTGTTACCTCCACATGAAGCCGTTCTCTCAGCACCAAAATCTCTAAGTTGAGTCATCATATAATTCCTGTCAAGAATATGAGGTGGAGCATCAAATTTTTTTTGTTTTTCCTAAACAATGTCGTGCTCCGACGATATGGATGATCTTGTGGTAGAAATCGACGATGACAATCGAACCAACTAGTCTTTCGTCCGTGTTTCAGTTGGGCATCAGTATTATCTTGACAATATGGGCATGCTAATCTTCCATGCGTCGACCATCCTGATAACATACCATATGCTGGAAAATCACTTATCGTCCACATAAGTACTGCTCGCATCAAGAAGTTCTGTTGGTTGGAAACATCGAATGCTTCGACACCATTTTTCCATAATATTTTTAACTCATGAATTAGTGGCTGCAAGAAAATATCAAGCGATCGCTTAGGATGCTCTGGGCCGGAGACAAAAATTGTTAGAAATAAAAACTCTCGTTTCATGCACAAAGAAGGAGGCAAATTATAAGGTGTAACGATAACTGGCCACAACGAGTATTGCCTCCCATGCTTCCTAAAAGCGTTGAATCCATCTGTAGATAACCCGAGGTATACGTTTCTAGGCTCATATACAAAACTAGGATAAACCTGTTGAAAATATTTCCATGCTTCTGCATTCGAGGGATGCACAATTTCTCCATTCGAATTATGTTCTGCATGCCATCTCATAGGTTTTGCCGTGTGTTCAGATTGATATAACCTCTTTAACCTCTCTGTTAATGGCAAATACCACATCCGTTTATGCGGAATAGGTACTCTACCACTTGTCTTTTGAAATCGAGGTTTGTGACAAAATCGGTACTTCATGCGGTTTTCATCATTTCTCCAATAGATCATGCAGTTGTCAATACATATATCGATCATCTGATATGGCAATCCAAAACTAGATACAAGTTTTTGAACCTCGTAATATGAAGCATGTGCAATATTATCTTCGGGTAATAGATCTCTAACAAAATCAGCTATCGCATTCACACAATCTTCAGCCAAGTTGAAATTCTTTATCGTCATCAACCTGCTTGCAGCAGATAAAGGCGATAATCCATCTCTATATCCTTTATTAACCTGCTTGCAGCAGATAAAGGCGATAATCCATCTCTACATCTTTTATACAAAGGCTGCTTGGATGCATCTAACATATCAAAAAATTTCCGGACTTCCAAATTAGGTTCCTCTATTCTGGTAATATCTTCAATGTACGATGCTCTTTATTCACGAAATGCATCATTCACCATCTGAACAGTACCTCCGTTTATATCAACTTCTGATGTCGGTTCCTTTACCCTAACATTAGTACTATCTATCTTTTTGAAGTACTACCATAATATTGCATCGTTGCATCAGTTTCTCCATTTGAATACCAAATTTTGTAACCCGGCATAAATTAATTCCTATACAAATGATTACGTACTTCTCTAACAGAGATTAATCTATTCTTTGATGCAAATGCCATGAACTCTTGCTAGATGTTGGTTCAACACAGTCAATGAGAGAACTATTGACTGGAGAATCCCGGATGTTAGAATCTAGATATGTGTTAATAAAAAGATTAAAAGAAAAACGCATGTGTTAAAACAAAGCAAACGGAGTTAATTTTTTCCTTATTGCGTTAACGGTACCGTTTAATTTTTTTTTTCAAAATTCATGAAATTTAAAGTGTTAGTGTCTTAGTGACCGTGAATTTAAAGTTTTTTTTATGTGATCTTCCCTTCCATAAATCTTGTGCATTTTTATGTTTTAAGAAAGCATTCCTAAAATATAAAAGATATTTCTTAAACTTGCATAAAATCTTTCTAAAATTTTATAAATTTTCTATATTTTTTAATAGGTATAAACATGGAAAATTCATTTCTACTACGGCTATCACTACTTTAGTTGCAATATAGTTTTGGAGAAGAACCGCAAGAACTAGTTATAATAAACCAAGCTTCAACAATGAATGTACTCCAAACAGTTAATGAATTTGTTGGGGAGTTTCAATTTCGCAGGGTGAAGAACAATTTTATGGACACTCTTGTGATGGCGGGTGAGAGAGGGATGGGGTTTTCTGGGATGCTGGTTCACTTTATACTCTGTAGAAAAATTATGACAAAAAAGACAATGAGACGTGGTTTTAATTTGCTGGACAACCAATGAGATTTCCAATTAGAGAATTTCATATGGTGACAGAGCTTAAGTGTACTGTAGAAAAGCCTTTAGGAAATTGTGAAAATCAAAATGTTGTATGGAAAAGATTGAATGGGAGTCATACATTTAAGGACATAGAAGACCAACTTTGGCAGACGAATGATAATTCACTGGATGAGAGGTTATCATTGGGCATGCTTATGCTTACTGAAGGAATTTTGCTGCATAAGTATAGTGCTTATAAATTTCCATGATCAAATATGGAAGATGCAAAAGAATTTCAAATAATTTAGAGTCATTCATGGGACAGAGATTCGTACTTAAATGTTTATGAAATCTATTAAAAAGGCAAATATAGAAAAAGAGAACGTGTCATTCTCATTCAACAACGAGTCAAACTTCAACCTATTTTTCACTACACCTAAGGAAATGGGACAACCATCAATGCCAAATGTTTCCATTCCACCGGTTGATGATACAAAAAATAGAGTGGAGAGCCAACGATGTTCAAGTTAAAAAAGAAAATTTAATAAACTATTACCCCGACCTCCAATTCCTATCATCGTTGAAGCTGAACAAAAGTTTCACTTCAAAAACAACCAAGAATCCATTCAAAACGCATCAAACACCAACCTTGTGTGTCACATCTGAAGTTTTTTATAATATGGTCTTCTTAATTTACAATATCACATCGAAAAATTACTAAATTGGAAGACATAAAAAACTAAGATTAGTATGTTATAAATCTTTATACTTAGTTCCACTGTAATAATTTTTTCTCATTATACCTATCTTGTATGTAATATTTGCAGCAATATAAGAACTCGTGATATAGAAGTAGATCCATCATGATTTACACAAATATAGACCATAGAGGCAAATATTGATGAAGAGGTAAATTACGCGTTCCTTCTTATTTGTTTTAGTTATGTGTACTTTTAATAGTTTCTATTGTTTCTATTTTGGCAGCACGTCAATGCAACACTATTAATATTGTGTATGCGAAGAGATCATGAACCCGCTACTTTCATAAAAACCATCTTCCAAGTGCGACATTTGTGAAGACTCACTTCTTTAAGTAGATGTCATGTTATAAGTTTATATACACTAAATTGAATTGTGTTGTTCAAAAACAGTTCATTGAAATTATGAGAGGTATAAAAATTCCTCACAAGATATGGTTTGAAGAAGTTGATATTAGAGTAATACCCTAAAATAACACCTTTTAAAGTTTTTCTTCCAAATCTAGCATCATAAAATTAAATTCCCAAAAATAGCACAAATACTTATTTGAAAATAATTATTTATTCTAAATCAATTATACATAAACTTAGGATATTGTATTTGGGTTCATTATTTCCAATTTAGGGTTTAATTTTTTTCTATTAAAATATAGTTTTAATGTATTTTAATCTTAAATTTGTGTTATTATTAGAAATTTTAACTAATAATGCTATTTTTAGAACAAAAACTTAGAAATGTGCTATTTTAGATATTTGCCATTGATATTATTTATGGTATTGTGTTTATACGTAAGTTCAAACAATGTATTGGAACAATCATTAACCTAAAGAAGCAAACCATAAATGTATTGGAATGTGAATGTCCATCAAATAAGAGGTGTCTTGGTTCTAATCATTAGAAACCATTGACATGTATATCTTATAACAATTAATTTGGTTGTGTATTCTTTAGTGATTTTACTTCTATAAACTACACGAATCTATACGAATAAATCTATTTTTACCCATACTTTTTGGGTCTTCCTTTAGCTAAATAAACTATCTTTTTCTTCTGTAAGCTACACAAACTTCATAAATTATTGCAATTCCACAAATTTCATTGATATTTACATGTTAAATAACTATTAAACTTGGTTTTAATTCAAAAATCTGGTTTTAACTTGCATTTATTTCGAAATTATCACTAGATTTTTAAATTTAAACAAGGTTTAATAGCGATTTAACGTGTAAATGTTATCGAAGTTTGTGTAATATCAATAATTTATGAAGTTTATGCAGTTTTCGTAAAAAACATAGTTTATGTGGCTAAAAGAAAACTTTAAAAGTACAGATAAAAATTGGCTTATTCGAATTAATTCATGTAGTGGACGGAAGTAAATCCTTCTTTAGTAGTACTACATAGTAACTTTTTGTCTATGGTGTAAATATTATTCATTTTCTATTGAAATGTGATGTAGAGCAAAAATGTGTTGTTATGAATGTCACTTCATTCAAAACTGAGATACTTGGTGGAAAAAATATTTATAAGATCAAAAATGATGCCAATTGTGATTTTTTAGTTCTCAAGATTAAATGCCACTTAATGGATATTGAAAATATGTCAAAGGTAAATGATGTATTTGATATCTTTCATGAGTTTTGTGATAAATCTCAAACCTAATTGTGTTAGCCATTTTGATTTTTATGCTTTTATTTTATGATTTATATTTGTGATTGTTGATAAATAGTCTTGGTGGTGTTATTTTAATAAACAACATTAAGATTCTTTTTAAAAATGTGAGTAAATTCCTCAATTCAAAAAAGATGTCTTAATATTAAGGAAACTCTTTCTAAATAAAATAATTAAATTAAAAAAACGAATTCAAACATGCAATTAGGGAGATAGAACCATTCACAATTACTTTTAATAAAAAGATGTGTAATTAATATGTACATATAAGTATTTTTAACATATAGACATTCTTATTTAATTTAAATAAAAAAACATTTGTGTGTCACACCTGAAGTTTCTTATAATATGTTCTCCTTAATTTACAATATCACATCGAAAAATTACTAAATTGGAAGACATAAAAAACTAAGGTTAGTATGTTACAAATCTTTATACTTAGTTCCACTGTAATAATTTTTTCTCATTATAACTATCTTATATATAATATTTGCATCAATATCAGAAATCGTGATATAGAAGTAGATCCATCATGATTTACACAAATATAGACCATAGAGGCAAATATTGATGAAGAGGTAAATTACGTATTCCTTCGTATTTGTTTTAGTTATGTGTACTTTTAATAGTTTCTATTGTTTCTATTTTGGCAGCACGTCAATGCAACACTATTAATGTTGTATATGCGAAGAGATCATGAACCTAAATACTTTCACAAAAACCATCTTCCAAGAGCGACATTTGTGAATACTCACTTCTTTAAGTAGATGTCATCATGTTATAAGTTTATATACACTAAATCGAACTATGTCGTTCAAAAACAGATCATTGAAGTTATGAAAGGTATAAAAATTCCTCACAAGATATGGTTTGAAGAAGTTGATGTTATTTACAGTATTATGTTTATACGTAAGTTCAAACACTGTATTGGAACAATCATTAACCTAAAGAAACAAACCATAAATGTATTGGAATGTGAATGTCCATCAAATAAGAGGTGTCTTGGTTCTAATCATCATTGAAACCATTGACATGTATATCTTATAACAATTAATTTGGTTGTGTATTCTTTAGTGGGTTTACTTCTGTAAACTACACGAATTTATGCGAATAAACCTATTTTCACCCGTATTTTTTAGGTCTTTCTTTAGCTAAATAAACTATTTTTTTCTTTCGCAAACTACACAAACTTTATAAATTATTGCAATTCCACAAATTTCATTAATATTTACATGTCAAATAACTATTAAACTTGGTTTTAATTCAAAAATCTGGTTTTAACTTGCATTTATTTTGACATTAACACTAGATTTTTAAATTTAAACAAGGTTTAATAGCGATTTAACGTGTAAATGTTATCGAAGTTTGTGTAATATCAATAATTTATGAAGTTTATGTAGTTTACAGAAAAAAACAGAGTTTATGTGGCTAAAAGAAAACTTTAAAAGTACACATAGAAATAGGTTTATTCGCATTAATTCGTGTAGTGGACGGAAATAAATCCTTCTTTAGTAGTACTACATAGTAACTTTTTGTCTATGGTGTAGATATTATTCATTCTCTATTGAAATGTAATGTAGAGCAAAAATGTGTGTTATGGATGCCACTTCATTCAAAACTAAGATAATTGGTGGAAAAAATATTTATAAGATCAAAAATGATGCCAACTGTGCTTTTTTCGTTCTCAAGATGATTAAATGCCACTCAATGGGTATTGAAGATATGTCAAAGGTAAAAGATGTATTTGATATCTTTCATGAGTTTGGTGATAAATGTTAAAGCTAATTGTGTTAGACATTTTGATTTTTATGTTTTTGTTTTATGATTTGTATTTGTGATTATTGATAAGTCTTGGTGGTGTTATTTTACTAAAAAACATTAAGATTCTTTTTTAAAATGTGAGTACATTCCTGAATTCAAAAAAAATGTCTTAATATTAAGGAAACCCTTTCTAAATAAAATAATTAAATTATAAAAAAAAACAAATTCAAACATGCAATTAGGGAGATCGAACCATTCGCAATTACTTTTAACAAAAGGATGTGCAACTAATACGTTGTGGTAGTTAATCGACATATAAGTCTTTTTGATATATAGACATTCCTATTTAATTTAAATAGAAAAAAAAATTTATATCTGCTACGACAGGGAAATCGAACCTTGAAATGTCTCGTATGATAAGGAGTTTGTAACATACAATTATGGAGATCAAACCATTCACAATTACTTCTAACAAAAGGATGTGTAACCAATATGTTGTGGTAATTAATCGACATATAAGTCTTTTTTTAATATCTATACATTCCTATTTAATTTAAATAGAAAAAAAATTTATATCAGTTACGACAGAGGGATTGAACCTTGAAATGTCTCGGATGAACAGGAATCAGTAACATGCAATTAGGGAGATTAAACCATTCAAAATTGCTTCTAACAAAAAGATGTGTAACTAATACGTTGTGGTAGTTAATCGACATATAAACCTTTTTTAATATATATACATTCTATTTATTTCAAATAGAAAGAAATTTATATCAGTTACGACAGAAGGATCGAACCTTGAAATATCTCGTATGATAAAGAGTGTATAACCAATGTGTCATGTTATTCATTCGAATGTTTAACATTACTTTTAAGATTTATTTATGTTTAATATTTATTTATGGAAAATTGATATTTTATGGAAAATATATATATATATGTATATGTTTTAACGTCTTTCGATTATTAAAAAGATCAACAAATAAATAAATATGTACAGTCTCATATATGTACACATAGGAAGACAAATTTTCAAAAAAAAAATAAACAACAAGACAAGTATCTTACTATTTTTTAAAAATTTACAAATATATGTTGAAAATGCTAACAAAATAAGAGAGTAAGCTAACAAACATGTACTATTCTTAAAAGGAAATGTTTTTTAATAAGTAAGTTATATTTGAATTTAATAAATACTCTTGTTATGTCTTACTTGACCACATGTACTACATTTGTGTCCTTGAGATGTGGAACTTGGAACTCCAAACTCTCCAACTGACCTGATTCTTTTTTTTTGGAGGTTTCCTAGAGCTTTTCTTCGTATGTGGTGGTGCGCATGAAAATTGACCAATAGTTGCTAGAAAAGTACAACTTGTTAAATCTTGATATAGGTGTATGCTCTCAACATATGCTTTGAACCATGTTTCTTTAACTAAAAATCATCAACAAGCTGTTTTTTTTTCCATATTTGAAAGCTTAGCAACAACAATGGCATGAATACAAGGTATCTTGTCTATATCAAAGATGCAGCATGTGTATTGCTTATTTTTCAAATGAGCAACATACTTTCGGGTTTCATCATTGACCTCAAACTCATATCGATCTATTTGGAAAACATCAAATATCATTGCATAATCATAACGTTCTACCATCTCTTTCACTACACGTGGTGTGACTACTTTTTTTTTGTTTAGCAGTCTTTTTCCAATGTTCATGAAACTATGTTGTGAGAGTTAATATGATGGTCTAAAAAAGAGAGATTACAGGAAACTCACAAGGCATTTTCAACATGGAATTCAATGACATACTTTTAAATGATGGTTAGGATTTATGTGTAATTAGAACATACTTCTTCACTACAAAGTAATCAAAACCAGCAGCCTTTAAATCATGTATCCTCAAGTGTATTTATCATCACTACAACCTAATATCACTGTTGACTTATTTGCCAAAGATATTTGAACTTAAACTTCCACTCTAATATCATTTTCTGCATCAGTTCATCTTTGTTCTTAAATATTTATTCACATATATATCATCGGCACCTCGAGTGGAATGTGAAATAAGACATGGAGAAAGATTTATAGTAGCACTTAAAAGAAGTGAATGATACCTTTTATCGCTATTCGAATATTTGTTGTTTTCTGCTACAATTGTTGATATATCACTTCCAATTGATGTATGAAATTTCTACAAATATAAAAATACAAATGGATAAATGAAAATTAATACAAATAAAATAAAACTGATATTAAAAGAGCAATAATTATACTTTAGTTGTGAATTGTCTTATGTAAACAGAAAAGAATCGTTTAAAAACATAGAAAAGCTTTCTAAATTTAGGATAACTTTTTAAGAAATTTGGAATATATACAACATATTTAGGAAGGCGTACATAAATCACCAGAAGACAAAAGATGTACAATTAAAATGCAAAAAAGTTTGAGAAAAACTATAAATGTCATGCTACCAATTGTTTTTCATGTGAAAATACTAGATGATACATGAATCATAATTTAAAGTTCTCAACACTTCTAGGTACCGAGTATTCTTCACTTGAAAAATCTCTCTATTGCATACAATCTTTGATTAAATATTGTTACCAATATTTTAACATTAATGAAATCACTGTTTTAGTGATCTAAACTAATTTTAAAAATTATTAATTCAAAAAGCAATATAATCTTTCTAAAATTTAACTATTTATACAAAATTGTTTGAAAAAAATATGAAGAATATGTTAGCTATTGTTTTTCACGTGAAATTCTTGAATCAACATATGAATCACCATCTAATTTTGTATGTGTGCATCCACATCACAATTTTATCATTGTTTATAGACTAAAGAAAAATGATGCTACATTTTTCACTCACATAAATGAAAATAAATTACTATCAAAAGTGTGGTAATCTAACATTTAGGAAGGTATTCTAAGTATTTATGAAGGTTTTCTAACAGTTTAGAAAGTTATTCATGAATCGTTATGAATAAAACATATTAAGCGCAATATGAAAGAATTATAAAAATAAATTGTATTTTTACGCACCGTTACATAGAGGCGTATCATTTCAATATCTTTTTTATCTTATTGATGAAAATTCGCAGTTGGCGATCATTCTACAAATACACGGATGGAACATCATTTAACATCACTTTTGTGCCCAATAGAAATGCATAACTGAGTCTAACTTTTTTATATTTTACTGAACAATCATTTCCAAAATTTTTAGTAATCACTATTAAATCATCATATTTGAAATCTTCATCTACCTCAAAATTGAGGCTCCTTTGTTTATTTCTACCAAAAATTCTCATTTGATCATTTCAGTTAATTTCCACTCTCTACAAACACAATAAATCTCCACTATATTTCTTTAATGCAAATAAAATCATCAACAATAAGAAAATTTACATACAAATATTGGAAAACTACAACTTGTTAAATTTTCACATGGGTGTATGCTCTCAACATATAATTTGTTCCATGTTTAAGAATGTGCACAATGTGCATTGCTTGTTTTTCAAATAAACAACAAACTAATGTATCTTTTACTTATGTTGTAACTTGAGAGTAGAGTTCTAGTTTTTTGTAAAGAAATGAAATTTCAAATTTCCAAATGTCAGAGGCGGCATTCTATACAAAATCAAGCAATGGTGGACTTGATTCCAAAAATTTTCAAAATATTTGGAGCTTATCTCCCAAACTTTCTTTATTGAATTATGTAAGCGAATCTTGAGGCCCACATCCAGCCCACATCTCTTCAGCACTACACGACAGGACCTCCTGAGTACAACACAACAATGGCGGTTGTCTCTGTCCGAAGAAACCATCTCATGTATCCTTTAGTAACTGATTGATTCTATTTTTGGATCCAGCGCCTTCATCTGATGAATACATCTGGCATTAGGGCTACATCCTTAGTCTTTATATAAATGTTGTTATGTAATCAAGAACATTCAAGGAGTATTCAATGAAATCGTTTCTCATAACCTAGAAGCATGTCAGTTAGGAAAATCTCACAGACTGCCCCTTTTAAATTCCCAAAATGTGTCGCATAAACCTTTTTTTAAGGTTAAGGTTCATTGTAATTTATGGGGGCCAACACTCATTGTCTCCTCACAAGGATTTCGCTACTATGTCATTTTCATAAATGGTTTTTCACGATTCTCATGGTTTTATCCTCTCAAGCTCAAGTCTGATTTTTACTCAATATTCTTGTTGTTTCAAAAGGAAATCAAAACACAATTTCAACAGAAAATAATGACCTTTCAGTGTGATGGAGCTGGGAAATTTATTAGCATACGTTTTATCACACATTTGGCAGCATGTAGAATTAAACAACTCATTAGTTGTCCTCATACTCTCCAACAAAATGGGATGGCCGAACGCAAGCAAATATACATAACTGAACTTGGTTTGTAAATGATGTTCCAAAGCAAAGTTCCTCAACAAATGTGGGTAGAAGCTTTCTTTACAGCAAACTTCCTGTCAAATTTGCTACCCTTATCTACTCTTGACAGTAAGAAAAGTCCATATGAAGTGCTCTTTGGAAAATAACCGGTTTATACCTTTCTCCGGATCTTTGGCTGCTCATGCTACCCTTTTCTTCGACCTTACTCATCAAACAAATTCGATCCAAGGTCTTTACATTGTGTATTTCTGGGTTATAACAATAAATAAAAAGGTTATCGGTGTTATCATCCACCAAATAAAAGAATTTTCATCAGTAGGCATGTAACATTTGACGAGAATAGCTTTCCCTACATGAGTCTTTACGTCAACTATCAAACTGGGTCAAATTTTCTACAGCAAGCTTGGCAATCGAGCTTCAAACAGCTCTCCATGCCAGCACTGTCTGAAGTTATTTAAGACGAAGAGATACTTCCTCCAGCTATACGTCTCAAAACAACTCAACCGTAGGGTACTCCAACATTAGTTAACTCGTCTGCATCGGAAAAAATTCTGATAGACTCTCACCATAGATACATTATGAAACAGAGATACAAATAGATTCAGGGGGACACACTGATCAGACAACAGCACAACCTGAGCCTATAAGAAAATCTGACACAAACAGACTTGAGATTCAACAAGTTCAGTCTTCTGTAAAAAATCCATTATAGAATTGAGCAATACTCATCGAATTACCACACACTCCAAGTCAGACATTCAAAAACCCAACACAAGGTATGTTCTCTTTAATACTCTGTCAGAATATAAGGAACCTAAGACTATTGCCTCAGTCTTAAAGAACCCACTATGGAAATCTGATATGATTGATGAAATTGCTTCCTTTCGAGAAACAAAGACCTACGATCTGGTTCCACTAAATTCAGCAGTAAATTTGCTTGGATGTCAATGAGTTTTTCACACAAAAATAAACGATGATGGATCATTGGATAAGCTTAAGGCTAGACTTGTTGCAAAAGGATATTTGTAAGAAGAAGAAGTTGATTATGTTGAGACATACAATCTTGTCATCAAAACTTCAACTGTGCGAACAATTCTACATGTTGTTATAACATCAAAGTGGGATATACAACAACTTGATGTTCGAAATGCCTTCTTACATAGAGACTTAAAGGAAACTGTCTACATGGTACAACCTCCTGGATTTGAAGATCCGGAGAAACCATATTATATTTGTCGACTAAATAAGGTTATATATGGGTTAAAGTAGGTTCGACAAATTCAGCTTTTTTTGCTAGAATATGGATTCAAATGTACGACTACATATCCTTCACTATTTGTTTATTCACATGACTCTGACAAAAAAAATTTGTTGCTCTATGTGGGCGATATGATTTTTACAGAAAACTTCACATCACGGATAAATGAGCTACTGAAACAAATGCACACCAATTTTCGAATGAAGGATCTCGGACATCTCCAATATTTTCTCGGTATTCAGGCTCATCGACATGAAAATGGATTATTTCTAAACCAAGAAAAATACATCATGGATCTGCTGCAAATAGCTAGAATGAAAGAATGTATTGCAATGCCTACTCCACTACCATTACAACTAGAAAAACAGCAAGGTCAAGATGAAAAATTTCCTAAGCCTACTTATTTTAGAAGCCTTACTGGGAAGTTACCGTATCTGACATTGACAAGGGTGGATATACAATTTGCTGTGAATTATATTTGTCAAAAGATGCATGCTCCTTCGATGTCATATTTGAGTCTTATAAAGTGAATACTTCGTTATATTAAAGGAGCTTCAACAATGGGACTCAACATCTCGGCCTCATCCACCTCAAAACTCACTGTCTTCAGTGACAGTGATTGGGTAGGATGCAAATAGACAAGGCGATCTACTGGAGGTTATTGCATCTTCCTTGGTAAAAACATTATTTCATGGTCTACTAAACGTCACCAAACAGTCTCTCGTTCTTCAACAGAGGCAGAATACCAGACTCTTTCTCTTGCAGCACAAGAGCTTACTTGGATAAATACACTCCTCTAAGACATTCGAATGTCTCAAACTGATCCACCCGAAGTCTATTATAACAATCTTTCTGCAATTTATTTAACTGTGAATCATGTGATGCATCCATGGTCCAAACATTTTTAAATAGACTTCTATTATATCCGTGAAAGAATTGCATTGGCAACTCTTACTGTGAAGCACATCTCTTCAGCAAACCAAACTGTAGACATTTTGACTAAGCCATTGTCTCAAGCGATGCATATTGATTTCTACAACAAACTTGGAGTGTGTTTTCCACCAACTCCAAATTTGAGGGGGACTGTAAGGGGATCTTCAGGCCCACATCTAGCCCACATCTCTTCAAACTACACGATATGATCTCCTGAGTACAACACAACAATAGTGGTCGTCTCTGTCCGGAAAAACCAACTCACATGTCCTTCAATAACGGATTGATTCCATCTTTGGATCCAGCACCTTCATCTGATGCAAACATCTAACATTAGAGTTATACCCTTAGTCTTTATATAAACGTTGCTATGTAATCAAAAACATTCAAAAAATATTCAATGAAATCGTTTCTCATTATCTAAAAAGCTCTAAACTTTCACTCTGTTTTAACTTCTTCCTCTGTTTTCAAATGATTTGTTAATAACACATCACTTTCTAGTTTGATTATAGTTTGATCAAGTTTAATAAAATAAAGGTAAAATAGTCTTTTCTATATCTTTATTTTGTTATCTGTGGAATTTGATTTGATCTCTAGTGTATTTGTCTTTTTTTGTTAATTAAAATGTACAAAATATATAAATAACGGGCTTAAGAAATTGGGCTATATTTTAGAAAAACTGAAATGTCCGTTGGGTTTAACAAACATTTTAGATTTAAAAAAACAAAACCCTAATTCTACCCTCCAATCCATTATATATAACAACAATCTCTTTCTCTTCCTCAACGACACATCTCATCTCTCTCCAAACTTTTGCAGCTTCATTTTATTACATTTTTTTGGTCAATAGAATTTTTTGTTTGAATAAAAAGGAAAAGCAAGTCAGCTTCTTTGATTGGATCAAAAGCAGTCACAATCCAATCAATTCATAAAATATCAAATCTTGCGAAATAGAATTCGCCAGTAACACTCGCCTGGATTTGATAATTTCATGATTATCCAGGCCCTTAATCTACTGGCATATCTTTTAAATTTCATGTGATTTTTTTGCTAAATTGATTATTCGATTTGCATCTCTTCCTCAGGATCTTCTCTGTGATCTCTAGATGGATTCATGGTTGGATTACAATAATTGATTATTTATATACTTTTATTTGAATGGTTTCATATATCGTAGCAGAAAAATTAACAAAAATGTATTTAAAATGATTAACTGATGTATGGGATACTGGCGAGAAAGATATCAATTGGTTTAGTATTTTAGGTTTAACAAAACTATACTTCATTGTTTTTATAGAACTGATTCGAGCAGAAGATGTTAATTGTTAACCCTTGAAGAATTTGTCAACATTTCCTTTGTTGGATTTGTTTATTTTTTAAGTAAATCTTTTATGGGCCTAAATTAGCCCATTTATGGATTTTTAAAAGAATTTTTTATGTGAAAATGATGGGAAAATGGTAATTAAAATATTAAATTTTTGTGTTTGCAATATTTAAATACTGAATTTTTTAATAAACCTTTAAAATAATGATCTACAATTGATTGCATTGATTTACATATGCGTTTAGTCAACATTAACCTTAAAAATAACACTATCAAAACCGAAATTAGTTCTAACGATGATGCGGTGTTTCGGTGTTTAACTTTAGTTAGTTAAAATAAGTAGCAGAGTTAACGATGTTATTTTTGTATTAATGTTTACAAATCGCATACATAAATCGGTGCAGTCAACTATATATCGTTATTTAAATAGCTAATTAAAAAATTCGATATTTAAATAACCAAAACACAAATGTTTAATATTTTAATAACCATTTTCCCAAAAAAATGATGTGATAGAAAATCAATATATTTTATTCAACTAACCAAATAATAGTATTACATTTGCAAAACCAATAATTTTTATTTCTTTAAATTTTTAATAATATTACTCTACGTGTTATTAACAGAAATAACATGCTTACATGTTATCATTATTAAACATAATATTTATACAAATTTATTGATATAGGTTATGTTTATAATAATTTCTTAAAAATGAAACCTGATTCGAGTTAATGTATTTCATGAAGAAAAATTCCGCGGAGAGTAGTATAATGATATGTGGATGTATTTTTTTCTTAACATAGTATCTCACTAGGGTTTCTATGACATGTAATTTTATTGAACCAATAAAGAAGTCACCAAATGATAGACATGTAAGATAAATGTGAATATGAAAGTTTATCAGCATTTTAAAGTTTGTCACAATTAATGAGACCATGAAGTGTGTCACAACTATTTGCAATAAGTTAGATTATGATATTGGTTTACTGGTAATTTTTTAACGAAGCAATGTCTATACAATCTATGTTATTATAATACATATATATATATATATAAAAGAACTAGTGTTATGAATTATTATATATATGCCTATTGTAAGCATATTTTTTAGAATATTATAAATTATAGAATATTATAATATTATGTTTGACATTTTCAACTTATAAGTGAATTTTTTTTTGCAATTGTTAATAAGGGGTTGAAATTATTCATTTACTAAAGATTTTAAACTCACACTTAGCAGTACATAAAATTACAAAAAAAAAAATGAAACGAGTAGATTAATTTCTTTTGAATATCAACGATCAAGATCGATTGACATTTTCATAGTTGAGTTTGAAAGTCACCGCACGAAGCATTGACCAAACCCAAAGAACAACTAAATCCAAAAGCATATCTCTCATTGTCAAACTCCAACAAAGTGTTTTCCATCTGATGCATTCCGATCACCACCGCATGAGCCGCCGCATTTCCTCCGTCAAGGAAAGCCAAGCAAGCAACGTCATCATTGATCTTCTTCATCGAGTTTGCGGCAAACATTTTCCAAATCTTCCCGTCAGATAACTCCAGATCAATCCGAGGCACTTGAAAGAACTTTTTCGTTGTTTTAAGACAGAACTCCAAGAGTGTCGTGCTTTTGACACGTGGAATACCTAACGTGGCTTTTGAGAATTCTTCAATAAAGATTTTGTATATATCGCTTCTTAACGTAGTGAAAAGAGTCACGGTGCTCAGGGCCACGCCTCCGTCACCGTTGTAGTCGAAATCAAAAGCATTTGGGGTAAGCAAGATCATTTTTCCGTTAATTGAAATAGCCTTGAGTCCCAAGAAATAATTGTTGAGCCTCCTAGGGTTCTTGATCAATTGAGTGTAAGAAAGCATGGATCTTGCATCAATGTTTCTGAGCTTGTACGGACCCCCACCAAAGTAAATAGCACCTTTATTCGTAGGCTTTTCATCAGAAGGCAAACAAAACGCAAACTTCTTCTCGAGACCGAGTCTAGGTCTAGTGAGCTGGTTCCATCCAGCAAAAGCCGTGGGTGCAAGTCCCCAAATACCGAACACACCAGGAGGGAAGTCTTGGAGGAACGGCTTGGGGATGCAAAGGTGATAAACTTTAGTGAATGTGACCGAGGGAGAATTAGGGTTTAGAGAAGAGATGGTAAAATCTCCATACGTGAATTGGTTTGAGTTACAAAGACGTTGGAATGGCTCAAAGGCAGTTGCTTGGCAAGCACATTTTCCATTGATGATTGTGTTTTGAGGAGGAGGACATTGGTGTGGGCTAAATCTACGTATGAGATCACACTTGGCCGACCCGCACGGGATGATGGGTCGAGGACGACCATCGTTGCAGTTACGAACGATGTAAGGCCCACCTATGTGAATGAAATATTCTTCGCCTTTGTTAAGTGTCAAGGAGAAGAGAGGTAAGATTGTGTTCTTAGTAACGGTTGATACTAGGGTTTTCGGTGAGTTATAATCAGCCGAGGCGTAACTAAAACCGGAAAATAAAATGAGGCAAAGGAGAAGACTTGTTTCCATCTTTTGAAAGGTGTTTTTAAAACAGAAATTGTTGAGAATTTTAAGGTTTAAGGATAAGGATATGAGCATTAGAACAAAAGGGATATATAGAGAATTAAAGTTGACTTTTGCTATATAGACGTCATACACGCTAATAGATATATGATCGTACGGTCTCGGACCATTCCAACTATATAGAAAAGTTTTTCTGACTTTTGATGTTTAGACGACCTTAATTTCATGAGCGTAAGTTGATATATAAATTTACTGATGGGTATATAATGTCATGTATCTTTTAAGAATGTTATTAGTTTCAATATATGTTACTTGATTGACTCAAATATAATATTTGAATTATATTCATAATTTATTTACAATAAATATGCATTTTTATAAACTAATTTTTGGTATTTTAGAATTTTAAATTTAGAGTTAAATTTGAAACAAAATTTTTTAAAATATACTATTTTAATATATTATTTATAAATTTTACAATATCTTTAATTAACTACTACAAGTTATCTTCTTCCAAACTTGGTGTTAGTCCGCACGTGCAAATTATGTTTTTTTATTATTATTGTTTTATCGGTCAAACATATGCCATTTTTGTGATCGGTGGCTTTATAGAATTTTTACCGGTATTGACCATGAATTTTTTAGTTTGTAAATTGAGTTAGCCTTCAAAATATGTTCTAACCAAAAAATTATGTTTACCAAAATGAATCTTTATATTGTATTGGATTGTAGAATTTTCTGTAGTGTTTTAAAAAATAGAATAATATATTAGAGAAAACTATAATCTATTTTAAAATAAAACAGAAAAATACATTAGAAATACTATTAATAACACATATTTTACTTGATCAGAAAAAAACTAATTTTGGAAATTATTTATTATAGAACTAAAATATAATATTTATAAAGTAATCAAAAAAGAAATTAAACAAAAGGCAAAGGTAATCGAAATATAATATTTTGGAAACGACTATTACTTTTTAATTATTTAAATGAGTATAAATCTAATCGAAATTATGTTTGAAGTTTTAATAATTTGAAAGGATAACTATTAAATAAATCATTATAATTGTTGAATAGATAATTAGAGAATATCGTTAATTTCTCATTTTTTGCATTTCTTTTATTTTTTCGTTCTTATTTTGTTTGCGTTTATTTTATTTTTCATTCTCCATAATTGATGGCATGTGTGTGCTCATATTATGCTCATTTATTAACTATTGATGTTACTTTTTTGGTATTGGATTTGGATGCAACAATTTGTATATTTTTTAACCACCGATTAGTATACAGTGATGTATATATTTTTGCTGACGTGTCGATTTTTTTTTTAAAAAATTTTTACTTGTATATAATTTTTCTAACAACTTATTTTTTTAATACGTGGCTAGCTTTAGGAGTTTCAATGAGCTCCTTTATTAGTATACATATATATATATATATATATATGTAAACATACATAAAAACATAGACATATTTTAGAGTTTTACAAAAATAGTTAAAAGTAATGTGAATTTCCATTTCAAATAAATAAAATATTGGAATAAAAAAATATTATTATGTTTTTTCGGTGATTTGTGTAATCAAATTTATACTAAATATAAGAAAAAATTAAAATGGTACGAAGCGATTAAAAATTAAACATATATTTTTATTTTTTGTTTTAATAATGACACGTGCCATTGTGATAGAACAACTTTTTTTGCCTACGTGGACACGAGGAGAAGTCTCAAACTTTCCCTTTTATTAGTAAGATTTTAAAATAAAAAATATATTAAAAATAGTCTTAAATATATATGTAATTATATTATAGAAAAATAGATTAAAAATTCTATTTTTTAAATATTTTTAAAAATTGACATATAAAATTTTATTATTTTTAACTATTTCAAAATAATTTTTTTAATCTACATATCTTCAAAATAAAATATTTCACACTTAGATATATCATAGAAAAACAGATTAAAAATTCTATTTTTTAAATATTTAGAAAAATACATATAAAAAATTCTATTTTTATCTATTTTGAAATAATTTTTTAAATTTACATATTTCCAAAATATAATAATCTACACTGAGATATGTTGTGATTGTTGTATTTGTTGTATTCTCATAACCTTCAACCAAGTTAAAATACGTTTTTATAGTAATCAACCTGCTTGCAACTGATAAGTGTGATAATCCATCTCTACATCTTTTATACAATGTATTATTTGATGCATTTAACATATCAAAAAAACTTTTGAGTTTCCAAATTGGTTTACTCTATTCTACTCTCATCCTCAATGTACGATACTTTGTGTTCACGAAACGCATCATTCACCATGTGTATAGTATTTGCGTTTATATCAACTTCTGATTTCGGTTCCTCTACTTTAACAGTAATACTATCTAACCTTTTTGAAGTGGTGCCATAATATTACATCATTGCATTATTTTATCCATGTAAATACCAAATTTCGTAACCCAGTATAAATCCAATCCTATACAAATGGTTCTGTACTTTTCTAACATAAACTAATCTATATATGATTCCAAAATTTAGTACACGGAAAATATATTTTACTATATTCCGATGTCATGTTATTGTGTGATACAAATTTCATGAACTACTCCACACTTTTTGTAATTCATCCATCAATTCTCCCGTCGTTGAATCATATCGAGGTTTATCCATCCATGATCAAAACTAATCATAAGAATTTGAAAAATACATTTGTTAAAAATTTTGTTTTGGTGAAATTGTGAAGAGAGTATAGCGTACTTATAACTAAAATTACAAAGATTATCATGAATCTTTTATGGATTTTTAGAATATTCTTTTGAATAATCGTATATACGGATAACAACAACAACTAATTTTCAAAGGATATTCTGACAGATTCTGACGTATTTTCGACGGATTTTTTACAACGGTTTATCTCACACCAGATTTATGTAGACATTTCAAAAAATTTGGGGAATCAGTCAACCAACAGAATCCTGACGGATTCTCGGCGGATTACCGACAAACACCAAAAAAATCAACAACATTGAAAAGTCAACGGAAATTCCCGATGGATAACTGACCGTTGAGAATTTCCAACCCCATACCGATGTAGTCCCGATGGATAGACCACCGTCAGGATTCCATCGGGAAGGCGACGGGGAATCCCATCGACTTCTCGATGACCCATTCGTCGTCGGGATTAAAAAATGCATTACCGATGGATTACCAACGATGCCTCTTACGTCGAGAATCCATTGGAAATTACTGATAGATTTATTGTCGTCAGAAATATCGTTGGAAATATCTTCGGAAAGGTGTATGTTTTCTTGTAATGCGACATGGATATGTGCTATATCTAATTTATATACCAGAAATCGATAATCACTAATATTGTGTGCCTATCCTATGAATATGCAATCCACAATTTTAGATCCTATTGTGATCTTTTTAGAGGAAGTATTGCCACTTTTGCTAGGCACTCCCACACTTTCAGGTATTTGTACAATGATACAATACTTTTCCATAATTTATTCTACATTTTGCCGGTGACTTTGTATGCTAGTTTGTTGAGGATATAATTTATGGTGAGCAACACTTCCCACCACATATTCTGAGGTAACCCATATTCGTGCAATATTTCAATCATCATTTCTTTCAAAATTTGGTTCTTTCATTCCGCAACTCCATTAAATTCTGGTGAGTTGTTGTTTGATGGATAATATCATTTTCTTGATAAAAGGCATTAACACAGTCCATCATATTTTCTCCTCTATCACTTCTAACTATTTTGATGGTTTTCTTAAGTTGATTATCAACTTTGAGCTTGTATTCTTTGAATTTTTGCAGGACTTCAAAATTTTACATAACAAATATATGTAACATTTTGTACAATCATCTATGAAAGTTACAAAATACTTTTTACCAACTCTAGTTTGTATACATTTCAAAATATTAGGCTTATACGTTTAGTATTTCGTTCGACATGATGCGATGGAGTTATTATGAGTTTTGCTTAAACGCATATCTCACATTTCTCTTTAATTATTTTACTTTTAGGTTTTCAAATTAATCAATCATTGTATCGATTTATAATTTATATGTCTTAATCGTTCATACCATATATTAAAAGACTCAACCAAATAATCAACTGTTTTTATTTATTGCAACATTAGAACAAATAGGAACATCATTGTCTTTTAAAACTGCCATTACACACATTTTGATCAGTACTCTCTTGACATGCCACTTTTCCATATACACCCTATTTTTCCTAAGAACCAATTTATCATACTCAATCTTGTCGATCTGGATTGGTATAAAAGGATCTTCTTCTGGAAGTTGATGACGATCCCATGCTTGATCATCAATGTCCCGATTAAAAAAAAGAGGAATTCACAGAGGCAACATTTGATCTCTTTCCTTAATTTATTAAATCTCTCGCAAAATGGCGGTTTTATGAAATTGTGAATCTTATGATATAAATGCAGCAAGGCGATCGCAACATCCGAAGAATCTACTAACGAAGATTTATACGGCATACACTCGAAATTTATGTGATTTAGAAAAGAATAACGAGAAATTGAAACTTTTTACAGATGAAAATGTGCGAAATCGAAACCAGTTAATGGGAGATGAAGGTTCGAATATATAGCCTCTGGAAGTGCCCTACTCTAGAACTCTACGAGCCACCGTAGATCATCATTGTGCTAACCTTTTGTCGGCTGGTGATGAGTCTTCTCCGGTGGGGTAAACAAGTGAGTTCAAACCTTTGTTTTGTTCGATTATTGAATGAGAAAGATTAATCACTAATGGCGCTTGAATTGCTGCAACTCATCTTGTCGAGCACCATTTTTGTCGATTCAGCCGTCGTGTAGCTAGGTCTGTCGAGAATGAGCATCATAACGATGGTATGGCTAGCTGAATGCATCTCGTGATGGTGATTTAATAATTATGTGTTAATTACTAAACCGATGGCCTTAACCAAACTAAACCAAAGGGACAACAATTGATTAAACCCCACTCAAGAGTTACTTTGCTTTATTAAATCAAACATTGAAAATAAAATAATGAGTTGGTCATTTTGGAATTGTGCCAATGTCTCCATTGTGGGACAAGATTTACTAGATATTATTCTGTATGTACGAATTGTTTTTCTAATTTATATTATTATTTTGATTATATTTTTAATAAAATTATTTTGATATTTTAAATATATTATTTAATTATAATATTTTATTTTAAAATTGATCGCACATATTATTTTTGGTAAATACTAACACAAACACATAACAATTTTTTAATTGTTATAGTGATTTTTTCATTTTTCCATTGCATATTCTGATAAAAAAATTTTTAGCAAATTTAAATGAACCATAAATTACTAATAATTATCAGATTTTAGAAATCATATTATTTAAAAAATATGTATATTAAAATATGTTTTAAATATCAATTTAGCAGGATGAGAATATAGTAGAAATAGTTGTAATTTTAATTTCTTTTGGGTTAACAATTGTAAACGAGAAGACACCCATTTTTACTACATTTTTGTTCCATCGTATTTCGAAATTGGCATTGCATTAGACTGTAAAATTTTATATCAAATATTTACTGGTTTTTAAATGATATTATAAATATATTTTTTGTCGAGGAATAACATTTTAAAACCTATGAGTTTGTTATCTTTGTTAAAATTTCTTTTTTATATAAATCTCCATCAAATTTTTTGAAAATGATGAAAATATGAGTGTGAGAAGAAAAATGTGATTGTTTGGAAAGTTTATATTTGACAATGGGGAATTGTTAGTTTTATAAAGTTTGATAATTAAACTCATTATTATGAAGATAGTGATCATTAAAATATGAGATAGTGGTATAGAAAAACGATAATTTTATTTTAATTGTTTAAATGGTTGTAGGACTTGTTTAGTTATGATAGTGGTATGGAAGACTAATAATCTAAAATTATGATAATGTGTTTAATTGTTTAAAGTGGTAATTTCTTGTGTATTTATTTTAGAAATTGTTATTTTAGATGATGTAGCTTGAGAAGTTACAATAAATTCCTTTTATTTTTTAATAAAACATAACAAACATGTATTTTTATTTTAATTGTTTAAATGGTTGTAAAACTTGTTTAATGGTTTAAAGTGATGATTGATGACCTGGGTAGCCTGAGAAGCCATAATGAATTTCTTTTATTTAGTAATAAGAATCATAATAATATATTTTTTAATTCTAATATTTTATTTATGAAAATGAAAATCCATATTAGTTTTAGCTATTTTGTAAAACTCTGAAATATATGTGTTATATCTTTGTTTTTTTGCAATTTAAACAATGTGAAGAATATATATATATATACTTATGTAATAAAATCTATATTAAATAAAAGAAAACTTTAAAAATAGGATGAAAGGATTAACATTAAATATATATATATTTTTCAAATTTTTTTTAATAATCTCACGTGTTGGTATATCAATTTTATTTTGTTTACGTGGATATTATGAGAGGTTTTAAACTTTTTGTTCTAACTTTGTTTTAATAATACCATATGTTATCATAATAAAACAATTTTTTGCTTAAATGAATACTTAGAGGCCTGAAATTTCTTTTTTAGTAGTATAGATTGGTTTAATTAATAAAGAAAGTCTGTTTATTTAACTTACGAAAAAATTCCCAAATCAAAAGAAGACTATGATTCCCAAATTTGATTTAATTGTTAGTTAATATAAACCGATGTAGGCTGGATTGCTGTTAAATGAGATTGTCATCTCTGCTAGTCCTAAACCAAAGAATCAAATCCGAATTGCTAAGATGAGGAACGAATTTGTGTTTCTGATATACACGTATATCTTTGATTAATATTTAGTTTATTATTAAATCGAATATATTATATTACATATTTCATAAATAATTGTGTGATGATTGTACCAAACATTAATACACATAGATATGTATATATATTTATAACAAAATCTAGTATAAAAATAGAAAATAAAAAATAAATATGTGTTGTATGATGATCTGTGGCCATAATAAAATTAAAGATCGATGAAAAACGAAAATGTATTAACAATAGAAAATATTAAAAGTATTTAGAGGTTGGAAAACAGTGTTAGATTCTCTAAAAAATAAAATTTTCATGGGTGTGGTTGGATAGTTGTGTCTGGTCACTATGAGAGAGAGCACCCCTATTTGTAGTAATGTGATGGTCTATTGATGCATATAGGCTCCATATATCAAGATAGCTGACGAGCCAAAAAAATTTATGTTTGGTAGTCGGAATGGTTGTGTTTGACTATTCATGGACACACAGAAAGAAGTGATTGAACATGAGAAATCCAAATTGCACAAAAAATTGGTGCGGTAAGGCACATGGTGATCCATTCCGTTACGGATAAATGCGTTGTGGGACAGAATTTGTGTGTGTTTTGGGCATGTAATTGCTTGCTCGCGTTTGGGCAGTGAGAATTTGTAAATCTCAAAGTTTACACTTTTTGAATACTCACCTTCTCATTGTGCAGGTGATCAGAAGAGTAGTTATCGTTGGTTATGGCGCTAGATTTAAAATATTTTTTTTTGTTTACGAATTTATGGAATTAATTATATTAGTGTTAAAATGGATTAGTTAAAAACTATTTATACTAAATTAATGGATTGAGTTGATTATTTCTGGTTTATTATTGATTACGAGTTTTATAAGCTAATTTGTTACATATCTTATTGAGAAAGTAAAAGATTGAGTGTTACAACTTTTTTTTACTCCCAATTTAAAGAATAAATCACACCATTTGGAAGAGACTAGCCACATACACAGTCCTGCAACAACGAATTCAACAGCTTGACCTATCCACATGAGGCATTTAACTACATGAACTGGTTCTGAATCTGATCACATAATAGGTCTAAACATTATCTAAATTTTTAATCAGGTAAAGCTCAAGAATCAGAGACGTACCACACCAAAACAACTGTGTAAGCTATAAGCTTAGGCACAAGAACATGATCATCCACTTCGCTTGTATTGGAGATGCGACGAATGGTAATAGGCATTTTTGTATGTTAATCAGTTACCTTGAGCCATTTGAACTGCATTTTCGCCATTAGGGTTACTGAGTGGACTGGGGTGGATAGTTCTTGCGAAGAAATATTTGAAGTGCATAAGTTGTCGCGAGAAGAATATTTTGATTAAATCCACAAGAACTTCCCATTTTTCTTGGAGCCAGAGAATCAGAAGTACTCCAAGAGCAAAAGCGAATGAAACTCCGGTGATCAAAAACAACCCACGGAATCTGTAAAGGTCTATAGGATTTGATGTATCATCGGTTGTGTACGGAAGTTCTTTTTCAAACCATCTTTTCTCCAGTTCGCTTAGTCTCTCGCTGGTTCTCAGATTCAAGATTTCGCGGGACACATTAGGTACCAACTCGAAGCCTTTTGGAAACATCTAGTAACAAACCAAAAAAAAAATTTGTTAGCATGAAAAAGAAAGCTGAAGAGTAAGGAAACTGAAGATGGCAAAGGATACATACAAAGCCGAAACCATTGGTGGTACTTTGCGTCTTGACCATGAGAAAATTTGCAGGGTTCTCGCCAAGGAGGACATTGAGGTATGGCAATTCATCGACAACATATGAGACAGTTTTGTTTAACAAGGCTTGAGCATAATCTTCAGCACTATAGAGACCTAAAGATTTCCTTAGACGGAGGCTAGAATTGGTGAGGGCCGCATTTGCGATAAGGGAGCCCGAAAGGTGTCCCACATAGTCTTCATTTGAGTTAAATCGTATCTGTTGCATTGTCATCATTGATGTCAATGTTGCAGTATAACTTGCAGTCAATATGAGCACTGCAAATACCCAAACTGTAACTACAAATCTTGATAAGTTGTGTTTTAGCCTTTCCCCTACAGCAAAAGGTAACAAACAAGTTAATGCATCACTCTTCTGACCAAAATGTATAAATGTGAAAAGGCAGTACTTACTGTGAGCATAAACAAGGGTAGAGAAACCAAACCAAAACACAATTCCAATCTGTTTTGACCAAGATCCCTGGAATTCAGGGTTCTCAGGTCTTTCAATCAACCAAACTATGATGCCCGTCAAGACAAAGAAAGCTGCACTTGTTATCCAAAGGTCTCGTGTTAGAGGATGGAAGAACACCCACATACTTCTCTCCTTTGGTGCTACAATTCCAAGACCCATTTCAGTGAATGGCATCGTAAAATCAGCATACACCGATCTACCGGAAGTGATTGTAATATCTCCCACCGCTGCATCATATTTGTCTTTCTGTGAGGTGCAACACATAATTCCAATGTAGTTGGTTCAGTTCCCACACATTCTACATAGATGAAAAATTGCCTTTACTCGAATAATCGTAAATTAAGCCATGGTTAGTACTTAGTACCTGACTATTAAGTTTATATGCCAGTTCGGTGTAGTTACTTCCACCTGTCCAAGGTATGTACTCCACTTCATAGTCGAAAGGACTAATGGACGCAAGGAAGACATCTATACAAAACCCTTCAGCACTTGTAACGTTCGTTGCGTTATTAGTCTCCACTTTCATCAGTCTTGGGAATCTGTTGCTTGATGTAACCAAAACCCTCAACTTTTTCTTCTTGCTTTCTCTTAGATTACGCCCATTTGGACTTTGAACAGACCCACCGGGCCAAATTATGGTATCCAACTTGTTATGAGTAGAAGATAAATATCGTCTATTGCTGAAACTACCATTATAATTCCAGAATCCTATTCTTCTTTCACCTGATCCTATCATATTCACAATCTCCAACTTATCTGACACCAACTTCTTAGCATTCAATTTGACTTCACCACTCAGACCCTTAAACCTACACTTTGTTATTACCTCAAGGAGTGTTGATGATGCATTGGGCAACCTTGTAATTTCCACTGATCTCGCTAGAGCCCAGGCGATATCGTGAGCCCATAAACTAGAGATGCTCAACCGAGTTATCTCAAACCCAACAATATCTACTTCAACAGGCAAGGATTTTCTCCATCTCGAAGTGAAATTGTGAAGCTCTTTCGACATTGGAATGTAAGATCTGAAACCAACCACACCTTCCATTGCCCCTTTCACAAAATCATCTTCAGTGTTCTCATGGAAATTGTCCATGCTTTTGACAGTGAGAATCCAAGCAAACCCTTCACTCATCATCCCTAATTTCTCAGCACATGAGAAGAGACGAGTTGAAATAAGCTTAGAAGAATGCACGACAAATACAGTAGCTCCCAAATCTTTAGTCTTCCGTAATCGATCCAACATAAAATCCTCACTTGAAGAAACTGTAAACCCAACCTTGGAATGTACTCGAACGGCGTTTTCATGGAATCGATCCACCAAAGGTTGCATACTCTCTCTCCAATCATCCTCGTCTTCATAAACAAGAGCAACACTGTTCCAATCAAACCCATTGATAAAAGCTGTAATTCCGTTTGCCTCGGAGACAGAATCATGCGTTGCTTGGATCAAGTAACTGTATTTACTCAATGATGATGAAATTGGAGAGTTAAGTGAAATTACAGGAACCCTCGCTTTCTCCCCAATCTCCGCTAAAAGCTTCGTTTCCAACAATGAATTTCCGCCAATAATCGCTTCCACTTCTACAGTTTGCAGCAAATCAACAGCTGAACACAAGATTGTGAGTGTCAATTAGTCATAACGTAGCTAATTTTAAACTAATCAACTTATCTTTATTTGTATAACAAAATTATATGAGCCAAATCAAAATTCTATAAAACTAAATCGAATTGACGAAAATTAATTAATGTATTAGATTTCGCATGAATGAGTAATTGTTTATTTAATAAATATAAATGAAATATGTACATAATTTTATTTTTTAAATAATTTTTTAAAATTTTTTTAATATTAATTATTCAAATAAAATAGATAAATAATTAAATTACAAATAAATTAAATTATATCTACGTTAAATAAACAATATTTTTAAATAGATAAAAAATTATATAAATGTGATAAATATTCAATTAAACTAAAAATTTTATTTTATATTTTTTTACTAATTTTTCAGAATTTCTAATATTTTTTTTATCTTGTGTATGTTTTTCAAAATACATTTTATGTTAAAATATTAAAAATTTATATATATATATATTATATTTTTAAATATTTATATAATGTTATTTTTGAAAATGCTCTAGTAAATATATTTTATATAATATTTACGTTAAACTATGACATGATAATTTTAAACACAAATTTATTTTCCAAAAATAAATTAATCAAATATAACATGATAATTTTAAATATAAATTTATTTTTAAAAAATAAAGTAAATCATATATATTAATTTAAAAGTGAATTTAGAAAAATATATACATATCATTACAAAAAATGATATGACTAAAAAATTAATATGACTAAAATAATTATTATCTTTTATACATTAAAAAAAAATGAGTTCTGAAAAAATGTTTAAATGTCATTAAAAAAGATGACATAGAAAAAAATTATGATTTATTATCTCTATAAATTAAAAAATAAATGAGTTTTTAGAAAATGTTTATATGTCATAATGAAAAGATGACATAACTAAAAATAATTATAACATAACGTTTAGTCAAATATAAAATGATTATTTTAAAAATAAATTTATTTTCAAAAATAAAATAAAGCATATATATTAAAAGAGAAGTGAATTAGAAAAAATATTTAATATATTTTCAATTTTATGATTTTATTTAGGTTTTATGTATTTATAGTTATTTTAAGTAATTATTTGTATTTTTCAATCATGGTTATATACAAATTTAATATTTAAAGATAAAATTTAATTTTACAAAAATAGTCAAAATATACAATATTAATGGTTAAAAATATATATTATATACAAATCCATAATTTTTAATATATAATCATATCAAAATATAGTTTAGATATAATTTGATTATAAAATAAAAATATAAACATATTACAGACTAAAAAGTATAATTTTAATAAATTTAAATACAGAAAACATAAATAAAATGTATCTTATATAATAAATATGTACTATAATAAATATAATATATTAATCAAATGTAATAAATATCCAATTATATTATATTTACGAAAGAAATAAGCATATTATCTAGTTTTCAGTTAAATATCCAATTATATTATATTATATTCACTAATTTTAGAATTTAATTCAAAACCAAACAGAATCAAACTGAATTTTTTTTTACCGATTAGAAAATTATTTTCAAAAAACCATGAAAAATTTAAATCCCAACCAAACGAAATAACAGAATCTTGCAAATATTTACCAGAAGCGAGAGCAAGGAGAGGCTCTCCATGAGAGTTTCTGACTGAGAGAGAGACTCTTGTTTTGTAATCAGTGTTAATGGCATAGAAATCAGAAAGAGCCATGGAAACAGAGGTTCCCACCATCTTCCCCTCCATTGAACTCAAATCCAAAACCAACCCGACTCGGACCCATTCATGCCCGGACCTTGAGGCTCCATTAACGTCGTCGTTTTGACTTGAAACATAGCTGTTGAAGATGAAGAGAAGAAGAAATGAAACCAGAATTGGATTTTGAATCCAAAACTTTTCCATTAAAAAAGAATCTCTAACTAAGAGAGAACCCAAAAACTCTATAAAATTTTATTTCTTAATTTGAGAAAAGCCAAGTTGCTTACTCATTGTTATTTTATTCTTTTATATATATATATTGTTTTAGCTATTCCATGGCGTGCTCTGTTTTCCATCTATAGAATTATAATATAACATTTGTATAATTGAAGAAAATTTCCAAGTGATATAAAAAAGAATTCTAAATATTAGATTTTTATTATTGGACGGTATTTGAATGACATTAGTCAATGCATACATATGAAAATAACGATAATGAGGATTCTATATGAAAAAAATTAGTCAACGGACCAATTTTAACAAAAGGAAAACAAAATTTCAACGGTCTTAATAACATATTTGTTTACTTTTACTATTAGTTATATTTTTACAACTCATAAATTTTTGTTCATTTATCTGTCGTATTTATATGTAGTATTGATCGTTGTACGATTAAAAATTTGTTATCAATTACAACCGTAACCACTGATAACATACAAACAAATAATATATATACAATTAGGGACGGATCTATGAATAATGGAGGACTGGCATACTAATATATTTTTTAAAAAGAAATAATCACAAAATTTATTTAAGTTTTTTTACCTTTTTGTTATTTATTATAAAATTTATTTAATTATCTTTAGTTTAAATATTTTATTTAACATGTGCCACATATTAAATATATTTCTACATCTGCCACTAATCACAACTATAGTCGTAATATTGATCGCAACTATAACCGTAGTCACCGATAACGTAAGTACCTTGATAATTTAAATATGTTAGGTGATTTTATAGCTTCTGGATAGTATTTAATTTTTGTGGACAAGAAGTATTCAAGAAAAACTTAGAGAAAACTAAGTAAAAAATACTTAATGTGGATGTCGTCTTACATCAAAAGTAAACGATCTCATATGGTCAAAGTCTTCTCTCCTACCGTAAGTTTAGAGCCTTAGATGGATTAATCTTAAACATGATAGTGAATTTGTAATAACTCTACTGCCAGCCACAATTCTTTTTTCTATCACTTAGAGTCAAAAGCGGCTACTTAGCTTATTTAAAATATAAAGAAGTTTGATCTTAGTATTAATTGAATAACTCCTATGACATATGAATCTATTGATTTTGTTGGGATCATCGAGTGGAAGTCGAACTCCATCTTTTAATATGATATTATATGATTTATAATAATTGTTTAACTAGATGTAGTTAGAATAACATCAAGACAAAAACAGAAAAGTGGAATAAAAAAACAAATCATATCAAAGATAGAAAAACAGGAAACTTGAATCAAAGATTTTGGTGCCATGCAAAACCCGTATCAAAGACGGATCGGTCCCTCCTTTACAGATCAGTCCAGCCGGTTTTTGGAAATCTAGATCAATCGGCCCTTCTTTAAACCGATCGATCTGCTAGACTACTGGCCAACTTATTTGAATTGCATGCATGCAGATCGATCGATTCCTCTTTGTACCGATCGATCCCTCTCTGTACCGATCGATCCATTTCTGTACCGATTGATCCCTCTATACCGATCGATCTCTCACTGGACCAATCGATTCCTCCTTGTACCGATCAATCTGTTCGGTTCTTGGTTGACAGGATCAATTAGTTCATTTTGAACTGATCGATCTACTCGGTTCTTGATCTACGGGATCGATTAGTTCACCTTGAAATGTTCGATCAGTTCACCGTGGAGTGTTCGATCAGTATAGTTTATGGAACGACCGATCGGCCTCCTTGGGATTGATCAGTGCACGTAGTTCATGGATACAAGATTGCCCGGATCGATCGGTTGTAACGTACACTAATCGGTCATACAAATTTGTGGCCGAAATTTCTATTTCCTTCCACTTTTTGTCAAATCCGGTTGTTCTGTCCAATATAACTTAAATCCTGTAAAAACTAATAAAAAAAACTTGATAAAAATTCGTAACATAGCTGCAAACAATGGTTAAAATCACATCAGAACAATTTTAGCCTTAATAAAATAATTTTTTAATAATTCAAATATCAAATCTAGTAATATTAAACATAAGTAAAAGTTAGTTTTTAAAATGTTTGTTTTTAAATATATAGATTAAAACGCTCGTATGGTTTCTACACTAATATGTATTTCAAATTTATAGTGTGTGGGTGACAAAAGAAGTTGATCATATATTGTAGCAAGTCAAAGATCTGGATATGACGTAGACAGTTAACATGCAGAAGAAACTTTGGCCTCAAAACCAGCCAAGTAATCCTCCATACAAGCTCTATATGTGTCCATACCCGAAACCTTCTCAGCGATTTCCAAACCGAGATTCAGCCATTTTTTGCCGGTCTCAAACTGTCCTAGCCTCACAGGTAATGCTGCTCGGTTCCAAGCTGTCATCGCTAGCCATTTCGCTTCTTCAATCGGGTAATCTCCATCTTTTAACCCAACCATGATTCTGTATGCTTGTTTATACATCTTTTGGATTGCTTCTTCGTCGCCTTTGTGTACGCTGGATATGGCTATTAGCTTCCTGATTATGAGAGCTATGGTTGGGTAATTTGGTGAAGCTGATGCGATCAGAGCGGATAAGCATTCGTTAAGAGCAAATGTTGAGACATCCGGGTTGGACCTTGGGCTTTGAGAAGCGAAAATTCCAAGTTGGAGAAGATAATTGTAGTTACATGACTTGGAACCAGCAAATGTCTTTACCACAGAAAACTGCAATGCTGAATTGTTTAGCCTTCCGTGTATGTCATATGCAGTTAAAGTGTACATGAAGATGAGTTCTGGTTCCATGATACAATCTTTATAGTCTGAGAGTGAAGAAGCCATAATCTGCATTTAACCAAACATCAATGAACTTGATAAGGATAAAAAAACAACAAAGAGGAGGAGGATTAAGACCTTTCCGGCTTTCACGAGCAATTCTGCAGCGAGTTTCACTTGAGTTTCAGTAAGTGCGGTCTTGTTTTGCTTCTCCAAAGCAATCATAGCGGTAACACTTAGTATTAAGGACCTGCAAATCATCATTGTGTTTTCTCCAGACTCAGCAGTATCCATATAACCGTAAAACTCTGATGCTAGCCTCAAGAATTCAACACAGAGCTCATATTTCTTTTCATTTCCACATCTTGATCCAAGATTATAGGAAGTCACAGCAAACCAATTTTGTTCTCTCTTTCCAGTCTCTCCTGATCCAAAGAAACACTCTGTACCAAGCTTAGATGCTCTGCTCTGAGCTTGCAACATAAAGTTAAGAGCTTCGGTTTCACTGCCAATGTCTTGAGTCAGTATAGTTACTAAGGTACGGAACACTACGACCTCTGTGATTGGCATGGTTTTTCCCGAGATATAGAATCTGAGAAACTTTGACAGAGAAGCAACAGCAATTGGAAGGGCTTGACAAGAAATAGCTTCATGCGCTGAAAGGGACAAATAATTTGGAGAAAAATCAATACAGGACGTCATTACATCGATCTGACCAATGGCACAACTATGGTCTTTCTTTTGCAGGTAGATCTTGAACTGCAAGGATAAAAAGCAAAGTGAAAGTAGCTTAAAAGGCATCTTTGTTGTCAAAAAATCTTGAGATATCTTAGAATTGGCCATTAAAATGACTTGAGCTCACATTTTACCTTAAGAAAAGAGCAAGCAATATTGGGCTCAAGCTGCAGAGACAGAAGTCGTCTAGTTAGCAGTTCTGAGTTGAAAGAAACAACTAAGCAGAAAGGACATAAAAGTTCCTTCTATAAATGTACCTTTTCAGCTTCTTCTATATATTCAAGAGCTCGGTCTAACTGAGACAGCCCGAGGTGACAAAGACACAAAACCCTGAAGCCTTTGGCCCTGAAAACTCTATTTTCTATATCATGTGGAATATAAAGCATCGATTTCTCAAACATCTCTGCGCTTGTTTCATAATCTTTAGCACGGAAATGATCTGAAGCACTGTAAACAGCAGAAAGCTTTTAATTGCTGTGGCCGAGTTGAATTACTCGATTAACTAAGATGTAATAAATTTGATACAAACAGAATACGCTGTAGTATAATCACAAAAGATGAAGGTTGCATGAATAGACAAAACATACCTGTTCCACAGAACAGCATGTATTGCTTTCCTCTCTTTAGTCACTGCTTCACCAGCAAAGAGAGCAACAACCCTCTCATCTGATACGAGCTGAGCCACAACACTCGCTCTAATTCTCGAACCATTATCTCCTCCCCTACTTTCACCAAGGACCCTATGAGCTACTCTAAGCGCCGCCTTTGCGCTCACATGGCACCTTCCAAGCAGCCCTAAAAACACACCTTTTGCAGTTTCTGCTCCAGCAGTCCCTACCACTTCAAAATATGCTTCCACGGCAGAAACCCACACTGTCTCTGGAATGTCTTTGTTTCCAACCATTCCTCTCAACTCTTTCTCTGCTTCGCTATGCCTCCCAAGTCCTAACCAAGCCTTCATTGCAAGCACAGGTAATGAAGCGTGTTGATCGGAATTTTCTCCATTGCTTCCATTCCTGAGAACTTTCACGCATTTGATTACACTCTCGTATTCTCCCTTTTGCAAGTGGACTGCGGATATGAAACGGAGAGTTTTGATTCTCATGCTCATGAACTCCATGGTGTCTTCTCGAGTTTTTGCGGTACTTAGTCCTTTCTCACAAAGATCCAGAGCTTCATTCATGAGCCTGAGAGCATCGTTGAGACTGGAAGCATCGTCGTCGTCTCTAGACAAGGCGCTTTTACCAAACGCGAGAAATTGATTTAAGAGCGATATGTAGTGATCTGGTGAACCAAACAGCATATTCTTCCCCCTATTTAGCAGCGTCACAGCTAGATTCCTATCAGAAATTTCCCAGGCAGTTCGAGATCGCGCTAGATTTAGATCTAGAAACAACTTCCTTTCTCCGGGATCGGAAATTTTTGCGACATCAATTTTTGAAACGATTTCAGTTGCTCGGTCGAAGCAATCGGAAGCGAGATCGAATTTTTTTAGACTGTGCCATAGGAGGCCGGTCCGATGGTAGAAGAGGGAGGACTTAATCATTGGAGATGGAACTCCGGTGACGTCCCTGGCGAGAAATAGCATATCGGCGGAAACATGTCTGAGATTTGCGATGCTTTCGGCGGAGGATGAAGAAGCTTGGAGAGTCGCGGCGTTAGAGAGATCAACACAGGCGTTCCAGAGGCGAAAGCTGAGCTTCCATATAACGAGCTTGAAGGAGTTACGGGGAAAAGGAGCGAGTTGACTGAGCCGAGTTAGGGATTGTCTGAGAGAACTAGGCAGAGTTTGTGGTAGCGGTTGATTTTTAGAAACGGATTCAGATTGTTGGATCAAGAGCTCGATCTCGGAGAGAAGAGGATGGTAAGTATGAGACTCGGTTTCCCGGTGGAGTAAGTGGAGATCCGGCGTGGTGATCTCGGCGATTCTCATTTCCGGCTACTTATTTTGTTGGCGGGAGAGAAAGAGAGAGACAGAGTTGGGGATTTTGATGAATACAAGATATTTCGAAATTCAAAAGATAACACGGACGATGCATAAAATATGATCGCTGCACGACGCGGGTTGAGTTTCTTTTTCAAACATCACTAACCTATTCTATTAAAACACAATAAATTTAAAAATAATTTTATTTTATTTGTTATATTATTTAAACTAAGATAATACCTATGCAATGCACCAAAAATTTATTTTTTTCAAATTTTTATTAACTAAATGATGTTTTTATATAAATATATTTTTAATTTTTTTTATAGAAAACGTATATTATTGGAATGATAACGAAAAATTTAATAGATTAGATTCTAAAATAATAAAGAAAAAAATAAAATTCAAAACATACGACTTATCACAAAATTTTATAATGAGTCGTTTCATCTGTTTTTGTTAACATTCAAAATTTCTATTTTTCCGCTATTCGTTATTTGTCCAATAACATCTAATAAAATATAAAATTATGAGTTGAATTTATAAATTTTAATAACTCATTTAATCTAAAAATTATTAATTTAGTTTGAAAGTATTATTTCCAATAGGCTTACTCACCAATAAAAAATCTTAATTGCATTTGTGCTGGTGAATATCATAAAAAGAAAAAAATTTCAGCTCATTCACATTATTACCGAATCATCACTTTATCAGTATATCTTATCGAAGTAGTAAAATCAAATATTTTGGATACAATAAGACATGGTATATTAAGAATATAATTCAATTATAGAATATATGAAACTGAAACTTTAATTCAAATAAAAAATTGAATATATTAGTGTATATTGTGAATTTAATCATATGCTATTTGTATAATCATTCTAATATGTGAAATTTGTATAATTTTCGAAATATTATAAAATTTGATATTTGAAATAGTAAATGAGTGATACCATTTTTAAATATTTGAATCACAGTTTAAATTTGTGAATTTTTAAGTTTCAAAATATATACAATTTTAATAGAGTGGTACAATTTCTATTATTAATAGGAAAATTTTATAATAAATAATTTTAATTATAATTAAATTTTTTTGAAATATTAAAAAAAATTTCCAAATTTGAGAATAGTAATTTAAATCTGTGAATAATAAATTTTCAAAATATATGAGTATTTAATAAAGTACTTCCATTTTTGAATAGGAGGTAATTAAAAAATAGTAATTGTGGGATACAATTTCTAAATTTTTGAATAGTAGTTTAAATATGGCAATGCTGAATTTTTGAAATATATACAAAGATTTAATATAGTGATCTAATTTCTATATTTAATAGGCCATATTAAAAATAATAAATATGGGATATAATTTCTATTTTTTACAATTTAAAATTTTGAAATATTAATGACTGATATAATTTCTAAATTTTTGAATAGCAACTTTAATGAGGGAATATTAAATTTTCGAATATATACAAATATTTTATAGATTGATATAATTTTTATATTTTAATCGGTCATAGCTATACGAAATAATTTAGTTTGCTTTTCAAATAATAAATAAGGGTTTCACATTTTAAATTTTAGATTCATAACATATTTTTAATGTTTGAAAACTCATGTACTATTAAACTAAATAATTAGGTTATGTAATTAGGATGTTTATGTAATAGAATAATTAATTTAGAATTTTGATTTAAATTAAATAGTAAATTTGTTAAGAGTGAATATGGTAATAACAACTCAGCAAATTTATTTCTAATGTTTTTCTTTTAATATATATATATAAGATTATTTAAATTACCTATTCTATTAAAACACAATAACGATATTTCTATCAAATTATCATTACAATAAACAAGGTGTCAAACATGGTTTAATATCTTTTAAAATGTAACTAGATTTATATATGCTCTATGCGTAGAAAAAATATATTCGTATATTATAACTAATTAAATATAAATTAGGTATTTATACAATTTTTTAATATTTTGAATATAAAAAATAATACGTAAATATTTTAAATTTTATATGTTAATTATCTATTAATACATAATTTATTTTTTTATTATGTATTTAAATATTTTAATATATTATTAAGTATATATATTATTATGTCATTGAATTCAAAAACTATTTCTATAATTTAAATAAATTACATATATCACTGATCTCATAGTAAAATATATTGGTTTTCTAACCAAATTAGTAATAGTGGGATATGTTGTAATTATTCTAATATCTTAAATTTATTTATATATTTATTTGAAATTATATATAAATTATTGTATGTAAATTAAAAAAATTTAAAAATTATTCTTTTTACAAATTTTAAAGTAGTTTTGGTTAGTTTAATAAAATATATTAATTTTCTAACTAAATTAGTAACAATGACATATATTATAATTATTTTATTAATTTAAACTTATTTATATAATATATTAAGGATAGTAAATAGTTTTTTTTAATAAATAAATCATAAATATTACTCAAAATGTAATATAAACTAATATTAATTAAATATTAATATGTATTCTTACCAAATAGTTATATATCATTTGGTATATGGGACATAATCTAACTATTATAATATCCCAACATCTTTATACAAGCAAAAGTGGAGTGGAAACTATACTAATGTACAACTAAGGAACAAAGAAACTTGATTGAGCAAAGAAGTTAAGTAACTAGTCATAAAAAGACTAAAGATATTTTTGAGTTGGAGATTCCAAATCTGATATTTGAGCCCATTAGTTGCACGGTTGCTTCATATATAGTCTCCTTATTCCTTATCTTGTCGGCCAGCCAATAATTAGATTTAACAGTATAATTTGCACTCCTGTTGAAAGTCCAAGCCCAAAACTCATCTTGAGAAGATATCAGTTGAATTTTTTGAATCCTTTGCACACCCGATGGAAAAAAAGGTTCTCTAATTTGCTTTGGTTCCACTCATTTCAGTCTGCAGCTATTAGGTTGCATACCATTAGGTTGACATTAAAGAAAATATTTTTCCTCCAAGGTGTACGATATCCCTCATCCTCTATCCATTTATCTCGCCACACTTTGATGAATTTTCCATTTTCAACAATTTGTTTCATCCCTTTAACTAGCAGATCTCTCCCATGGATTATGCTTCACCATGCAAATGATGGTCTTGTACCAACAAAAGACTCCAAAAAATTCGTGAGACAGTAGTACCTACTTTTCATTACTCTTGATAACATACATAAAAGATCTTGTAGTAATCTTCATGCTTTTTTTTGGCAAGAAGAGCGTGGTTGAAACATTGAATATCTTTAAAACAGAGGCCACCTTGATTCTTAGCTAAGCACATTTTATCTCTGCTTAGACAGGCATAGCCATAGCCACATATTTTAGAAGGATTTCCTTTCCGTCTTGAGAGAGGCATCTAGCAAACCAACCTGATAATCTTGATTTGAGCTAGTCTTTTATGAAGCTTAAAATTTCTACCTTGTATCCATTGAAACATTTTGGAAGTCACAAGTAGGTGCTCACTCCACCCTCATTGTAAATGCTAAATCTATCTTGAATCTTTTTTTTCTTATCTTCTGGAACCTTAGCTCCAAAAGTGATAGAAGATTTACTCCAATTCATTACTTTTCGAGAAACTTGTCCATAAGATTTAAGGATATTTTGAAGAGCCCTTGCTTGATCTACAAATAAAAGATGATGAAGAAAAAGGCCTCGATCTGAGAATGTCATTGTATTGATAGTTCCCATAGATTCTGCATAAGAGAAGGTGAGAGAATCCTTCTATGCAAAAAACGAACAGAAAAGATGATAAAAGACCACCTTGTATGATGCCTCGTTTCAGTACGATCATATCATGGGATTGGTCATTACTAGCATTGAATAAGTCAATGTGGAAACACAAACCATGATTCAATTAATTCACTTGTTATGAGAACCAAGAGCTGTCAACAAAGCCCTCACATAGCTCCATTCAGTCTTGTCATAAGTCTTGGACATGTCAAATTTAATGGTCATGAATTCTTTTAATATTGTTGAGTTGCATCTTAAACTATGTACCACCTAAAGATATTGTCTGATATGAGACAGTCTTGAACAAATGCATGTTGGTAGGGAGAGACTAACTAAGACAAGAAAGGTTGAATCCTTCTTACCAAAGTTTTTTTAAATAACCTTGTGTAATACTGCATATAAGTTGATTGGACGAAAATTCATCATTCAAGAAGGATTAGCCACTTTAGGTAGGAGGTAGATATGGGTGTAGTTCCATTCCTTAGGAAAGACACCCTCTGAGAAATTTTTTTTACCTCATCGATAACTTGACTGTCAACAATACTCCAAAAATGTTGGAAGAAGAGACTAGTTATCCCATCAGTCCCTGGAGAATTTGAAGGTTTAATAGAAAAGACCGCATCCTTTATTTCCTCATTAGATACTGGTTTGATCAGGTGGTCATTCATGGAAGGTGTGACTTTGGCATGAAATCCATTAAAAAACCCATTTTGCTGAAAAGCTCAGAGAAGTAAAGTTGAAGCTATTTCTCATTTTGCTGCTTCTTAATTTTGAGCTAAACCGTGGTTGTCAATCAATTTTTCAATCCAGTTTCTTGGTCTAGAAGCTTTGACTGAAGCATGAAAGAACTTAGAGTTTTATCACTTTCTCTTAGCCATTTATTTTTATTTTCTTGCTTTCAATACTTTTCTTCGTAATTATAGGCTCTCACTAAATCTTTCTTTAGCCAATACATCTTCAAAGTAGAAGGATAAAAAACTTGATTGTTCAATTTCCAAAATCCTCTCAATCTAGTGAATTTTATCGAAGGAATTAAGATTGTTGCCTTTCTTCCACTTACTCAGAGCTTTCCTACATAACTTCAATTTATAAGTTTATCTTATATGAGAAGATTGGAGTGCTGATTCTCTAAAATCCAAATTCCCGCAATAGTTTCATTGATCAAATGTTTAGACAACAACATCTTATCAAACTTAAAATCCCTCTGTAGACATCTTGAGAAGCTACAAGTTTGATCAAAACCAGTATGTGATCAGACCCTCTTTTGTCCAGAAAGCTTTGGTTTGAACCTAAATATTTTGAAACCAATCTTTGTTAGCAAAACACCTATCTAGCCTGCTTTGTACCCGCTTAGTGTATCTCATTCCATCCCAAGTGAATTGTTTCCCGTAGTTTGCTAATTCTGTCATTCCACAAACATTAATCATATTCACAAAGGGCTGAAAGATTGATCAGTTCTCCGTATTCCTCCTAGCTTTTCCCCATTATGAAGAATAACATTGAAATCCCCAACCAAAAACTATCATATGTTCCCAAATGAAAAGATTGGGTTTTAATGAGAAAGATAAGTTCTGGCTGAAGCCCTTTTCATTGATATTTTGCTCTCTTGGTTTTACGTTTACAATCAAGCTGTTCTTTGATAGAGCTTACAACTTCATTAAGATTTTGACACCTGGTCTAGCTTTTACACGACCCTAGAGCTGTAAATCTATTGGTCAGAAGGATCTGTTGTGTACTATGATCCTTGCAGCTTGCGTTTTTGTCTCCTGGTTATGCTCTGTTTTTGTCCTCTGTGTACGTTCTGTTTTTGTCAGCAGCTTTTTCAGGAGAAGGTGAGCGTTGTGCGATGGGCTTCATTTGCTTCAGGTTTTGCTTGGGCTTGCTTTTTTCATTTGGTCTAGTAATATATCTTTTTGCTGCGGTTTTTGTGATGATTAATATCCTCTCCCAAACTTGGAGTGGGAGGTTCCCACACGCCATGTTTGAATACCAGCGAGTTGAAGGCATCAGATGGTAGGGATTTTGTTAAGATATCTGCAATTTGAAGATGAACAAAAATATGTTTTACCAGCAAATTACCAAGTGCAAGTCTTTTCCGGACATAATGGAAGTGGACACCGAAGTGTTTTGTTCTCGCGTGATATACCGGGTTGACAGTTAAATAAGTTGTCACAATAGAGAATAGACGTGTGCAACAGAGGTATACCAAGTTTCCGCAAGATCGGGCTGATCCATGTGACTTGAGATGCCGTTTCAGAGAGACAGAGTGATATTCAGCTTCCGTAGAGCTCTTTGCGACTGTGGACTGCTTCTTTGAAGACCATATGAGATTATGACCCAAGAATGTGTAATAACCCCCTGTAGATCTTCTTGTGAGCTTGCAGCCGGTCCAATCACTATCACTATAAGCGTGGAGAGTGGAGTATGTATCTCTTTTAAACGTAACTCTCATTGTTGTTGTTCGTTTTATATATCGCAATATACGTTTGAAAAGAACAAAATCAAAGACTGACGGTGCATGCATTTTTTGGCACACATAATTACCGGCAAATTGAATGTCCGATCTCCTGAGAGTCAAGTATTGTAATTTGCCGGCTAAACTTCTTAAATAGGTTAGATTGGAGAAGAGAGTAGCCTGATTTTCTGTCTTCTCAAGTGTCAAAGGGAGTGGAGTAGGCATGGACATGCAATCACTCATTCCAGCAAGACCTAGTAAATCCTCTGCATACCTTTGTTGTGATAAGAATAGCCCCTATGAAGTAAAATGCGCCTGAATACCCAAAAATAGTGAAGTTTGCCCATGTTTTTCATTCAAAACTGCTTGTTTAATTCAGTAACTATCGTGTGTAACAACAATGAATTTTTTCCATAACATCCATGTCGTCCACATAGAGAAGAAGGAGAATGATGTCTTTGTTCCGTTTGAAGACGAAAAGAGAGGGATCTGGTTTGCTGCAAATAAAACCAAACTCAAGAAGATAGGTACTGAATTTATCATACCAGGCTCTCGGAGATTGTTTGAGACCATAGAGAGATTTATGAAGTTTGCACACATGAGTTGGTTTAGTGGGAACGGTGAAACCTGCAGGCTACAACATAAACACTGTTTTAGTTAATTCACCATGGAGAAATACATTACGGACATCCAACTGCTTAATTTCCCATTGCATGACTGTTACAATGTGTAACACTAGGCGGATAGTTGCTGTACGAACCACCGGACTATAGGTTTCTAAGTAGTCGATGCCCTCCTCTTGATTGAAACTTTTTGCCACTAATCTTGCTTTCAACTTGTCAAGAGACCCATCTGCATGAAGCTTGGTCCGAAATACCCATTTATTTCTCAATACGTGCATATCCTGAGTTCATGGAGCAAATGACCAAGTGTTTGTCTCATAACAGTTTGCCATTTCCTCCTACATTGCAGCTGTCCAGCCAGAGTCTTTGAGCGCATGTTTAACTGTTTTTGGCTCGGGATAAGAAACTTTACACGAGAGTAAATCATAGCATGGATTAGACTTACTGATCCCGGCTTTGGAGCGAGTTAACATTGGGTGACTTGGCTGTGATGTAAGAGGGAGCAGAGGTGAGGATGGTGGAGACTCGATCTAAGCTAGATGACTCATGGTTGAGTTCCGATGAATCAGAAATAGGCTCGCTAGAAGATGCAACAGGGGATCCATTAACATGTATTAGATCACCTGAAGAAGCGGCTAAAGGAGCTTCCAAATTCAAGTGTTGAGGGAGAAAACCAGTGGCAAAAGGCAAGCTTTCTGAAGCCAGAGGAGGATTTTCAGTAGGCTTAATAGTGGGAGTAATAAATGTCGTTTTCCAAACTTCAAAAACCAGAGTTGTAGATGGTGGATAAAGTGATGCATATGTGTCTTGAAAGGGGAAGGTTGTCTCATCAAACAACACATGCCTACTAATATAAACTCGACTGGTTGGCGGATAAATACATTGATAGCCTTTATATTTATCGTTATAACTGATGAATACACATTTGAGAGAGCGAGGGTCAAATTTGGTGACAGCATACAGACGAAGCATTGGATAGCAACCACACCCAAATGATCGCAAAGCTGAATAATCCAGAGGTGTGCCAAACAAAAGCTCAAATGGTGATTTTTTGGTTGCATTTGTATAAGTTGGGAGGAGATTACTTAAGAAGTTGGCCATGTAAAAAATCTCCACCCAATATCTCTGATATCATGAAAAGATTAGATTTTAATGAGAAAGATAAGTTCAGGTTGAAGCCATTTTTATTGATATTTTGCTCTCTTGGTTTTACATTTACAATCAAGATGCTCTTTTATAGAGTTTACAACTTCATTAAGATTTTGACATGTGTCTAGCTTTCACATGATCCTAGAGCTGCAAATCTATTGGTCAGAAGGATCTGTTGTGTACTATGATCCTTGTAGCTCGCGTTTTTGTCTCCCGCTTGTGCTATGTTTTTGTCCTCTGTGTTTGTTCTGTTTCTGTTAGCAGCTTTTGTAGGAAAAGGTGACTGTTGTGCGATGGGCTTCATTTGCTTTAGGTTTTGTGTGGGCTTGCTTCTTTCATTTGGTCCAGTAATATATCTTGGTGAAGTGCTGCTGTTTTTGTGATAATTAATACGAAACACATACTCTTTTCTTTCTAATATGGTCACCATAAATACATGTCATAAAAAAGTTAACTGTTTCAAATTGAACTTGGTAACCAATAACATTCTTATCCACAAACAAAAGGTCAATATTCACACTATTTTTCCAAACAATTCTAAACCACCACTAGTTCTCAAAGGTTTCATAGTGTAAATACGATCATACTCTAACCATTCTTGCAAATCAACCATAACATTTCTACATTGTTTCGTTTCCATCAAGAACAATATATCAGGAAAATGTTTTTTATGCATTTCCTTGAGACGAGGAATTAGACCGTCCTACTTGACAATTCCAATTTATAATGCTCATTGATGGGTAGGCGATCTCTCCTTCAGGATCATCTCAATGTAAAAAAGTCTAGGGATTTTAGAAAGGGAAGATACCTCGACTTCTCCTTTCCTTTTTTGTAAAACTCGTTATCGAAGTCCACTCTTCCTTAATAGTGATTCTCGTTCATCAGCAAAATCTGATCTTTTTAAATGTATTCGGCTTTTAACTAGTCTTTTCCTTTGTCTCCTTTTTTGGAATAGTTCCGGAAAGTCATGGATCAGATATCCCATACCTATAAACCATTGAACAATCCATCATAAAATGAGCAGAGGGATAGAAAATAATTGGAACAAACTCTTCTTGAAGAGAATCTTGTTCATTTTTGAACCTTAAGGATAAATCAGCTTTGATTGCAGATGCCATCAACTTATTTTCTAGGTTGGAGTCTTTGTCTGTCTGGAAATTGGAACTAGCTTCATCATAGTTAAATACAAGGATTTTTCCTCTATCTACATTTTTGGAGATGATCACTTCCAGCTCGAGCCTTAGGACATACTTTCTAGCTACCGGATCTTTTTCAACCTCCTTGACAGATTTTTTAACCCTTTCCTCTATGATATTCCTATTATCACCATTCGCAACTATCATGTATTCTCTCATACCTTCCAGAACCTCTGGATAAATCGTGGTGTCTCTGTTACTGGATTTATACCAACCTGCTCATCTTTTAATACACCAAAAAGGGGGTCAGATTATTTTAGGACAAACTTGATTTCTACCATTCTAATTGTTGGATTTTGTGTTCTTGCATCACCTTGATCTTGAATTTTTTAATGTACAGAGAAAAAAAAACTAAATATATACTATAAATAAAATTAAAAAAATTAAAATCTAAATAAATATATTTTTTCAAAAATTAAATTATAAAATATATACTATAAATAAAAAAAATAAGTTTAAATGTCTTTTCTTTATAAAATAAAAAAAATTGAAGAAAAAATACACCCATTTATGAGAAATACTAATCAAATTAAAATTTACAAAGTATTAATGCCATTGAAATTGTTAAAATATGTTATAATTGACAATTTTAATAAAACGTCATTAATAACAAGGTTAATATTATTTTCAAAATTACATAATTAAAGTTACTTATAGCTAAAATGATGAGAGTTTGTAATATATATATATATAAGTTAGTCAATATTTAAACCAAATTAATATTAAATTTATTAAATATATAACACATTTATTTTTTCAATAATAACTATACAATAATTATATTCTTTTCAGAAAAAACTAGATAATATGTTCACGCTAACCGTGGATATAACATATTATAAACTTAAATCATTATTACATTTGATTAAGATGTTATATGTATTATATTCCATATTTATTATATAAGATGAGTTTTATTTATGTTTTATGCATTTAAAACTACTAAAATTATATTTTTCAATTTATAGTATGTACATGTTTTTATTTTATACTCAAAATATATCTAAACTATATTTTGGTTCGATTATATATTAAAAGTAATATATTTATATACAATACACCTTCTTAACCAATATTTTCATAAATTTTTGGTTATTTTTTTTATAAAATTAAATTTCATCTTTAAATATTATTTTTTAAATAACCAATTATATAATTGGATGTTGATTAAAATATGAACTACTCAATAGACAAATAAAAGTAATAAATATGATTAAAGAAATACAAATTATTCATCGTAATTACTTGAAACCAAATTATTTATTTGAAAAAAACTATAAATACATAAAACTTAATAAAACCATAAAATTGAAAACATACATGGTATTAAACATTTATTCTAAACTCATTTCTACTTTAATATATATATTATTTACTTTATTTTTTGGAAATAATTTTTTTGTCAAACCAAATTAATTATTTCAAAAAATTATAAATAAATTAAACTTAAATAAAACCATAAAATTGAAAACATATATGATTAACTTTTTTTTCTAAACTCACTTTTACTTTAATATATATGATTAACTTTATTTTTGGAAATAAATTTATGTTTTAAATTACTATGTCACATTTGATTAAATGTCATCTCATATTTATTTTAGTTATATCATCTTTTTAATGATATATCAATATTTTTACGGAACTCATTTCTCTTTTAATGTTGAGGGGATAATATTTCATACTTTTTTTTGCTATGTCATCTTTAATGACATATAAATATTTTTCATAACTCACTTCATTTTTAATGTATAAGGGATAAAAAAATTTTTAGTCATACTAATTTTTAGTGATATTAATTTTTAGTCATATCATTTTTTGAAATGATATGTAAATATTTTTTCTAAACTCACTTTTATTTTAATATATATGATTTAATTTATATTTTAGAAATAAATTTATATTTAAAATTGTCATGTTATATTTGATTAATTTAGTTTTTACAAATAAAATTATGTTTAGAATTATCATATCACATTTGATTTAATTATTTTTTAGAAATAAATTTATATTTAAAATTGACATGTCACATTTGACTAAACGTCATGTCATAATTTCTTTTATCCACGTCATCTTTTCTAATAACATTTCATCATTTTTTTAAAACTCACTTCTCTTTTAATGTTAAGAGGATGATTTACTTTATTTTTTGGAAATAATTTTTTTTGTCAAACCAAATTAATTACTTCAAACAATTATAAATAAATAAAACTTAAATAAAACCTTTAAATTGAAAACATATATATCATCTTTCACATTTGATTAAAGGTCATGTAATATTTATTTTAGTTATATCATCTTTTTAATGATATATAAACATTTTTACATAACTCACTTCTGTTTTAACGTTCAGAGAATAATAATTCATACTTTTGTTTTGTTGTGTCATCTTTAATGACATATAAATATTTTTCATAACTCATTTCTTTTTTAATGTATAAGGGATAAAATTTTTTATTTATATTAATTTTTAGTCATATTAATTTGTAGTCATATCATTTTTTGAAATGATATGTAAACATTTTTTCTAAACTCAATTTTATTTTAATATATATGTTTTAATTTATATTTTAAAAATAAATTTATGTTTAAAATTATCATGTTATATTTGATTAATTTAGTTTTTACAAATAAAGTTATGTTTACAATTATCATATCACATTTGATTAATTTATTTTTGAAAATAAATTTATGTTTAAAATTTTCATGTTACATTTGACTAAGCGTCATGTCATAATTTCTTTTAGTCATGTCATCTTTTCTAATGATATATCATCATTTTATTAAAAACTCACTTTTATTTTAATGTAAACAGGTTTAATCTAATTCGAAATTATAGCATAAACATGAAAATACATATTGCATAACAAATAAAAAAAATATTATCTTTTCAATCAAAATAAAAAAAGTTACAAATTTTTTATATTTGAATCAATAACACGTAAATTAATTTTTATTTTTTATTATATATTAGAAAATTTAATTTACAAAAACATTAGAATGTGCAAAGACATACGATAAAATCTAATATTATATTAAAGTGTAAAAAAGTCAATTAGGCATATAGATAAAAACTTTTAAAAAATTAGGCAAATTACCATGAGATTCAAACAATTGATTTCACTGTTGCATGGGAATTTCCGAAAATCTCATGAGCTTCATCGACAACTTCTCATGCGCACAGTAAACTACCTGCAACGTAGGTTTCACATATCTGACAAGATATCAACGCACAAGAAACATTAAATGTAAAGATTTTTTTTGAATTTTATATATATATAAAAAGATGTATGTATATGTTATTTGTAGAGTTAACTCCGTATATATTTGTTTAACGACCAGAGAAACGACGTCATTGATAATTGACTTATAAGTAGAGTAATTTTTCCTAGGTTTGACACCATCTACAATAACTCTAAATTCAAAACCGGCAGCCACGTAAGAACATTAAATATATTTCGAATATTAGTGTATTTAAAGGACACCATTAATGGTTTCATGCTTCAATATTTGTGTCATTTAAGATTGTAAAAAAAATATTTTAGAACCGTGTTTTTCATATAATGAATAATCGATAACATAATTGTTACTTGTGTAAAAACATTTTTATGTACTAAGGTAAGTGTTATTTAGATGAATTACTGATAAAATAATTGTTACACGTGTAATAAAATTGTTATTCAAATAAATTACAAATGAAATAATTGTTATCTCTGTAATGAAATTGTTATTCAAATGAATATTTGATAATATATTTGTTACCCATGTACTATAATTGTTGCGTAATACTTGTGTTATTATCCTGCATTGGTGATTCTTTTGATAACGGTGGGAGTGAGGTTTAACCAATTCATCTTCGTTGATTGTTGTATCCACATCTTCCGAATAATGCAGTAAACAACGATCTAATGAGAACAATATAGTTAAATATTTCAGTTAGCAGAGTAATAAACACTTTAACAGAAAATATCAGTGTGTTGCGTTAACAATATGGTTATCCTCTTTTCTCGCAATTATAGTTTTTTAAGGAGGTAAAAAATGTAATTAGCTAATAGATATCGGTGCGAAAATCTCAGAAAAGTCGCGTCTTTTGCAAATTGGTGAAATACTGTTTATCTTTTTCGTTGTTTGAAAACTCTTACTGTTCAAATGAACAATGCTTTTGCAACTTTAAATGAAAAGTTAGAAGAGAAAACTAGGAAATGCGAAATAGAAAATGCGAAATAGGAAAAACTTAGAGTTTCTAAAATAGAGGAGAAAGAAATAAAAAAATGAAGTTTTCTAGAAAATTAAAGAAAAATGAACCGATGGAGAATACGTACTGCATGCCATTTTTTTGCTTCCTTCAAACATCTTTTGAAAATATGGAAAAAAATGTGGGAAAAAATGTGGGAAAAAATGTGGGAAAAAAGGTGTACATTTTTCGTTGCATGTACATAAATACTGTTCACGTAAACAGTATTTTCTGCAATTGCAATTTGGGGAAGTACTGTTTACATTCTTTGTTTGTTGAAACTCTAACTATTCATATAAACAATATTTTTTGAAAATGTAAGGGATGATTTAGCAGCGAAAACTTGGAATAGCAAAATCTCCAAAATTTTGAGCTTTTAAGAAATTTGAGAAACGAATATGGAAGTGAATATTGTGACGATTTCCGGGAAATAATATAAAAAGAACCAATAAGGAGTACGAATGGGAAGCAATTTTTCTTTTTATTGAAGTCTTCTCTCTCCATTTAAATGAGAGCATACTTCTGACACAAATGCTGAACGAATAATAGGGGAAATCGTGTAGAGTTCGTAGGTTACTAGGGGTGCAACCAGGTTATTTAATTTTAAACAGTGTCCGAAACATTAATGTGTTAGTTTGCAAATATTGGGAAAGTTTTATGTTATACGGTGCAAATTTTTTTATATTTGAATCAATAACACGTAAACTAAATTTTATTAACAAATTATTTTATTATCCTCACATAAAAATTCCTAAACACTTTTTTCTTCTTCGTCACAAGAGGCGGCGCCCTTTTCGTTTAGTCGACTTCTTCAAATCGCGACATTTGTAGCAATTCCGGCGATATTTGCACTTACTCCGGTGACATTTGCAGTAAGAAGATCGTGCTCTCCAGAAAGTAACGGTTACACCGGCGCGATCTCTGTCGGAGGCCGCTCCTTAAAAATCGTATATTGCGATTTCTTTTCCGGCGAGATTTGCAGAGGTTTGTTCTCTTTGTTTTCCGGAGAGATTTGCAGAGGAGACACGAGATAGTTTCTGTTTGTTAATGGTGATATGGAAAAATATGTTGTAAATCTAACTTTTCTTCTTTGGTGCAGTGGTTCACAATGAAGCGCCAACATGCCTGATAATCTTTATTACTCGAAATTTTAAAGAGTATTACAGAGTAAGTTTGAATTTACTTTGTTATCACAGTTTTTAATTACACAATGTAGCCATTATTGCCACTGGTTAGTTCTGTAATTTATTCACACCTTGTTAATCTAGATAATGAGCAAACTAGTTTTCAATAAAAATGCTTCAAGGATTACAAAATTCAAAGTTTGTTTTAGCAATAAAAGAGGCACACAGTTAGAGACTGTAGAATGATTCATACCATTGTTCTGAAAGAGTTGGCATATTGGCCTATTGAAGGCGTAATAGTGCCCTCCATGCACTCCTCCACTATGAACTAGATCCCTGCCCAGAAATGAGCAGTTAGGCAAAATAATTACAACAACATAATTCATGTTTTCTCTTTCACTCTCTTAGAAAAAATAATAATTGTTCATCATCTTCTACACAGATCTAAGACACAGTAAGTCTATTATCTGAGACTAGGAGCCTAGCAGATAACTCAGGTTACAAAAGCCTAGCAGAGAAGCCACCTCTTTCACTCTCATACATCTGGAAATTTTTGTGTTCTGCCACTGTATGGTCTGTCTGAAGCCCTTTCTTTCATCTAAATAGTCATTGTCCAAGTTATGAATGTGAATTTTCTTTTACTTGATGCTTTTATTTGCATTTTTTCAGAAAAATATGGTAGAGATTTATTGTATTTGTGGAAAGTGGAAATTAAATGAAATGGTCAAATGGGAATTTCTAGTTGAAATGGAAAAAGGAGCCTCTGTTTTTGAAGTAGATGAAGATGTCAAATATGATTATTTACTAGAAATGGTTTCTGAAGATTTTGGAATCGATCGCTCTGTACAAAATAAGGAAATTACCCTTAGCTATGCCCTTCCACTAAGCACAAAGGTGATGATAAATGATGCTCCACCCGTGTATTTGCGTAACGATCGTCAACTACGCACTTTCATAAATAAGCTAAAACAAGATGTTGAACTCATTCGTTTATGTGTAACGATGCGTAAAATTACAACTCATTTTTGATATGTTTTCTTTCGATAATGAAACGATTCGTGCATAACTTCCTAAATTGTTAGAAAAGTTTCCTAAAAATTGAAAAAACCTTCCTAAATGTTATAGTACAGGAACTTATATTCTGTTAAAGTTTAATTTCCACACTTTTGCTTGTAATTTAATTCCTCTTTCTTTTAGGTGAGTGAAAAATGCAACATCATTTCTCTTGAGTCCGTAAATGATGAAGCAAATTGTAATGTGGAAAACAGTCAATGCACCCAAATGTTGCAAAATCTAGATGGTGATTCATGTGTTGATCCAACAATTTTGTGTAATAAACAACGGGTAACATATTTTTCATATTTATTTAAAAGAGATTTGTATAAATAGTTCCATTTTTAGAGAGATCATATTTCTTTATAGTTGCATAAATACTTTTAAAACTTTGTTTTAGGCCCCAGAAAACAGTGATATCGTTGCTGTTGAGAATGTTGGAAACAACATTCAATTGAATATTGTATGCAATTCAGAGATTTATCAAGTGAAAAACACTCGATTTACAGAAGTAGTAAGAACTTTAAATGATGATTCTTGTGTCACTCCATCTTTTTTACATGAAAAACAACAGATAGCATTGGATTTATAACTTTTCTTACAATGGTATATATATTGCCTTCTACCGATTTATGCATTCTTTCCTAAATCTGTTGTATGTTTTCCACATTTTTCAAAGAAATCTTCCTAAATTTAAAAAGGTTTTCTAAGTTTTAGGAAACGATTCTTTTACTGTTTATATATAAAAATTGACAAATAAAGTATGATTATTTCTCTTTTAATATCAATTTTATTTCATTTGTATTAAGTTTCATTTAATATCAATTCTATTTTATTTTATTTTTTGTAGAAATTTCATATATCGATTGGAAGTGATATATCAGAAAATATAGCAGAAAACAACAACTTTTCGAACGGTGATAAAGGGTATCATTCACTTCTTTTAAACGCTGCTCCTGATCTTTCTCCAATTCCTATTTTACATTCAACCCGAGGTGCCGATGATATATATGTGAATAGATATTTTAAGAACAAGGATGAGTTGATGGAAAAAATGGGAAAATGGGCATTAGAGTGGAAGTTTGAGTTCAAGTCTCTCTGGTCGAATAAGTCAAGAGTGATATTAGGATGTGTTGATGATAAATGCACTTGGAGGATGCGTGCTTTAAAGGCGGCTGCTTCTGATTACTTTGTAGTGAAGAAATATGTTCATGGGCATACTTGTGATACAACACACAGAAATGCCAACCATAGACAAGGAACCATGAAATTGCTTTGAACTTTAATGTGTAGCAACTATGGTGAGAAGAAATATGGACTCAAACCAAAACAGATTATGGAACAAGTTAGATTAGAGCATGGTATACATATTAATTACAAACAAGCTTGGAGAGTGAAAGAGTATGCTCAGAATCTGATGAGAGGGACTCCTGAGGATAGTTATTTCAACCTATCGAAATGGTTGTTTATGCTTAAAGAGAAAAATCCTGGATCAACAGTTTATTTGGAGATGGATAGTACTGGTAAATTCAAATATACCTTTGTTGCATTTGGTCCATCGATAAGAGGTTTTGCTTTGATAAGAAGAGTGATTGCTGTAGATGGTACGTTTCTCAAAGGAAAGTTTAAGGGAACTTTGCTAGGAGCTTGTTCACAAGATGGAGATTTCTCTTTATACCCTCTAGCATTTGCAATAGTGGACTCCGAAAATGAAGCTGCGTGGAGTTGGTTTTTAATGGGCTGGAGACTATTATCGCAGATGCATCTGATTTGGTATTTGTTTCAGATCGAGCTTCTGCTATTGCAAAGGCACTTTCAGAAATTTACCCACTTGCACATCATGGTATTTGCCGAATTCACCTACTGAACAATCTTAAACCAAAGTATGGGAGAAAAGGATTGTTGCCTCTTGTAGAAGCTGCAACTAATGCTTATACTCGTCATGAGTTTAGTGCCATATTCAGCAAAATAAGATGTAGAAGTGTAGATTTAGCCACATATTTAGAAGATGCTGATTTTAGAAAATGGGCTCGGTCTTATGCACCTTCAAACCGATACAATATCATGACAACTAACATTGCAGAGTCATTGAATTTTATGTTAAACATGCCTCGTGAGTTGTCTATAATATCTCTTCTTGAAACCATCATATTGACTCTTACAACATGGTTTCATGAACGCCGGGAAAAGGCTGCCAAACACAAAAAGCTGGTCACACCACGTGTGGTGAAGGAGATGGTAGAAAGGTATGATGCTGCAATGATACTTGATGTTTTCCAAGTAGATCGATATGAGTTTGAGGTCAAGGATGAAACCCGGAAGTATGTTGTTCATCTGAAAAACAAGCAGTGCACTTGTTGCATCTTTGATGTAGACAAAATACCTTGTATTCATGCCATTGCTGCTGCGAAACGTTCAAAGATGGATGAAAACCAGTTTGTTGATGAGTTTTACTTAACAGAAACATGGTTCAAATCATATGTAGAGAGCATTCACCCATGCGGAGATTTAACAAGTTATACATTTCCAGCAGCTGTTGGGGAATTTTCATGCGCACCACCACAAACTAAGAAAAGCAGTGGGAGACCTCCCAAAAAGAGAATCAGGTCAGTTGGAGAGTTTGGAGTTCCAGATTCAAAATCACAAGGACACAAATGTAGTAGATGTGGTCAAGGAGGGCATAACAAGACTACTTGCAGAATTCCAATATAGTTTACTTATCAAAAAATTTCCTTCTAAGAATACTTTCATGTTTTGTTATCTTAATCTGTTACTTATTAGCATTTTCAAAAGATATTTGCTTAACTTCAACTGTGTTTTCGTATTTAAGAAACGTTTCCTTAATATGACGAAATATTTCCTAAAATTTTTTAAATTTGGTAAGATGATTCTTTCTTGTTTGAAAATTTATTTTCTTATGTGCACATATAAATTTTCTTGTATGTATGTACTTATGTATTTGTTAATCGTTTTAGTATTCCAAAAATGTCAAAAGATATACATGTTCATGAAATATCAATTGCAATACTACTCATAAAGAACTAAATATTAAAAGTATTGATAAACACTTGAATGAATGATATGGCACAATGGTTACACACTCTCTCTTTCACACTTCATCTCAAGGTTCAATTCCCCTCCAAATAAAAAATAATGATTTTGCTATTTTGGTATATATATTAAACAAAATGTCATTTTGTTGATTAGATCCAACAGTGCAGTGGTTTCACATTCTTTCTCTTACTCAGTTGTATAAAGTTCGATCTTCCTAATTGTAACATCCAGTTTTTTTTCCGTTTTTTTAATTAGTTTATTTAGGAAAGAATTCCTTAAAATTATGAAATTTTTATGTGCACATATAAGTTTTCTTGATTATCTATTTTAATCTATTTGACAAAAGATATGGTACACAAAAATGAAATATTATATGTGTAGTATTTATATGTCAAAAATGTCAATTGTTTTAGTTCATGAAATATCAATTGCCCATAAATAAATATTAAAAGTAATGATAAACAATTGATGAATAACATGGCACAACGGTTACACATTTCTCTCTTCACCATTTGTGTCAAGGTTCGATTCCCCCTATGTTGATATTAAAGTTTTGCTATTTGAATTAAAAACAGATATATATATATATATATATATATATAAATATAACAAACAAAATACTTATTTGTTAATTAGTTACACTAGCATATTGGTTACACATCCCTATATTTAAACATGTGTCCCGTATTCGATTCCCCCCCTCCACCCCGAGTTGATGACAATTTTTAGTTTTAAATTTCATTTAATTATTTTATTTAAGAAATGTTTCATTAATATTCAAAAATCATTACTTAATTTAGATTAGTAGCCATATTTTATGTAAAATTTAAGAAGTTTTGATGAAAATTTAAGAAGAATCTTTTATGTATTAAGAATTTTGTCATAAAACGTGAAATTAATTGAATAAGAGTGGTTATACACCATTGTTCCACCTGATTTTCATCAAGAATGTTTATCAAAAAAAGCATCAGCAAGAGGGTTTATCCAACAATCACGGATACGAGTCAAACAAAAACATGGAAATGAAAATGTCTAATCTAAAATTTATCTCTAAACTCATGGAAAATGTCAAATGCCAGCTTCGTTCTTATGTCTTCTTCTACACCATCATGTACCTTTGACATATCTTCAATGCCCATAGAATGACATTCAATCATCTTGAGCACAAAAAGAGAACAATTGGCATCATTTTTCGTCTTAGGAATATTTTTGCTATCAAGCGTCTCAATTTTGAATGATGTGGTATCTACAAGTTCAGCTCTTTGTTCCGCATCAGATTTTAAAAGAAAAGGAATCATCTCTGCACCATAGATAAAAAAATAGTTTCTGTTCATAACTACTCAAAAACACACTACCAAATTAACTGTTATAAAACATACCTGTCAATGGTTTAATATGATCAGATCCAAAGCACCTCTTCTTCGAGGGACATTCACATTCCAAAATAGTTATGACTCGCTTCTTTAAATTAACGGCAGTTCCGATCCAATGTTTGAACTGCCGAATAAAGAAAATGCCATAAACAACATCAATTTCTTCAAACCATTTCTTGTGCGGAGCCCTTGTACCTCTAACAACTTCAATGATCTCTCCTAGAGCAACATTGTTCGGCTTAGTTTTTTTTAAATTGTAGCACAAGTATAGCTTCTTAAAAAATTTTGTCTCCATAAACGTCGCTCTTGGAAGGCGGTTGTTGTGAAAATATGCGGGTTCATGATCCCTTCGCATGCACAACATTAACAATGTGGCGTTAATGTGCTGCAACAATAGAAACAACAAAATCTATTAAAAACTACACAAGAAAAACAAATAAGAAGAATCTAATAATTTACCTCTTCATCAATACTAGCCCCTATGGTCTCTATTTGCGCAAACCATGATGGATCTACCGATACATCACCAATTTTGATATGACTGCAAATACAAGGTAGTTACGATGAAATAAAACTACTACAATAAAACTATGTATAAAAATTTAAAACATACTAACCTTGGTTTTCTTAATGTCTTCCAGTGGAGCAACTTATCCAAATGATGCAGAAGAGGAGATCCAAACGGATCTAGAATGGAATGCACCTCGGGTGTAACGGATAACACCAAATTTCTAGGCGCTCTAAATGGAGTCTTGGTTGATCTAGAAGGAATCACCATCCTCGTACTCCATCTCTGAAACTTCTGTTCCGGCTCACCGATTTTTGGAGGTGATACTTTAGTCATTTTCCTCTTTTTCAGTGGTCCGATATCATCATCAAGCGGCGGCACGGGAACATTTGGCCTTGATGGTTCTCCTATGTCTTCTGTTGGAGTTGAGAAAAGGTTGAAGCTTGGCTCGTTGAACGAGGAATGCACTTTCACCTTCTCCTGTTGAAAAATACAAAATTTTATTTATAGGCACAGTTCTGGATTTTTACACTATTTAGAAAACATTTCCTAAATTTAATAAAACCTGCTCTATGCCATACAATCACAAAACACCTTACCAATCAAATACCAATACGAGACTTTGTATTCAGAATATACCTTTGCATTTTGAGTTTGATCACGTAAATGACATTCTTCTAGAGGTAGATTCCAAACTCCATTGTTCCATTTTCTTGGAATAAGTAGTTTCTCTTTTTTACATCTTAGTGGTATCATTTTTCCATTTTCAGGGATCAAAACAGTCAAACTCCCATCATTGTGAATAATCTTAATAATCGCTTCCAACCAATTACCATTGTGATATGCTTCAATTTTTTGAAGCAATTTTAGTTTTTTTTCTCTCCATTTTAGTAAGTAAAGGTGCTTCAGGCTGAAGATTTAATGAAAAACACAAAAAAAAACACACAGAAAAAAAAACGTTTAAATAATGAAATGTAACAATTCAATTAAGTTTTAATTTAGGAAGCATTTAGGAAGCATTTCTTTAAATTTTAGGAAACCTTGACTAAACTACTTAAACGACTAAAATTTTATTTGATCTTACCCCATCATTTGGATTAATTGTTGAACCCATCCTATCAGCTGGATTTTCTTGCACCGATGGTGAAGGGTGGTGGGTTGAAATATCATTCATCTCAGTTCTCTACAACAATCACAAAATTTTTTAGGAAACAATAAATCAATAAATTATTAAAAGAAAAAAATTATTACCATTGATCATACCTCATATTGAGCAGGCGGAGGTATGTGATCATTTTCATTTTGTTGAAATGATGGGGATTGATGGTGAGAAGAAGGATTACGCAATAATTAAAAAAATTTTTACAGATAATTAAATAATCAATTTTACAACGAAAAACGATAGTAATAATCATACCTCATTTCTAAAGTTTTCAAGCCTGTCTTCTATTCGTGACAAGCGATCATTCATTAATCTAAACCCATCTTCAACAACTCTCATAAGATTGTCCAGCTTGGCCTTAACTGACTCATCAGTAGTAGATTGTGGGTGCTCTTCTGATGGTCTAGAAAACCTAAACGATTGCCTCGCAATCTCTTCCATCGCACAGGGAACATCAACAGATCCATTCAGCCAATCTTCTTCGGTTACTCGGTAACCTTTTTTTACGAAGTCCACAATGGCATAAATGTCTTCATCTTCCTCATCCTTCTTGCCTTTGGGAAGTTCTTGTATATCCCATGTATGATTCCTTTCCATAGCTACCTTCTCATCTCTTACTGCATCTAACCATTCTTTCTTGCTCTCAGCTTCTTCATAAGTCCTTGGAATCTGACTTTGTTCAATCTTTCCAAGGAATGCTTGATGACTAGATGGCAAGAGGTCAAGGGAACAAACAGCTTGTATGGGATGAGCCACGGCCTGGTTGTTGTAGAATACCCTAGTGTTCCTAAGTCTAGTACTCCTCCTTAAATGCTGAACAGGTGGTGCAGCCTCCTCTACAACCGTTTCCTCTTCCATTTGGTGAATAGGTTCCTCTATACCCACTTCCAAGTCGTCTTGTTCTTGATTTTGGGCCATAGCTTCTTCTTGGATTGGAGTTGGTTCTTGAGTTACCACCCCTTGTTCATTCTCTTGGGTATCTTGTGAACTACTTAAGGTTCTTGTTTCTTCGTGTCTTGAATCCTTTGGCAGATCATTTCCCAAATGATTCAAGAGAAACCTCAAACTCGTAGCCAAATCAGAAGGTGACCTTGAGAGATCCTTCAATCCTTCCCAATCTTTCTGATCATAATAGCTTTGTTCTTCTATGAACTTGACATCTCTAGACACATATGTTCTGTTGTTGCTCGGATCATAGCACTTATAACCCTTTTGTGTTGTCGAATATCCAAGGAACATACACTTGATGCTCTTTGCCTCCAACTTGTTTCTTAGATCACCTGGAACATACACAAAGCACACACACCCAAATACACGTAAATGATCAATGGAAGGTTTAGTTTTATTGAGTACCTCAAATGGGGATATATCTTGCAAGACTTTGGTTGGAATCCGATTGATGAGGTAGCAAGCAACCAAGACTGCATCTCCCAAAAACTTTTAGGAACATTGGTATGAAACATCATGGATCTTGCTACTTCCATTAAGTGTCGGTTCTTCCTTTCAGCAACTCCATTTTGTTGTGGTGTGTGTGGACAGCTAGTTTGATGTAGTATTCCATGTTTGTTTAGATGAGCTTTGAATCTTTGACTTGTGTATTCCCTCCATTATCTGATCTTAACACTTTGATCTTGGCATTGAATTGATTAGTAACATAATTATGAAAGTTTATAAATGCCTCATAAACCCTATCTTTAGATGGAAGTAATGTAACCCATGTATATTTCGATTTCTCATCTATAAAGGTCACAAAGTATTTATTCCTATCTCTAGACATGTAAGGTGAGGTCCAAACATCGGAATGTACTAAATCAAAGCAATGCTCATAAATTGTAGACGATTTAGGGAAAACAACACGACAATGTTTGCCAAGGATACAAGCCTCACAAACTGAGTGATCATAAGCGACATTAGGAATTATTAAGCTTAAAGCACGAGCATGAGGATGTCCTAATCTAGCATGCCATAAGACATCTTTATTAGCAAAAACACAGGATTTGAAAGCTAAGGAATCCAAATTGCTTGGAGGGTCTTCAAGAACATAGAGCTCATCTTGAGTTACACCACCTCCAAGTATCTTACCACTCTTAATATCCTGAAAGTAAACATTGTTAGGCCCAAATGTAACATTGCAATTGAGGTCTTTAGTAGCCTTTTTGACAGAAACTAGATTAGACTTAAATTTAGGTACAAAGAATGCATTAGTTTCTTTGTCAAATAGTCTTAATTTTCCGGTTCCTTCAATTGGAATACCCTTACCATCAACTATAGTTACTTGTCCTAGACATGGTTCAATGTTCTTTAACAACCTAGCATTGCTAATCATATGGTGAGAAGCACCTGAATCCACTACCAACTTATGATCTGGTTTATCAAGCGATTTATGGGAGTAGAGTGTGATACCGGAGAGTTTTGAGGCATAGGCCTTGATGAGATCCTCCAAGTCACTTTTCTTAACATACTCCATGGATACATTCATAGCTAGCTCCCCTCCTTGGTTGGATGAACTTGCCGGTTCAGTCGCAACCATTTGAGAGATGTTAGCCTTTGAATCCTTGAACCGGTTTGGCTTGAGATGAGGATGAAGTATCCAGCACTTGTCCTTGATGTGGCCATTCCTCTTACAATGCTCACACATCACACTCTTCCTATCCTCTTGCTTAAACACGCTTTTGTTGGCCATGACTAGTTCTCCTTTACCACCAAACAAACCAATGTTGCCTTGCTCCCTTTGAATCCGTGAGCACACCTCTTCGAAATCAGGGAGTTTTGGCTCTCTCAGGATGGACTTAATCACATCCTTAAAGGCTGGATTTAGGTTGAGAAGGAGCCCAAATATCTTGTCTTGTTCCTTCCTTTCATTAAGCACCTTTGGATCCATAGAACTTGGTCTCAACATGTCAAACTCGGACCATGTTGACTGGAACTTGCCCAGGAATTTTGTGAACTCCATATCCTCTTGGTGTAGATCATTGAGAGCCTTCTTAACCTCATACACATGGCTGAGGTTTGAAACATCCCCATACACCCTCTTGAGAGTGTCCCAAAGAGACTTGGCAGTTTCACAATGTGAATAAGCTTCAAGAATGGATGGGTCCAATGAATTTTGGAGGAATCCAAGGACTGATTGATCTTCTTGGAACCACCTAGCTTCTTCTTTTCTTGTTGCCTCATCCTTCTTCTCCTTTGGATCATCTATAGATGGAGTATTATCCTCCAAGATGTGATTCCAAAGTCCTTTGCCACAAATGGCTGTCTTGATGGTTCTTGACCATAATGTGTAGTTCAAGCCTTTGAGAACTACTGCTATCACCGTAGGTTTCAGGCTGGAACTAATTTGAACTGTATCCTCCATTGTTAGGCTTTGAAGAGCTCAAAGGAAGCAGCTTTTATGGTTGAATGAAACCGTGAGTTTTTAGTCTAAAGATTGAGAGATTTTTGACAGAATTTTAGATTAGAAACTGAGAGATTTAAGTAGAAAAGATAAGAGAATGATCTTATGCTCTGATACCATGTAAGAATATTGAGATTATAGAGGAGAAATGTGAAGAATTGAATCTGAAAACTCAAAGAGAAGTATGAGAAAATGAGAAATGACTTAGACTTATGGAGAAGAATCTCCTAAGAGTATATTATACATTGAGTCTTTACAGCCCTTTTATAGAGGATTTACAATGTGAACACAAAAGAAAACGAATTCAAACTTGTGTATGAGTTTGAATAGAGGAGGAGCCTGTCAACAACCAATGAGAAGAGAGGAGACAGCATGGGCATGACTGTTTGGTGTGGTTGCCAAGACTGTGTGCAGCATGGGCATGGCTGTTTGGTGTGGTTGCCAAGACTGTGTGCAGCATGGGCATGACTTTTTCACCTTGATTCTTCTCCCAAGGTAGCTATTTAACCATTTCAACCATGTGGTTAATAATAACCCATCCTTTTTCATTTCCCTTGTTAACACTATATGATTTATTTAAGATTAAGGAATGTCTTACTAAAAGTATGAAATACCTTCCTAAAACGATTATTAAATTTTAGGAAAACTTCGATCAAGTTTAGGAAGAATCTCTAATGTTTTAGGAATTATTTCCTAAATCGTTATTAATGTAGTTATCTCTAATGTTTTAGAAATTTTAGGTAGTAGTTCTTATGTTTTATGAATTCTTTCCTAAAATGATGAATTTGATGTAGTTTTTTTTTTTCTGTTTAGTTAATCACATATGTCTTAACAGAAATCAGAATGTGTTCTATGAAATATTATTCCATTATTTTAACTAATCAAAACTAAGACCAATTTTGACACAAACCGCTGATGATAATATTCAAAAGACTTTATTAAGTTTTTAACTCAAAGTTTATTAGCACATGAAATTCGAAATAAAACTTACAATAGCAGCTGGAGAGAAAGTGGTGATACTGATTTTTTGGTAGCTGGTAAAGATGATCTGTAAATCGAGAGAATCAACATTCATACATTAAAAACTCATCTACCAAAAGATGAAACAAAAATAACATCTACAAAAAATAACATCTACCAAAAATCAACATTTTTGAACATTTTGTTCCATTCTACGTGTACACAAAATATGCTACTCTAATCATTGACAAACATTATATAAGTCATTCCAAGATAATCTGTCAACAAAATCCTAACCATAGATTATAGTATATATGATGCAGATGATGAAACTCTGAATTTTTATGTCAAGTGCAGATGATGGAACAAATGAAGAAAAGAAGAGAGAAGAACAAAAATACATTGTTCCACTTAAAACAAATACAGAAACAGACTGGTAGAGAAGACAAGGAGATTATTGTAACATTGATATCTCCAACATCTAAATAGCAATATCAAGTTTGATAAATCCAGACACGATGGCTAAAATGACACTAACACATTTTTCTCTAACATACACAAAACTAGATAATCTGAGAGCATCATCTTCCACAAACAACAAGCACAAAGGTTACAACAAGCACATTGTTCCACTTAAAACAAATATAGAAACTGGTTTCTGGGTCTATACATTCGAATATTCAACATCTAATATTACCAATGTTCCCAAAATCATCAGTATGATTAGAAACATGAATTATCACACACATACACACAAAAAACAGGACGAGAGAATATATGGAAGGAAGTAGAAGAAAATCCAAAAGAAAATTAACCCAGAAACAAAATAGTAGAACAAAACTCATCAATTTTAATATGTTCGTATTTTAATATTGTTTATACGTTAAAATCTATGATGTAATTTTAATATTATTTCTTTCTGCTTCATCAATTGCAAATGAAGAATATTCAGAAGCTGAATGCATGGGTATTCCAAAATGAGCTGAAGCTCAAGCTCAAGCTCTCGAGCAAATGAAGAATATTCAATAGCTGAATGCACGGGTACGATGCCAAAATGAAAATCACCACTAAGTGGTATTCCAACACGAAATGCGAAATACACAGTCAGAAAATCAAATACAAACATGAATAAACAACGAAAATCGATGGGAGTTGTAAGCAGATCCAAGAAGAGAAAAATCAACAAAAATTTCAACCTAATTCCAGATGTAAGTAGATCCAAGAAGAGAACAAACAACGAAAATCGAAGGAGATTTTTACCTCTGTGAAGATGACGAAGGTCGATTTCGGCGGAGGAGACGACGAGAATCGTCGATGAGGAAGAAGGTGAAGGTGGAGTTGGATGTCGACGAAGAGAAGAGAGATTTCGACGGGAAAAAGAAAAATCGACAAGAGTTCGACGGCGACGTTTTTGTGACAGTTTTAGATTAAAATAACAGAGGTTATGTTTGTTATTTTACATTTTAAAAATTACTATTTCTAAGATTTTAGATTTTAGTCATTTGCCCTACAAAATAATTTGGAGATCAAGATGTGTATCTTTGCGTATCAAGTATTGTGGGTCACAAAAATCTGATTATGAAGAAAAACTCGTGAAATCCAACCAAAAAATATTTTTATGAAAATTCTATTGTGATAAGTATTCAATCATTTGAATATATATAGAGAGAAAACTTACGATAAGAAAAAAATTAGTTATGATAAGTTTAACTTAAATTAACATATTATTATTGATATCATATAAATATTCTTGTATCATTTCGGTGTAAACATAGAAAGAGAGTTTCCAAATATTTTCTAAGAAAATTTGCGTCCACAGAAAAGAAATCTCCCTTAATTAGCAATCTAACATTGAGAAAAAATTTAACACTTTGCAAATAATATAAATCTCACATTACGTTAGTTAGGAAACAGAAAATTTAGTTCACAAACTAGTTTTTACGTTATCTGCTTTCATTCTCTCATTTTTTTTCTCTCCACAAACTAGTTTATGTTGTCTCTTTCATTTGGCAGGAGATTGCACTCCGATAATATTGTTTTCAAACGGTTGTTACAATTTTTTGAAGATATCTACCAGAGAAAGTAAAGAAGGCGAAGTAACTTGTTACGATCTTCATATCTTTAGTTCATCATCATTGACTGTAAATAATCAATTCTCACTAGGATGATGTTGTTTTGATTTTTGCTTTCTCTTTCAAAATTCTGGATTCTATTTTCATGGTGTTTTTTATGACATATTCCCTTCTGATTTTAGAAAATATGTTTGTTTTTCAAGAAAACAATTGGGACACAAAAGAGCAAGGGCATGTATTTGTATTTTATGTTGTTTCTATTTGTGTTTAACTTATTATGTAACGTATTCAGCTTGTAATTATGTAAAAGTAATATCTAGATCTATATTTATATTTGTTACTGTTTACATTTCAAAGTAGTTATAACCGCTGGCATGATTTGATTGTCGTATTAATAATGTTAATATTTACCGCTATATAGAAATTTAAACATAATCTAATTCTTAACATATAGGATTGAAACACCATGTAATTTGCTTCCTATAAAATAATATGTAGCATATATATTATAATTCAACTGAGAAGAAATATGTTACATCAAAATCTTCTATAGATACAAGCCAGTTAAAATCGTGTATGAATCAACGGTTCAGATTTACTGCGAATATTTGCATATCGCAAGAGTGATTATGACACCTATAAACATCATTAAATCTATAACATAGATATTATAATTTTTTAGGTCAAAACATCACATCAGATATGTTATCTTTTCATGTGTTAAAGATATTTGTGATAGATTGATGCGAAAGTGAATAGTGAAAATAGTATTTTTATTTTTTTATTATTTATTTAATTATCATGATTTGTATTGTCATATACCTAATTAGCTCATATTTCGTTTTTATCTTTTTAACATCGTATAAAAAAATTCGATTTTTATGAATTAATTTAAGGAGATAACTATAACCCTTAATGGGTGAAGATGGTGGTTTAAAATGTGGATTTGTGTCCATGTGGAAACCTAAACGGTTTTTTTTTATCACTATGGGGATTTGTTTGATGATAATTTTATAATTTATTTAATTATAAACTTATGCTAATTTTTTAATAATTAAAAAAACGTATCTTTTTGGATACAAGAATTATGATATTAAAGTTGGTAATTATTATTTTACGTTGAACCCAAAATAGATGAATGCTCTGTCGATGGAATATAAAGATGTTTTGAATTTCTAATTAATGTTATCATGGGAGTCTAACCCTTCTATTTATATAGAAATAATTTCTAATTCAACTCTTCATCAAATTAAAAATTATATAATCTATCTACATATAAATTTTCCATCAAACTTATACCTCATAGTTTTTTATTTTATTTTTACAAATAAGTGATCATATAGTTTTGACTAGTTTAAATAACGATCCTATCATAATGATTATACATGTGTGATCCCAAAATACTTCTTACAATCTTCCGGATCACATATGTATTCTAAAAATATGATAGATTTTTATGAGCTCAAAATTGTCATTATATAGCAAGGTATAAACAATCTCGTCCATTGACTATAGAAACATAGGATCCTATCGGTATTCGTTATAATAATAAATAACTAAATCCTTCATGGTCATTGAAATTAATATAGATAAATGACATAGATCAATTATAAAAAATATGGCATGAAAATCACATAAAAAATCAATATGTGTCAATTTTCAACTGGTCGTATCTTATTCAGATATTTTAACTTTATTGTACAAAGAGTAAACTAAAAGAAACTTTATTTCTGATAAAAAAATAAATGCATAAATACAACTAAAACATAAAACCCAAAATCAAATGAAAACTCCCACTAAACCAAATGATCCTCAAACATTGAAACACCCATTCGAGCAATATGATCAAGAAAGATCTCATGTGGAATGCCCTTTGAAAGAAGATCTGCTATCATGGAGTTTGTTCCTAATTGTTCTATGGACATTTCTCTATTTTGTACCTTCTCTTAAACAACGAGGAACTTAATGTCAATAAACTTGGACTTTGTTGTGCTGCTATTTTTGTTGGAGTACAAAACAACTGATTTATTGTCACAATATATCTTTTGTGGCCTTTCAATTTCTTCAAAAATTCGTAGCCTAGTGAAAAAATTCCTCACCCAAAATCCATGATTGGATGCCTTAAAAACTACTACAAATTCTGCCGCCATTGTGGAGGAAGCTACGAGTGTTTGTTTTGCACTACGCCAAAAATAGCTCTACTAGTCAATAGAAAAATCAAAACCTAATGTAGATTTTCTACTATCTTGACATCCAGCAAAATCAGAATCAGAATATCCAATTATCTCCAAGTTATCTGATCTCTGATATGTGAACATATAGTTTTTTGTTCTCTTCAGATACCTCATGACCCTTTTGAATGCTTTCCAATGGTTCAAACTTGGATTACTTAAGTATGTGCCCAAAAATCCAATAATGTAGGCTAAATCTGAACGCATACAAACTTGAGCATACATTAGACTTACTATAGCCGACGCATAAAGAATTTTTTGCATCTTTTGAATTTCTAAATTTCGTTTAGGGGACTGATTAAGACCAACAAAATTTCTCCTCTAGAGACTGGGGTATCACCTGGTTTGCAATTCTTCATGCCAAATCTATTGAGTACTTTATCGATATATCTTTTTGATATAATCCAAGAATTTCTCGAGTTCAATCTCGGTGAATCTGAATTCCTTATAAAAAGATGCTTTCACCAAGATCTTTCATTTCAAATTTATACTTTAGAAATATCTTGATCTCATGTAGCATGCTCATATTGTTAGTGGCTAGTAATATGTCATCGACATACAAAACCAGGAAAATACACTTACTCCCATTGAACTTCTGATACACACAATCTTCGACTAAATTCACCTCCAAACCAAATGAGACGATTACTTCATGAAATGAGAAGTTTGTTTTATCCCATAGATGAATTTATTTAATTTGCATACCATATTCTTTGAATAACCTATTACAAAGTTTTCTGGTTGCTCCATATAAATTGTCTCATCAATGTCCCCATTGAGAAACATTGTCTTGACATCCATCTGATGAAACTATAAGTCATAGTTGGCAACAAAGGCCATGATTGCCCTAAAATAATCCTTTGATGAGACTGGAGAAATGTTTCTTTGTACTCAATCCCTTCTTTTTGACTATAGCCTTTAGCTACTAGACGATTCTTATACCTTTCCACATTACCACTTGAATCCATTTTAGTTGTAAATATCCATTTGCAACCAATGGCTTCCTTTCCTTTTGGCAATTGGATAATGTTCCAAACCCTATTATCTAGCATTGACTGATATTTTTTTTTCACTAGTTTTACCTACTTATCTGAATTGAAACTATCCATAACCTCACCGAAATTGATAGGATCATCTTCCAACTAGTTTTGATTTTCCTCTTATTCCATAAGAAATACTATGTAATCATCTGGAATAACACTTCTCTTTTCTCTAGTGGACCCCCACAAATACACTTGTTCTTGTTGCACCGGTTTTTGAGGATTTAGAATTTGACTTTTATGTTCAATAACATCGTCATCTTGATTTGGAGGAAGAACTTCAGTATCAATTTGAGGTTCCAAATTTGCTTTATCAAAAGCAACTATATGAATCGGTTTAGAAACTGAATCTGATTCTTCCTCAAAGATGATGTCTCTAACTTCATTTCCCCCCTCCCCCAAATTCAACATCCTCAAAGAACATAGTTGTTCCTATCTGAAAAATGTTTTTTTTGTGTGGGATCATAAAACTTATAGCCCCAAGATCGCTCAGTAACTACTCACAATTCTAAAGTCTAGTTTTTTTCTCCAATAGCTTGTAAGGCCTAGATTCAGCTGGACATTGTCATATGTGAAAATGCTTTAGACTAGGTTTTCTACCTATCCAGAACTCATAAGGTGTTTTTCACTATAAGAAAACTGCTAAAATGCCACTGCATTTTGCGACCACATTTGCCACGATTTTGCAACCACTTTGCGACTATGGAGATGTAGTCGCAAAGTGGTCGCAAAATTGTGACTAAAACTTGTAGTCGCATATTGGTCGCAATGCGCAACCATTAAGAGACTAAATTGCGACTACTTTACGACCACAAGATCAAAATTTGAACTGCAGTCACAAATCAGTCGCTATTTTGCGACTGATTTGTGACCACATAGGGTAAATTCACATTTTTCCTAAGTATTTTTCACATTTACAATTTCTATTTGCATTTTTATTTGAGTACTAACCATTATAAGTGACCACATATATACAAAATCATATTTGTATTCATTTAAATTTTAGAGAATATTTGAAATATATATAAGAGATATAAAGTTAAAGAAATTTGTTAGGTGTTTTAGGTAAATGATTTGTAAATTTGGAAAATTTGGTAAATGTTGTTGTTTTCTTATTAATTGAATTTTGTACAACTTATAATCAAGTTATCAATCTTATATAATTTAATTTATTTACCAAAATCATAAAATTTAGGGTTTAGGGTATTATTTGTGACTGATTTGCCACCACTTTGCCACTGCATTGAGATCGTGGTGGTAAATCAGTCACAATTATTACTTGTGGTCGCAAATCAGTGGCAAAATTTGCCACTGATTTGCGACCACAAGATCAAAATTTGAACTGCAGTCACAAATCAGTCGCAAAATAGCTACTGATTTGCGACCACATAGGGTAAATTCACATTTTCTCTATGTATTTTCCACATTTACAACTTCTATTTGCATTTTTAGGCAAGTACTATCCAGTATAAGTGACCACATATAAAAAAAATCATATTTGTTTTCATTTAAATTTTAGAGAACATTTGAAATGTATATAAGAGATATAAGGTTAAGTAAATGTGTTAAGTGTTTTGGATAAATGATTTATAAATTTGGTAAATTTGGTAAATGTTGTTGTTTTCTTAGTAATTCAAATCAGTACAACTTATAATCAAGTTATCAATCTTATATAATTTAATTTATTTACCTGATACGAGCATGGAAAGCATACAAAAGGAGAAGCTCATGGCTAGAAATGAACCAGTGGAACATGAAGAAGCTCTTGCACTACCAGCTGGACCATTAACCCGAGCCAAGGCCAAGAAACTCAAAGAGGCAATCAGCTGCATGCTCAACAAGGAGAATGCACAACAAATTCACTTGAGCTTGATTGGAGAAGTGCCTAAAAGCACTCTGATTTTAGTACAAGCTCAAGACAACATACAAATGGGTATGTGATCCATTTGTACTCTTTTTCCCTTATCCAAGTTTTCTCCCATTGGGTTTTCTTGGTAAGGTTTTTAATGAGACAAATGAATCACATTACAACCAGCCCAATTTGTTGTTTAAAATCAAAAGGAGTTCAATTCAAAATGATCAAAATTGGCGTCATCAAAGGGGGGGGGGAAAGTGTCTACATTCATAGTCAAAATAAGAGTTAATGAAGTCAAGGTCTTTGGTCAAGGTCTTTGGTCAAGGTCTTTGGTCAAGTCTTCCCTTGTAATTGTAACCAATTTAATGTTGTAGGCTCCTCATATTACGTCCCCTTATAGTATAAATAGGGGCTTTCAGTTGTAAACTTGAGAATTCAACTTTTCAAATAAAAACAGCTTCTTTTCTTAAGATTGAGAGTGATTCTCTTCTTAATCTGATTGTTGGTGTGTAATATCCTTCAGTCAACATTTAGTAGCCTTAGTGTGTAATATCTAAGCTACTATCTTAGGTAAATCAGTAGTCTTTCCACAGCTACTGTGTGACCCTTTAATCCACAACCTTTGAATAGATTGAATTTCGATTCATTCTGTTGCAAAGCCTATCTCAACCGCATCCAGAAGTGCATTCCTTGGGAGGTTCGCATCATTTGGTATCAGAGCACACTTCCGATCGGTTATCCCTATCCCTCATCTCTATATCTCTCCATTTCCATCTGCTTAGATTGCATCAGCTTGTGTGTATTGATTTGCATCAGTTGATTAATCGAAAAAAAACCTATTCATATAATTGCATTGTTGTTTTTATCCAATATTACATCAGTTTATCACATTAAAATCGACCCCAACCCATTGTATTTTCAGATTAGAAAATAACACACTCGCAAATCTTCATCTTCCATCAAAATTGTTTTTTTAGAACAGGTATTTTAACATATTTGTTAAGTGCATTTTGTAGCTATGACAGGAGGAAATCAAACTTCAGAAGCACCAAACTTGTTAATGGAGGCTCTAGTAGCAGAAATGAAGAAAGCACTACAAGTAGAGCTGGAAGCCATTCATTTTCGGCTTGATGATGTTCAGAACAATTGTAACACTGAAGCAGGTCCAAGGAGAACCAGGAATCCCTTTAGACATGGCCATAATGAAGAAATAGAAGCCTACTATAGTCATGGCAGTGAAGGGAGTAGGAGAACCCAAAGGAGGCATAGGCGTGTAAGAGAAGAAAGGGTGACGCTTAATGACACCTTAAGAGGTCTTAAACTTAAGATACCATCATTCTATGGCAAAAATGATCCAGACACTTACCTGGAATGGGAGAAGAAGATCGAGCTGGTGTTTGATTGTCAAAACTATTCCGAGCTCAACAAGGTCTGCATAGCTGCTACTGAATTTTATGAGTATGCACTCAGCTGGTGGGATCAAATGGTGACTTCCAAAAGATGTAATGGTGAGTATCCAGTAGAAACATGGGCTGAGATGAAAGCCATAATGAGGAAAAGGTTTGTGCCCAGCCATTACCACCGTGAACTTCACCAAAAGCTAAGGAGACTCAATCAAGGAAGCCGAAGTGTTGAGGACTATTTCCAGGAGTTGGAAACCCTCATGACCAGGGCAGACATTTCAGAAGATAGAGAAGCTACTATGGCAAGATTTTTAGGAGGACTTAACCGTGACATTCAAGATAGAATGGAGCTGGAACATTATGTGGAGCTAGAGGAAATGTTGCACAAATCTATACTGGTGGAACAACAGCTAAAAAGAAAAAGTTATACTAGGCCAAGCTATGGAGCAGCTAACAATAAGCCTAGCTACCAAAGGGAAGGAAAACAGATTGCTAAAGTTGATTCCAAACCTTCAACAACCACTCAAGACGTCAAGGGAAAATCTGAAGCTACTACATCTACTAGAACAAGAGATGTGAAGTGTTTCAAATGCCAAGGAAGAGGGCATTATGCGAATGAATGCACCAACAAGAAGATCATGATTCTGTTGGATAATGGTGAAATACAATCTGAGGAAGAAGAATTCTTTTCTGATTCTTCAGAAGAGCATCTTGAACCTCCTATGACAGGAGAATTATTGGTAACAAGAAGAACCCTAAGCGTACAAAACAAAACCAAAGAACATGAGCAAAGAGAGAACCTGTTTCACTCAAGATGTCACGTCCAAGGAAAGGTTTGCAGCATCATTATTGATGGAGGCAGCTGCACTAATGTGGCTAGTGAAACTATGGTAAACAAGTTAGGTCTGGAAGTGTTCAAACACCCAAAGTCGTATAAGCTGCAATGGCTTAATGAGTGTGGCGAAATGAAGGTAAGCAGCCAAGTCAAGGTACCTATAACCATTGGAAAGTACCAAGATGAGATCCTTTGTGATGTTTTACCAATGGAGGCTGCCCACATTCTGCTTGGAAGACCATGGCAATTTGATCGAAAGGTCATTCATGATGGTTACACCAACCAACACTCGTTTGAACACAAAGGTAAGAAGATCACACTTGTTCCTATGACACCACAAGAGGTGTACCAAGATCAGCTCGTGTTGGAGCAAAGGAAAACAGCTGGAACTTCAAAGGAAACTATAAGCACCAAAAGTGACAGAGGCTGTGAGAACAAGAACAAGAAGCACTCAAGTTTCTTTGTGAGAACTGGTGGAGTTAAGAAGGCTCTCTTCTCACAACAACCTGTTCTTTTGTTTATCTATAAGGAAGCTCTCATGAGCCTAACTAATGTTGCACCGGTAATACCGAGTGAAGTGACTTCTATTTTGCAGGATTATGAAGATGTCTTTCCAGAAGACAATCCAAAGGGCCTACCACCCATCAGAGGCATTGAACATCAGATTGATTTTGTACCTGGAGCCTCATTACCAAATAGACCAGCTTATAGAACCAACCCCGTTGAGACTAAGGAGCTGAATCATGTTCTTAGAGCTTTCATAGGAGTCTTTGTTGTAGTATACTTTGATGACATCTTAATCTACAGCAAGAATCTAGAAGAGCATGTTAGTCATTTGACATCGGTTCTAAGTGTTCTTAGAAAAGAAAAACTATATGCCAATCTTAAGAAATGCACTTTTTGTACAGATAACATTGTGTTCCTAGGCTTTGTTATAAGTGCAGATGGTATTAAGGTTGATGAGGAGAAGGTCAAAGCTATTAAGGAATGGCCAAGTCCAAAAACAGTAGGAGAAGTGAGAAATTTCCATGGGCTGGCTGGCTTCTATAGACGCTTTGTCAAGGATTTTAGCACTATTGCTGCCCCACTTACTGAAGTAATCAAGAAAGACGTAGGATTCAAATGGGGACAAGCTCAAGAAAGCTCATTCCAAGCTTTGAAAGAAAAGCTTACACATGCACCTCTTCTATCTTTACCTGATTTTCTTAAAACCTTTGAGATAGAATGTGATGCTTCTGGTATAGGTATTGGAGCTGTTTTGATGCAGGATAAGAAACCTATAGCCTATTTTAGTGAGAAGCTTGGAGGAGCCACCCTAAACTATCCAACCTATGACAAGGAATTGTATGCCTTGGTCCGTGCTTTGCAAACTTGGCAACACTACTTGTGGCCTAAGGAGTTTGTGATTCACACTGATCATGAGTCACTTAAGCACTTAAAGGGCCAACAGAAGCTGAACAAAAGGCATGCACGGTGGGTTGAGTTCATAGAAACATTTCCGTATGTCATTAAATACAAACAAGGTAAAGAGAATGTTGTGGCAGATGCATTGTCACGGAGGTATGCCTTAATCTCTACTCTTGATGCTAAGTTGTTAGGTTTTGAACAGCTTAAAGAGCTATATGAAACTGATCCTGAATTTAAAGATGTATACATTGCTAGCAAAAAGTTTGCTTCAGGAAAATACTATCGGCATGAAGGATTCCTATTTTATGATAATAGATTATGTGTGCCTAACTGTTCCATTCGAGACTTGCTAGTTAGGGAAGCTCATGGAGGAGGACTGATGGGGCATTTTGGAGTTGCCAAAACCCTTAAAGTAATGCAAGATCATTTCCATTGGCCACACATGAAGAGAGACGTAGAAAGAATCTGTGCAAGGTGTGCCACATGCAAACAGGCTAAGTCTAAGGTTCAACCCCACGGTTTGTACACTCCTTTACCCATTCCTACTCATCCATGGATTGACATATCAATGGACTTTGTGGTTGGTTTGCCTAGAACTAAGACAGGAAAGGATTCTATCTTTGTTGTGGTTGATAGATTCTCTAAGATGGCTCATTTTATAGCATGTCACAAGACTGATGATGCATTGCATATAGCCAATTTGTTCTTTAAAGAGGTAGTTCGCTTGCATGGAATGCCTAGGACCATAGTTTCTGATAGAGACACTAAGTTCTTGAGTTACTTTTGGAAAACTCTTTGGTCTAAGTTAGGAACTAAGTTGGTATTCTCTACAACATGTCACCCACAAACGGATGGTCAAACTGAAGTAGTTAATAGAACCTTGTCTACTTTATTGCGTGCATTAATCAAACGAAATCTTAGAACATGGGAAGAATGTTTACCACATGCTGAATTTGCATATAACCATTCTGTACATTCTGCTTCTAAGTATTCTCCTTTTCAAATTGTGTATGGTTTCAATCCTTTATCTCCTTTGGATCTAACCCCTTTGCCTTTAAGTGAAAGAGCTAGTATTGATGGAAAAAGAAAAGCTGAGATTGTTAAACAGATCCATGAGAATGCAAGGAAGAATATTGAGGCCAGAACCCAACAATATGCAAGAAAGGCCAACAAAGGAAGACGTGAAATGGTATTTGAGGTGGGAGACCTCGTGTGGGTTCACTTGAGGAAAGAAAGATTTCCAGCTGAAAGGAAATCCAAACTTATGCCCAGAATAGATGGACCTTTCAAGATAGTTCAGAAGATCAACAACAATGCCTACCAAATTGATCTTCAAGGTAAGTATAATGTGAGTTCAAGCTTCAATGTTTCTGATCTTGTGCCTTTCATTGCAGATGAACCAGATTTGAGGTCAAATCCTTTTCAAGAGGAGGGGGATGATACGAGCATGGAAAGCACACAAAAGGAGAAGCTCATGGCTAGAAATGAACCAGTGGAACATGAAGAAGCTCTTGCATTACCAGCTGGACCATTAACCCGAGCCAAGGCCAAGAAACTCAAAGAGGCAATCAGCTGCATGCTCAACAAGGAGAATGCACAACAAATTCACTTGAGCTTGATTGGAGAAGTGCCTAAAAGCACTCTGATTTTAGTACAAGCTCAAGACAACATACAAATGGGTATGTGATCCATTTGTACTCTTTTTCCCTTATCCAAGTTTTCTCCCATTGGGTTTTCTTGGTAAGGTTTTTAATGAGACAAATGAATCACATTACAACCAGCCCAATTTGTTGTTTAAAATCAAAAGGAGTTCAATTCAAAATGATCAAAATTGGCGTCATCAAAGGGGGGGAAAAGTGTCTACATTCATAGTCAAAATAAGAGTTAATGAAGTCAAGGTCTTTGGTCAAGGTCTTTGGTCAAGGTCTTTGGTCAAGTCTTCCCTTGTAATTGTAACCAATTTAATGTTGTAGGCTCCTCATATTACGTCCCCTTATAGTATAAATAGGGGCTTTCAGTTGTAAACTTGAGAATTCAACTTTTCAAATAAAAACAGCTTCTTTTCTTAAGATTGAGAATGATTCTCTTCTTAATCTGATTGTTGGTGTGTAATATCCTTCAGTCAACATTTAGTAGCCTTAGTGTGTAATATCTAAGCTACTATCTTAGGTAAATCAGTAGTCTTTCCGCAGCTACTGTGTGACCCTTCAATCCATAACCTTTGAACAGATTGAATTTCGATTCATTCTGTTGCAAAGCCTATCTCAACCGCATCCAGAAGTGCATTCCTTGGGAGGTTCGCATCATTACCAAAATTAAAAAATTTAAGGTTTAGAGTATTATTTGTGACTGATTTGCCACCATTTTGCCACTGCATTGAGAATGTGGTGGCAAATTAGTCACAATTATTACTTGTGGTCGCAAATCAGTGGCAAATTTGTGGCTGATTTGCACCCAATCTCTTATGTTTGCAAATCAAGCTCTATATGCAACTTGTGGTCGCAAATTTGCAGTTGCCTTAGTTGGTACCCGATTAAAAATGTATGATGTAGTCTTAATGCATCTCCCTAGAGTGATTCAGGTAAGGTGGAGTGACATATCATACTCCTCACCATATCCTTAAGAGTGCGGTTATATCTTTCTAACACACCATTCATGTTGGGAGACCTAAGCATGGTGTATTATGGGACAATTCCACACTCATCTAGGTATATGGCAAGTGGTCCTTGTTCACCTGAACCATCATACCGACCATAATACTCACCACCACGATTAAATCTGATAGACTTTATCCATTGGTCGAGTTTATTCTCAACTTCAACCTTAAATTTCTTGAATACGTCTAAAGACTCTGACTTTTCATGAATAAGAAACAAGTTTGCATACCGAGAGTAATCGTCTATGAATGATATAAAGTATTATTGACCATTCCATGATGTCGTAGGGAAAGGTCCAAAAATGTCTGTATGTATCACATCAAGAACTTCCTTAGCTCTGTATGCATCCAATCTCTTATGTTTAGTCCGTTTTCTTTTAATACAATCCACACACACTTCACAATTTATGAAATCAATAGAGCCCAATATACCATTAGACACAAGTCGTTCAACTCGTTTTCTAGAGATGTGACCTAACCGTTTGTGCCACAATGTTCCTGAACTTGCATTTTTGAATTTACGTTTTGTTCCCCTTGATTCAACATTTATGATTTCATCACGAGAAGCTACAATGTTAAACATATAAAGATTGTGATTACCCATGAGTGTACCAGTTCCAATTAAAACTGAATTTAAAAACAAAGTAGCTTTTCCGTACTCAATTAGACAATAATAACCATATTTTTCTAAATAAAAAACAGAAACCAAATTCTTTCTAAATGACGGTGCAACAAAAGTGTCTTTCAAATCCAAAAAATGACTAGTACTAAATAACAATATAAAATGTGCAATTGACTCCACATCCATGGGAATTCTATTACCTACTTAAATGCGTATTTCAACATCAGTTGATTTTCGGTAGCTCATGCAAACCTGCAATGAAACATTGATGTTAGTAGTTGCACCTGAATCTAACCACAAGTGTTTCTGGGTACTTCAACTATGTTCACTTCAGAACAGACCATTGAAAGGAACATATCTTTCTTTGCACGCCAAATGTGGTACTTTTGGCAGTCCTTCTTTATATATCCAATTTTCTTACAAAAGAAGCACGTATTTCAACCTTAGTCTGTTTTTTGTGTTGGACCTTTAGCAATATCATTCTTAACACCTTTAATTTTTGTTCTTATGCCCTGATCTTTAGAGGTGTTAACCATATGAGCACTTTCAGACTTTTCTTGTTTCATCATGTCCTCCTCTTGCACATAATATGAAATAAGTTCATTAATAGACCATTTCTCCTTATGTGTGTTGTAACTAGATTTCAATTGATTGAAACTAGGAGAAAGAGAGTTCAAGACAAAAAAATATGAGCACTCTTCTGGAAGCTCAATCTTGAGTGTCTTAAGTTTTGAAACAATGTTAGATATTTCCAAAATATACTCCCTTATGTTTTCTTTGCCGTGATATCTCATGGGACTAAAGCGATATAGAAGCGTACTTATTTATGCTTTATCTCTTTTTAAAAAATGCAAGTCCATTTCAACAAGTTTTTGAGATCTTGGATCTCATCATGAGCTCTAAAGGTTTCGGGATGGTGTCCATAATAATCATTAAACCAATGCGATTAGAACATTTCCAGTTCTCATAAACCGCCTTATACTCAAGAGTATTGGTATCTATAGGAGAAGTAGGTTGTTCCATCCTTCACGCAAGGTCAAGATCCATACATCCAAGACCAATCGTAACCTTACTTTTCCATTCTTTGTAGTTGAAACTAGTAAGTGTTAGAATTAAACCTAAGTTTACAGATACTATAGTGAAATTTGCTGAAAAGAGAACAATTCTTAATTAGTAACTCACTATTTAACCAAATATCAACAAATAAATTATAAAAATTTGCACAACTCATCTCAAGATACTAAGTGCAACATTAAAAACAACTCTTTGGATAATATTATTAAGTGCTAGTGATACTTTTATTGTAAAAATCAAACACTGACAATAATGCATGATAAACGATAAACCTTTATTTGGACCGATTTATTATTCACATGTTAATTCATAATAATTTTCACATACTTATTATCACAGGTATGAACGTAGTTCAACCAAATACGAATCTACCTTTGTACCGATTCAATATTCGCATGATTATACATACACATATCATTCAAAACTATTCATAGAAAAATATCCACAAGAGAGGTCACTTTGGCGACATCATGTATCAATCTATCCACTTCAAAAATTAAACTTGCACAATAAAATTTATTTTATTGATTAAAAATTCTTTCCTATAAACAAAACATAATTAAATGAAACAGATCGTTTCATCTATTCTTTTTTTTTTCAATTTTAACTGGTTACGTTCAGACTTAATAATGAAACTGACAAAATAAAAATGAACAGCCGCCAAGATTTTTGTGGATCTGATATTGATTAGATTGCTTTAAGATTTTTTGGAAAAAATACCAGAATTTTGAGCAAATTTTTACGAGCATGAAATCGACAACTAAAAAATAAAATCGAATTTAATTCAATTTACTCCAAAAAAATTCTGAAGACGTTTTTTTGCCCAAAAAATAGAGTAAAACTCAGCTTTATGATTTCATCCGAATTCCCAAAAAGAATTTTATCTTAGATCTAAACATGTTTTTCACTATAATCAAATCTGAAATGATAAACATAGTTTTAGACTTTGAAAAATTTAACCACATATCATTGAATATAAATTTAATCTCTAAACTTTAACAAAAATCAAATTCAACAATATGAAATTTTCAACATATTATTAAACCAAATTTTAACAAGAACTAATCTGATTATTACACAGAAACTAGACATGATGGCTCTTATACCAATTGAAGATAATTTTATGATTTTTATAATCATAAATTCATGCTAATTTCTGAATAATAAGAAACAATATCGGAATCGTACCTTTTCGATTCATAGATTATGATACTGTAGTTGGGAATGGTTCTTCCACGATGAACCCATAATATCTGAAAGCTTCTGTTGATAGGATAAAAAGATATTTTGGATTTCTGATTAGGGTTGTCACGCGGACCATAACTCATCTATTTATATAAAAATAATTTCTAATTCGACCATTCATCAAATTAGAAATTACATAATATATCAACATATAATTTTTTCATAACACTTTTATTTTTTTTTTACATAAGTGACCACATAATTTTGACTAATTTAAATAATGACCATAACACATTGATTATACATGTGTGACTCCAAAATAATTCTTACATTTCTTATATTGCTTACTGTATTATGTTTTTCGTTGAATTGGATTTATTTTTAATTATGATTTTGATGAAATAGTTATGAGAGATCGTTATTTGTATTTTTTTTCTAAAAAACAGTTTTTTCTTAAAAAGTTTGGGTTTTCACGGATTATTAGTTGTTTTTATATATTTGAAATGTATTAAGTCTAAGATTTTCAGATTTTATGTTTTTAAATTTCTCTTATTATGGGAAAGTTTTCTTATAGTTTTAGGAAGTTCTACTAGAATATTCATGTTTTATATCATAGTAATAGATGATATATACAAAACAAAATTTATGTTATTGGACAAAGCAGCAACAAAGATTATCAAACAGTCTGATGCAGATCTGCGATGTGGTTCATTTGATGAAATATGTTTTTATTTTTGAGTTTTATAAAAATTTTAAAAGGTATTTACTAATATACTAATTCTATTTCAGATCGAGGATACAGAAATAATATCTGATGCAATAAAAGATCTGATTGGAAAAACGTTTCAGTTTATGGTATCTATTGAAAAAGAAAATATTTTTTATCGATATGAAACATACATATGTTTGAATGTTTGGAGTGTTCAGGAAGCTATTAAATATGAATTCTTAAATTGTTTCTCGAGGTAAATATGTTTGTAAATCAGTGTGTTTAATATCAATAAATATTAATATGGTACCTAAATTAATAGTAATTACGTGACTATTTTTTAGGTTTCAATGATTGGAACTGTGAGTGGAGAAACATCAGAGTCGTATTCAACCCATTCTTCTAAAAGATCTTTTGAATTTAATGATAAAATATCTGATCTCACTTCTACATATAAAAAGCAATGCACTAATTAAGACGATCAAAATTAAAAAAGACGAATGATGAGTATTAAAAAGGGAGCTTATAAGATTGTGTATTGAGCACTAAATGTTTTGCAATTTCATCAAACTATTTGTTTTCTATTCTTTGGTTTGTTTTTGAACTATTTTGGATATTTTGCTATAAAAATAAATAAATATTAATTGTATTTATGATTCACTACTTTATTTTTGTTTTTTATTAATTAACTAAATTTTTTAGGAAAAAAATTGTTAGGTCATCGGTATCATTAATCTTTTTTAAGTTATATCATTTTAAAAAAACACTTATGTGTTTTGTCAAAAGTTATACTAATGAAAACCATAATTAAATGATGTATAAGTTTTTTAATTTTACATCATTTAATTAAAAAGATAATTTAATAATCTTTTTAAAAGGATAGATACCCTTTAACATATAATTAAATATTTAATACTATATAATCGTTATAGTGACCATAAATCTTAAAAGAATTTGTTATAGTCACTCATCATCCTAATTTTTTTTTTGATATAGATAAATACATGAATTCATATGATAATTTTTATATACTGTACCTAATTATAAAACTTGTATTTTAATAGAATGAAATCGTGAACTTCTAATATATTAAAGTATATGTCAGATTTTGAATCTAAATTTTTATTTATTAGAGTTTTTACACCTATATCTAATTTTTATATATTATATAAAATATGAATTTTGGATTTTAATTATAAAGATTTGAATTTATCTACAATAATTTATTTTTAAATTTTTTATAAAATCATAACTAATTAATATTTTGTTTTATATTCTTAAAGATTTTTTAATATTGTAATCTTCAAGTAATTCTATAAAACCTACTCAATGTCCAAAAACTAAATTCCTATAACTACTTCGTTAGCAAAGATTATCACCGTTTACTTGGACAAATGAGGGACATTCACACTTCTCATATAATTTCTCATCAAACACATACAAACAATTACAGGAAATCTATTCTATCCAGTTCTACATTATTAAATTCTAGAAACATACATATTTCTGGGGATGGAAATCTCCAATCGTCCAAGAATGCACATACTCATCATTTTCAATCTTCATCTAAAAAAAACTAAAAGGTTAGTATTAAAAATCATTTTCGACATAAACTGATACGCATATCACTTAAACTTTTTAAAAAACTGACTGTGGTATTTACTTTATGTTGATAATGTTTGAATTATTAATTTGATTAGCTAATGGAAAAGAGAATATATTCATCCCAACAACACAAGCAAACAAAAAAAATATTATTGGTAAACTCTCATTATTATTTTAAAGGTGAAATGTGTTTGTGTATTATATATTTCTCTTTTTGTACACATGTATGTTTATTATATATTTTTCATTTTTATTTCTCAATATATTCACATGTTTGAAAATAAAACAACATTGAAGCTGTTGACCGTACGAAAAACATAGTACAACCTAAAAAGTTATGAAAAAACTCTTAGGACACATGCAAGTTTATTAATCTTATAATATAGTTTGTATATTATATTATCTCATATTATGTACTTATTAAATATATTTTATACAACAAGCAGTTCTCGTTTCATAGGGTTAACTACCACCCAAATAACTGGATTTAGATAATTCAGAAGTCAATCAAATAGTGTACTTAATGATATTACAAACATATAGTCTAAAAATTCTTATAGAGCAAACAATTCGTCTTTATGCAATGTGTTTCAACACGTACATTCAAAAGAACAAAATATTAATGCAGTATATGATTCAAAATATGAAGGTAACTTTTTATGTTATGGATATTGATATTATGAATACAATCAACTTATACATATTAATTTTTCAGGATCCATCGACGAACATGATGAACAATTTTTTCAATATAGTTCCGATGAATGTATTTATTCTGATGTAAGTGATTTAGAAGATTTAGACACTGCAATGATTGATATTGAATACAAAGAATTGGAATGTCAAAGAACTCAAGTGAAAACAATGGTGTTGCTTTTTAAGAAAGTATTTGGTAATACAAATACAAATGCCCAATGTTCTTCTCGAAACATTTACGGTACATTAATTCATTTAAACTTTGTCATTAAAATTATTTCTTGTAATATATTATTATATATGTAAAATCTAATATAAATTACAGTGTAAATAGAGGGTGGTCCTACATTTCTATGTCATCACTATGATGTTATTATGTGGTACGGAGAACAATTAAACAAATCTAAAAATGCCAGGAGCCCTACATTTTCACTATGTTGTATGCAAAGTCAAGTGAAATTACCGGTTTTAAAGGAACCTCCTGAATTCTTGAGAAAACTTCTGCCTGGCAAAGACATACTCAGCAGACATTTTCAAAAAAACATCAAGCCTTATAATATGGTGTTCTCATTTACATCTCTTGCTGGTAAAGTTGATCGTTCTATCGAGAAAGGAAGAGAACCAAAAATGTTCCAACTCCATGAAGAAAACTATCATTTGATGGGTAGTTTAAAACCATCTTTAGGTGATTATGCTAAGTTTTTACACATATATATAGTTGACACATAAAATGAGGTTGAGAATAGATCAAATGTGTTGAGGTATAAAACAATTTTTTTTAGTACTTTCAACTTATTTATTATTAATTCATTAATATATATTTAAATATTATTGATTATAATTTAATTTTATTGTGTAGTAAGTCTCACAAGATATCAAAGATGGTTTGAAGAAGATTATTATTGAAGCTATTATCGACATGTTCAATGCAGTAAATCCATATGTTGAGAAATTTAGATTAGCTAGACAGAGATTCGACACAAGTCCTGAGGAAAATTTTCATTAAGAATTGTTAGTGATCGAGTTACTGATGGTAGAACTTAAAATATCCCAACATCATTTCAAGTTGATGCATTGATTATAGGAGATTTTAATTTATACATGAATAAGAGTGATATAATTCTTGAACAACAATATGGTTGTTTTAAAAGGATTAGTGAAATCCATCTAGCATATTTGGCTCTATAGTATCCTCTAATATTTTCTTATGGTAAGGATGGTTTCAAGCTTGAAATTAAAAGGGGTTCGACAAAAAGTGCAATAAAACTTAAAAAAGAAAATATATCTATGAGAAGCTTAAAAAAGAAAGTATATCTATGAGATAGTTCTTTTTGTTTCGTATTCAAGAAATAAAGAACAACTCTCATACTTTGTTGTATTTAAGGAGGTTATTCCAACAATTTCGGGTCGATTCGTATACAATGATTGAGTCAAACAAATTTCGTTATCTAAAGTGAAATCAGTCAAATTTACAATCTGATAGTTACGATTCAATTACAGAGTCTAAAAACTATGGTAATGGTACCATGCATAACCTAGATATATGAAGAATAACTATCTAGATGCAATGGCAATATGTAAACATCTTGGTTTCCATATCTTTTCATAACATTCACATGCAATCCAAAATGGCATGAAATCATGAGGTATCTTAAAAAAGGAACTTGACGTGTGAAGATTGACCAGATATTATTTTCAGGATGTTTGATATGAAACTAGATTCTTTGATAAACGATTTAACGAAGAATAAACTTTTGGGCGTTACAAAGAGGTGTAAGTGATCCTTCTTATGATTGTGCCCTTTAGTATATTATTTATTTGTATATTTGATGAATCTCATATTTAGATAACTATTTTATTTTTAAAATTGCAGCAATATATACTATAGAGTTTTAAAAGAGAGGACTTGCACATGCTCTCTATTTATGGATTTTAAATAAAAGTTTCCAACAACTGATGAAATAGATTAAATCATTTCTGCTGAAATTCTAGATAAAAATGAAGAAAGTGAACTTTACGATGTTGTTAAGGAAATGATGATACATGGATCTTGTGCCTTTGCTAATCAGAACTCATATGTATGGAGAATTGGAAATGTTCAAACTCATATCCAAAATCTTTTGCAAATAAAACATCTATATCTAAGGAAGGATTCCAATCTATAGGAGACAAAAACAAATAGACAAATATGTTGAAAAGAACGGTTTCAAGTGCGACAACAAATACATCATACCATATAACAAAACTTATATATTCGTTATATAGCACATATAAATGTTGAGTGGTACAACCCAGCTGGCTCTATTAAATACTTATTTAAATATATAATGAAAGGTTATGACTGTGTGACTATTGTTGTTGAACCAGTTCAGAAAGATATAGGAAGTGAAGTTTTAAACAACCAAAGAAATGTTGAATCTTCTAAAAACGAAATCAAAGATTTCTTTGATTGCAAGTTTTTAGATATATCAAACAATGATTTAAATTTTAATTATAAATTTATAAAGGTATATTCTAACATGAATATTGAATTTATGCATGTATATTTCTGCATGTGAATCGGCATGGCGAATTTTTAAGTTTTCTATACATTTTCGCTCTACATCTGTTGAGAAGCTATCTTTCCATCTGCCCGGCAAACAAAATTATAATTTTCAAAAGTGATGATAGAGTGGAAACCATTATCAACAGAAAACTAATTGAGAATACGATATTTCTAGCTTGGTTTGAGCTGAATAAGGTTAACGAAGCTTGTAGGGATCTCACCTATGAGCAAATACCCAATAAGTATACATGGCATAGAAAGCTCAAAATTTTAGGAAAAAAAAAAGATTTAGTGTTGAAAGGATCAACTATGCCCCTAGAAAGATGGAGAAAACATATTTTTTGATAATATTGTTAAACTATGTTAAAGGTTCATGATATTTTGATGAAATCAAAACATACAATAATGTTGTTTACAATACTACAAAGAGGCGTGTTATGCTCGTAAATTGCTGAAAGATAATCAAGAGTATATTGATGATATAGTTAGGAAAAGTTTTGCAAGCTCGACAAGTTTTCTTATACAAGTTTTTGTTATTATGTTCACTTCTAATTCTTTGTGTAAGCTTGAAGTTTTTTGGAACCATACGTGGAAGTTTCTTTCTGATGACATTCAACATAATAGGAGAATATTTTTGAACAGACCACGTTTTATTAGATTTATTATTATTCTGATTATTGAGATTTATAATGTAGATTTACGATATAATATTTTAATTTTATGATTTTTTGCAAATCTGATTATAAATGTTGAAGGCAAAAAACAATATGATCTTGAAGAGATAGAGAAGATTATGAGAAGCAATGGAAGTTCATTGGCAATTAAATCTATGCCACAACCATGTATTGATGGAAATCACCAATCAAATGTTTTGATAATTGATGAAAAAGTTATGATCGTTCAGAATTCAAAGCAATTCATGATAGAGACTTTGTCTTGCCAAACCATGAACAGAAAAATATTTACAATGAGATAATGGGAGATGTTTTGCAGAAAATAGGTGGTGTTTTTTTGTTTATGGATATGGTGACTAGAAAAATATTTCTATGAAGAATACTTTCTGCTGCTATTAGATGTAGAGGGGACATTGTGCTCAATGTTTCATCTAGCGATATTGCTTCACTTTTATTACAAGGTGGGAGGACATCTCATTCAAGGTTTGGTATTTCTTTAAGTCTAGATGTGTTTTCAACGTGTTCCATAAAACATGGTACAAATATTGCTGATTTAATTAAATAAATTGATCTCATTATATGGGACGAATCACCCATGATGAACAGACATTGTTTTGAATCTTTACACCGAAGTCTGAATGATATAATTGGAAATTCAATGGATAAACCATTTGGTGGAAAATTTTTGGTTTTTGGAGGTGATTTTAGACATGTTCTTTCGGTTATAAACGGAGGTTGTAGGGCTAAAATTGTTCTTTCTGCACTTAATTATTCATATATATTTGGGATTATTGCAAAGTGTTGAAATTCAGTAAAAACATGAGACTACTTTCAAAAAATTTGTCTACAGATGAGGCTAAAGAACTTAATGAGTTTTCAAATTGGATATTAAAAAAAATTGGTGATGGAAAGGTCTCTGAACCTAGTGATGGTGAAATTCTAATTGATATTTCAGAAGAGTTTCTTATTACTGATGTAAATGATCCTATTGAAGCAATCAACAAACAAGTGTATGAAGATATAATTTCATTGCAATATAATAAGGAGCCTAAGTTTTTTTAAGAAAAAGCTATTTTATGTCCTACAAACGAAAATGTCAACACAATCAATGATCATATGTTGGATAAACTTGACGGTAAGTTTTTTTTTTGAATTAAATATTGACTTTTAATTACTTGGGTCCATTATTGATATATATTAACAATAATGCATTTTTTACAGGTGACGAAAGGATATATTTTAGTTCTGATTCTATTGATTCTTCGGATGTTAGTTCAATAAACAATGAAACTCTAACTCTTGATTTTTTAAACACTATCAAGTTATCAAGATTACCCAATCATAGGATACAGTTGAAAATTGGTGGTCCAGTAATGTTGCTAAGAAACATCCATCCTAAAGGAGGATTAATGAATGGCAATAGAATACAAATAACTCAAATAACTGGTTTTTTGGTGAAGACTACTGTAATTACTGATGAAAAGGTAGTTGTAAAAGTACTATTTCCAATACTACTTATCACACTATCGAATACAAGACTACCTTTTAAAATGCGAAGTAGACAATTGACATTTTCTGTTGCTTTTGCAATCATAATAAACAACAATCAAGAGCAATCATTATCCGAAGTTGGTTTTTTTTACCAAAACTAGTGTTTTCACATAGACAACTATACGTAGCTATTTCTAGAGTGACTTCTAAGAAGGATTTGAAGATTTTAATCGTTGACAAAGAAGTAAAGTCTTTAAAGAAAACTATGAATGTTGTCTTTAAAGAGGTTTTTCAAAATATTTGAAATAGTTGCAGGTTTTTTTGAATATATTCAAGTTTTTATCATCCTAATTATGTTCATTTGTATTTTCTATATATGTTGCTTTATTTTGAAAACAACTAATACAAATACCCAATATTATGTTTACGTTTATATTAAATTTATCATTACAAAACAATAGAAAATTTGAAAATATTGTAATACAATTAATATATATTAATGATGCAAAAATAATTTTAATTTATCAGATTATATATGAAATTGATATCATATTATTCTCAATCTCAACAAAAACTTTGTATATAAAAACATTTATGCTGATAGCATCTTTTGAAAAAAAAATGCTTTTAAGTTTCAAAAATTAAAATTTGTATTAAATTTGTACAACAATTGAAAATACCTAACAAATAAAAAGAATTGAGTGTGGTTTTGGTGTTACAAATGCTTTGACTAACACAAAGACAAATTTGAAATCACTTGAAATCACTTTTCAGAATATAACATCAGCTTCTTGATTTCGTGTTGCAGTGTATAAATAAACTACAAAAGTAAAACTAACAGAAAATAATAAAAATGTCAACAGTCTTTTTGGAATATATTCTTCATACTAATCACGATTTCTTTTATTTATTTCGTAATTTTATAAAACCGTAGTAGAAAAAAGTTTTATTCCCTCTATATAAACAACTTGTTTTTGCGTAGTAGATGAACAATTTTATACAACTAAGTCATCTACTCCAAAATAAAAAAAATTTCTACTCCAAACGAAACAAAAATGAATCATAATGATATTTTTGCACATTTTCATCCATGAAAATCCAACCGGAAAGTTCGTGTAAAGGGGTTAAAACATTGGCCAAATAAAAATGAAGATGGTGAGGAAGGTTTACACTTTATTTTGTAAATATTTTTAACACTCAAAATTAAAATTGTATAGTTATACATGTAATAATATTAATTAATTATAATCATGGTTTAGGGATATAAGATTGAGGCGATGATTTATCATTCTCCATCAATTCAACGTTTTCTAAATCAACTTAAAGAAAATCAGTGACATACCATTAAAAACTTTGTTGTTGTTAGATCTAATGGTGTGAAGCGTAATTGTAAAAACATATGGATAATTCATCTTTTTGAGGAATCGGTAATTGGAAATATTACTTCAAAAATCAAAAGACACTTCATGAAGTTTACCAGGTTTAGAAAGATTATTGGTCGAGATGTAGATCTATGCTACTATGTTGGTAATGTTTTAAATTTAGTTTAATGCATTAATTTCACAGTTTATATTTTTTTAAATACTAATAATTTGTATTTTTTTTATGAAGATGTGATATGTGTTATTTCTGAGATGGGAGAACTTTTAATACCAGATTATGATACTGAAGATGCTCTATTTCCACTAACAATAGAAAATCTTCGTTTTAGTCTTCAACACACAAGGTAAGTTAATTAGTACTTAAACTTTTCAATGTTTTATTATCTTATTCTAACTATAAATATTTTTATTTTTGTAGGAACTATACTCTTGAATGCATTTACTTTGGTAAATTGGAATGAATTTCTTTTATGAGTATAATGATAGTGAAGAGGTTGTACTTGTGTGTGCACTAAAAGACTGGCATATAAATACTATGGGTTGTAAGTGTTTACTATTTGTATTTTTAAAAATTAAATTAATATTTTTTAATTTATATTTATTTTTTGTTAAGATACTGCACATGTTATTGATGGTGGAAATATGTCAAAGTTTGAACTGGACCCAATTATCCCTGAATCTCGAAAGTTGAAGGACAAGTAAATTTATAAAATTGTGTGAAATAATTTTTTTGAAGTGTTTTTTTAATGTTTATATAAAAAAATTAACTATAAATAATGTTACATTGACATTAATCAGATTTATTAACTTGCGATACATAAATGTATCTGGTGGTGAAGAAGATCTTGGTGATGAAGGTTCTACATCGAATGTACTGGGTAATGAAGAAGATATTTCTTCCATGTTTAATATGTTTTTACTAATTTTAGTTGTTTCTCGGACAATTTGTGGTGGATGTTTGTAATATTTGAACAAGTTTTAATTTGTTTTCTTATTATATTTTGTTAACGTTTGTAATATTTGAACAAATGTGTTTAGTGTGGTATGCTATTATAATTTGCTTTACTAATTAGTAGATAACTATTTTTTTACTTTGTGTAAATTATAGTTGTTATTTTAATATTTTTATATTCCATATAATATAAGTTTCTGCTAATTTTATCTGTATAATTTTCATATTACATTGAATACATTTTAATATAAACAAGCAAATCTATTATTAAGTATATTATTGTTAATTTATTAGATTAATACATAAAAGGTTTTTTTGAAAATAAATCGATATTTTTATATTTTTTTAAAACAAAAACGAAGTAATATAAATTCTTATACATTACTCTCTGAGTTTAGGATTTTCATCAAATCGATTCTTTGAATTTTTTTTCACAGATCGAAGTTCTTAAACCGAAAATAACAACATAAACAACTTATTTCATGTTATATCAACCTAACATTTGACTTAAACTAAAAATTCCTAATTTATTATTCCAGATTTTTAGTTATTCTCATCAAATCAAATCTGAATATTGTTTTTTCAAATATTTAAGTTCTTATAGTGAAATTAGCAATATTTTCTAAGGTATTTCAAATTTTATCAACCAAAGATCCGTTTTAAAACTAAAATTTCAAATTTATCTGAAATCGAAAAAACCATAAAAATCAAGACATTTAAATATTTTGCAATCAGGTTTTCCATTGATGACTATCTCCTTGAACTCTTGAACTATTTAGTTGTTAGTATAACATGGCAAATCCGAAAGAAGAATCGCGATACTGAATCGCTATCATATTTTTTCTTGGTTTTTTTTTAAAAACGAATTAAAGTGACTAATCGACTAATGTAAGCCTATAAGTATTTTGATTCTTTTTAGTTATTATTTTATTTATTTTGTATAATGTAGTAAATCAATATCAGCAATTATTGTAATAGTGGACAAACATTATTTTGTATACCAGTATTAATTGCACACATTTACATAGTGAATTAGTATGTATTGTTATCTTATTATATAATTAGAAATATATTTAAATATTTTAACATTTTGAATGTGAGAAGAGAATATTTATAACCATAAAATGTCTACCAATTATTTCAAATAATTTCATACAAAAATCTAAATTGTTCAAAGTTTCTTTAATTATTCTCGTTACCTAATGAGTTTATTAATATAACTAAACTATTTTTAAAAATTATTGTAAATTTATTAATATACTAAAATTTGTAAAAAAAATAATTTATATATATACTAAGATTTTGAACAATTATTTTATCTTATTATATTTTATAAGTTTAATCTAATTAATTTCTAAATAATTTTTATATTGTTTAACCGGTAATTAATTTTAAATTTAAACACAAAAAATTTAAATAAACATAAAATCAAAATAGTAAATATTATAAGTTTTTCGCTAAAACAGATAAACAAATATGTAATACACGATAAATATTTTGGTTTACCAAAATTCATTACAAAATCAAAACATCTAAAGAATAGTAAAAAAATTAATCTGAACATTAGATATTAAAATACATAAAAAATCATACTAAAATATCAATTTAATTTACTTAAGAAATATTTAAAATTAAAAATCAATCCAAAAAAATATCCCGGGCAATAGGGCAGTAGAATCTAGTTAATTAGTTAAAAACGAACCAACAAAAAGATGCACACACTCCACAGTAAATTCCCGAAAACAATACAACATTGAAGATATGATTAATAGTAATTCAGAGTGTTTTTTTTTTGTTTTTGTTTTGGGTAGGGTTAATCCTTAAACATACTAAAATCATCCTTACACAAACAACATCAAAGGGAAACAACTAAAGGCGAGAAAGGTTAAAAGAGCTGCCACAAGTTAACAACAAAGGTGAGTCACAGTCAGTCACATTCATCACCATTGCCATTAGTGAAAGTAAGGAGGAGGAGCCTGGTACTGATAACAGTTCCCATAGAAGTTCCCGTGACCATGAGCAGCAGCAGGACTGAAATTGTAAGCCGGAGGTGCTTGTGCTGCCATGATTGGACCGCTAAGGAACGGTCTGTTGTCATATACATACTGTGGATACCTTTCAGGTATGACTCTACCATACCCTCCTGTCTTGTTGCTGTTGTTGTTATCAGTGACTCGGGGTTGAGCACCACGTGGTCGCTTTGGCTGAGGCTTTGTTGGTTCTGTGGCTCTCTTTTTCTCTGCTTTGGCCTTCTCGAGCTGGAGAATTCGTTTGTGAAGTGACTCGACTGGATACTGCTCTTCCAGATTATGCTCTTCGATACACTTTATCACAGATTTAAGCCCTATAAGCTCCCGCTCATTGAACTCATCCTGCATTTTGGTACACACATATAATAGTGAGCCTGAATCTTGCATCAGCAAGCAAGTACTATGTGTTACATAACACCCTAACGTAATTGATAATGAATGCGGCGCTTTTAAGTCCCTAAGGGTTTAGATGATAGCTAGATGAACAGAGCTCTAAGATGTTCGAGCAAGATGAGATTTATTGAACCAAATTGCATTAAAACCAGGCGTCTTAGCACCATGCATCAACACAACCTTAAATTTTCTCATACAAGTAATGCATAATGCTAGTTATTAAGTCAGAGGATACTTGCCTGAACAACAGGAGCTGTATTGCCAGGTCTAACTTGAGAGGAAGATCTCGTTGCTTCAGTCAAGTAAGATTTCAGTAGCGAGACGGGTGAGAACTGTTCTGTGAGTTCAAAAGCAAATGCCAAGTTAACCGCATCAATCTGTTTTCCATTGCTCACGAGAACTTCAATCACACCTGGAATGAAAGGAGCGGTGCACATCAAGGATTAAGAACAATGGCTGAAGGTCGAGAATTTGGACAGAGAAATCTATGTTATGATTATGTCCTTGAACAGAGAACCTATCCAGCTATTCACTATTTACCAAACATCAAAATTTCATAACATGTAAGATAATCAGGCATATCCTTAAAATTAGAGAACAAACCAGGCATTTTGTCTGATAACCCAAGAGAACGGAACAGCTCAGCCGCTTGACGGCGACGTGAAACCATGGGGATCAACTTCAAAAGTTCATCCTCTTTAAAGTCTGAAACAATATCAAAAGTGGCCAGTAGTTGCAGGAATGCATGAGCCTCCAAAGAATTACCATTGCAAGCATCCATGTCAAGAGTTCCCAACAGTGGATTCCATCCTTCTGCAATAGTTTTTGCTCTATGCTTAACATTTTCTGAGAGAATGACAGCAAGAGAGTTGCGGTCCAGACCAGATAACAGTATGCTAAGGCACTCCATCAACATGATACAAGTCCTGCGCATGCCCAAGAGGTTAGCATCTTTCTTTCCATCAGCGGTTGGTGCTTCCACGGGGTAGAACCCATCCAAAGAGTCCAATACTAAGCTTGCTGGATTTGCTGCAGCCTTGAGCGCCATAGGAATCTCCTCTTTTAGTGATGCAAGGTGCTTGCGGTTGTCTGATACAAACTTATGAATCCCTGTTGAGTCCATATCCCCGCAAAGTTTCAGTAACTGTGGATAAGCCTTAACCTCAAAATTTCCCACCACAGGTGAAATATGAGCGTCTTGGACAGTACCATCTGGATTATCATCAGTTATACCATCAGCAACAAAAGCATTGGGTGAATCTTCTAGAGCCTTTTGTGACCAACGTTCACCAAGAGAAGCAATATTGATGGGAGGAGAGTTGTTGTTGTGCTTATCCAAAGCACTGTTTATAGCAAACACAGCTGCGTCTCTCTTTTTCTGAAGCCTTTCTAGTGATGCCTTCTCCTTGGCTTCAACAGCTGCTTTCTTTTTCTCCAGTAGCTCTTGGGCTTTCCTTGTTTTAGTTTCATACTCTTTTTCTTGATCTTCAAGCTCATGAAAGCGTCTTTTCAAGGACCTCTCAAGCCCATGAAAATGTTCCTCAAGCTCTTTCCATTTCAGATTAAGTGTTACCGCACGCTGGCTTTCAAGTTCAGCAAATGCCTTTTGAAGCTGCTGAATCTTGGATGATGTAGAGTCCATGAGTGAAGCAACTGACCGGGAATCCTCCATTATGAACGAGCTACAAGAAGATGGAAACTTAAGTATGAAATAAAATGTCATCAACACATAAAAACCAGAACGAAAACAACCGATTAATGAGTATAATACAAAATAGATCATTATAATTCCTACACTAGAGACCAGAGAATCTCAATACTGCATAACAATCACATGTCAGAACTACATAACATTCACTGTTATCTTATGGAAGAATCAAAATTTTCAGACACAAAAGGTTACCAATTCAAACAAGTCTAATCTCCAAGCTGCAAGTAGAGCTCGAGAAAAAACATCTACAAAATAAATCATCAAGACCATGATAATATAGATAAGCCAAGAATACCACACAGACTCGTGAACATAACTGTACAAGCCATAGCAGAAGACTACGTAAGAAAATGTGCTACTGTAACCTGAAGAAGATCAAAGCCTGCAAGTGAATAAAGACAAAACGAAAAAGAAACCCAATAAAATTCTACCAATTTCAAGAAATATTTTTCATATTCCTAATTTTAGCCACAGAGATAAACTGAACCGGAAAACTTATATCAGGCAAGCATAGCGTTGATGACGAAATGAGAGAGGAAAAGTCAGCTGATTGAGTAATCCCCACACAACCCATCACTCAAACGATCTTCAAGAAAAGAAATTTCTGGGAAAATCAAGAAACCCTAGCTACAGTAGATACAAAACAAAGACATAGAAGAAACAAACGAAGAGAATGAATACATACACCTGAAAAGGAAACAACTTTACCAGAAAAAAAATAAAACGAAGATCAAAAATCTTCAAGAAGCACCAAAAGATCGTAGATCCATGCTTGAGCGATCGAGAATTTTCGGGAAGGCGAAGAGGAAAGTTCAGAAGAAAAAAAAAACCTAAAGGTAGCGACAGGAAGGAAAGAGGAAAGTAGAAGAGAAGCAAAAGCAAAGTGATTTATATAAGAGACACTTAAAGTTTAGCACACCTAAGTTTACTAAGTGTGAGTCACGTGAGAGAAAGAGAGAGAGAGAGAGAGAGAGTGTGGTGTGGTCCGCTCATTCCCCACCATCCGACTCGACGACGAGATGACTCTCGAGTGGCTCGAGTCAAGAATTCAAATGTCCTTTAAAAGTTTTATTACAAAAGCCTTGTCACGTGAATTTGTCTAAAGTTGCCGGAAACTTGACTTCCTTGTAATTTACTCTTTACCCTCTTTGTTTTGGTTCGAATTCATTAAAAATGTATGATATATTACATCTGCTATACATTCTAAGTAGTGAAATGTAGTTTTATCTCCACAAAAAATTATTTGGACATATACAGAAAAACAAAAAAAAATATTGGAAACCTCATTTCAATTTTTTTATACAACATGTTAATTAAAAGAGCAAATCATGAATACAGCTTTAACCTCCACTTCGTAGTATTTTAATGTTTGAAATCAAATTCAGTTTGATGAGTTCTATTGGAATTCAACATCATAAAAGAATAATAAAAGTAACGATTTAAGTTTTTTCCCGTGGGAAAAAGATATAAAATAAAAGACAGTTAGCCCAATATAAATCGTTTGGACGGTTTTGTCATTTGGGTATGTGAAATTTATTATATTTGGGTATTGTTTGCAACTTATTTTTCTAAACTACTCAAGAACATGTTACATTTAATATAAACTTAACATGTATATTAAATTATTTTATATAATTCAAAACTATTATTAAATTACATATAGTTTTTCTCATAAAATTTTTTTATCTTTATTAATAATAAAAAATGGTTTATTACAAGTTTGCAAGAATTTATATAATATTTTTTGCATTAAACCTATTAGTCAAAATTAAATGAAAATACGATAAAAATAAATAAATATTCTATTAAAAATAAAAATTATAAATCCGTGTGATGATTCTTTTTTGATGTGTGTACTCGAATTTGAATTTATTTTGTACTATTATTGGAACCATTAGAACATAAAAAAAAAACCATACCCTGACTTTGCTTGTAAATGACCTTGTAGACGCACCATAATGTTGATTTCATATGTGCTAAATATGTGGCATTTTTTTAGTATTAGTATCTGGCTCTAAAGTCTTCTATAACTTCATTTGGGTCTGTGTGGTCTTGATCTTGAAACTTTTTCTCTTGTTTTGCTGTTGAATTAATTGGTTCTAACTCAAGTTTCACTTAAAGTTAATTTTAGTTGAAAAGTACAAATGTAATATCAAGAAGTACACTTGTTTCTAAGAAGACAAGAATGTTGTGTTTTAGGCAAATAAGGCAAGAAATCACTATCTCTCTAAGGCACTCCTACAGTCGACAAGAAGCACAATCAAGCTGTGAGAGTAAGTCAATTCTCACAGCCGATTAAGCTACAACAAACATTCAGAGATTTGAGAAAGAACACCAATCCTAATCGTACCTATTCATGCAAGCATTCCTATTGTTGTAATTGAAAGTATAAATAGGTGAAGCTAAAAGCTTAAACAGTAAGAAAAAAGGTCGAAAACAGAGATGGATTATTGAGAGAACTCTTGTAAGAAAAGTATACTAAGGGCTCGAGTTTGAGCCAATATACCCTACTGGATGAGTACTTACCTCGGCGAGACGTAGGGATTCCGGTTTGGAATCTTGAACTCGTTAACTCCCGTGTGCATTTCTCTTTCTCAAAGCCTCTTTCTCGTATCAAACCCTACATCATGTGTCTCTCCTTCTTCTTTTACTTCTAGAACATTTGCGAAGTCGAAAGGGTTAGTAAACCAACAAGAAAGAAGCGTAATCGTAAACAAGAAATAACCATCTAAATTATTTATCGGTTCAATAAATTAGTATTAGAGCCATTTGTGAAACACAATGACTTCTGGAAGAACTAATATGGAGAATTTTGATGGTGGAGATTACATGATGTGGAAAGAAAAGCTTCTAGCTCACCTTGAGATGCTAGGACTGCTAGAGGGTTTGGAAGAAGATGAAAACTCTGGAGTGGAAGAGTCACCACCAGAAACTGGTGAACAAACATCAGCTACAATGCAAACTAAAGACACCTCTTCTAGTAGAACAGTAGACAAAGCTCTCAAAGAAAAATGAGGAAAAACGAGGTCAACAATCATTCTAAGTGTCACTAACAATGTGCTAAGAAAAATCATAAAAGAGAAGATTGCGGCAAATATGATTAAATTTCTTGATCAACTGTACATGGCAAAGTCGTTGCTTAACATAATCTATTTGAACCAGAGGCTGTACAATTACAAGATGAATGATTCGATGACCATTAAAGAAAACACAGACGACTTCTCTAAACTTATTACAAACCTAGAGAATATCAAAGTTATTTTCTCAGAAGAAGACCAGGCTATCATACTCCTAATGTCTCTACCTAAACAATTCGACCAAGTAAAAAAGACTCTCAAATACTGCAAAAAACTCTATCACTGGAGGAGATTCATGTTGCAATAAGGTCTAAGGTTCTTGAGCTTGGAGCAAGTGGGAAACTGGTCAAAAATAACTCTGAGGGACTGTTTGTTCAAGACAGAGGAAGAACAGACAAGAGAGGAAAGAATTTTGAAAGAGGGAATAGTAAAGGAAGATCAAAATCATGAGGAGGAAACAAAGTGTGTTGGATCTGTGGTAAAGAAGAGCACTACAAAAAGCAATGTTTTGTTTGGAGAGAAAAAAATAAACCGAGAGACAACCGGTTAGAAAGAGGAGAGGCTTCAACTATTACCTCAGAAACTACTGATGTAACAGCATAAGTTGCCTCAGATGCTCTAATTATCTATCCGAAAATAACAACAGAGATATGGATTCTAGACACCGGTTGTTCTTTTCATATGACTTGCAAGAGAGAGTGGTTGCTAGACTACCAAGAATCAAACAGTGAGAAAGTCAGAATGGGAAATGATACATTTTCATCAGTAAAAGGCATGGGGAACATAAGAATTAGAAATGGAGATGGCTCTACAATACTTCTCACGGCAGTAAGGTATGTTCCTAAAATGTCTAAGAATCTTATTTCCTTAGGAACACTAGAAGATAAAAGCTATTGGTTTCAATCAAAAAGAGGAGTCTTAGATGTAGTGAAGGAAAACAAAGCTCTTTTGACTCGAAAGAAAATGAACACTTTATATTTCCTACAAGAGACAACAGTCTATGGTGAATCATATTTTGCAAAATCATCAAGTGATGAAACCAGACTGTGGCACAGTCGTTTGGGTCACATTGGTTCAAAAGGGCTGGAAGTATTAGTGAGAAGGGTTTTTTTGGAAAGGGTCAAAGATAATGAACTCAAGTTTTGTGAAGATTGCATTTTTGGAAAGACTCATCATATCGTGTGAGTTTTGGGTGTGGTCAACATGTTACTAAATATAAGATGGACTACATTTACTCGGATCTTTGGGGTTGTCCATCACTTCCACTTTCCTTAGGCAAATGTTAGCATTTTATTACTTTGATAGATGATTTCACAAGGAAAACGTGGATCTACTTCATCAGAACCAAAGATGAAGCCTTCAACCAGTTCAAAGAATGGAAAATACTGACTCAAAATCAGCAGAACAAAAAGCTAAAGGCATTGAAGACGGATAAAGGCCTTGAGTTTTGCAACTCAGAGTTTGGCACATTCTGCAAACAGGAAGGAATGATAAGGCATAAGATATGTGCTTATACCCCACAACAAAATGGGGTTGATGAGAGGATAAATAGGACAATACTTAACAAAGTAAAATGAATGCTCAATGAATCAGGAATGGGAAAATAATTTTTGGTTGAGGCTGCTGCTACAACTGTGGTTTTGATAAATAAGAGTCCAAGTTGTGCAATAGAGTTTATGATTCATATTAAAAATGGACTGGTCATTCACCCGATTATAAAAATCGAAGAATATTTGGATCAGTGGTATTTGTACATTCAGATCAAGGCAAAGTTGAATCCGAGAGCTAAAAAGGGAGTATTTTTTAGATACCCAACATGGGTAAAGGGATTCAAGATCACGTTACTAGAAGACAAAAAGTGCATAATCACTAAGGATGTGGTTTTTCAAAAGAATCTCATGTTTAAAGACATCCAAATACAGAATCCAGACACAAGCACTCAGAACAGAAATGAAAGAGAGAGCCTAAGCATTCAGTTAAGGGGGCTGACTGAAGGATCAGACCAAGCAGATGCTAAAGAAGTCAGTGAACAACATCAAGAAGGAATATAAGAAACTCAAAATAGCTCAAGGACATCAGAACATGAGGTTTCAGAAGATGAATCTGATAATGACGGTCTTAGTGACTATCAACTGGCAAGAGATAGGTCACAAAGAAAAATTAAAGCTCCTAGAAGATTTGATGAGGAGGTTAATCTAGTAGGACTAGCTTTGTTAACTACTGAGGATGGAGATATGATAGAACCTGGATCATATCAGGAGGCTATCACTACTCCTGACAGAAAAGAGTGGCAAAAGACAATGGATGAAGAAATGCGATCTCTTATCAAAAACAACACTTGGGTTTTAGAATACAAACCAGCCATTGCAAGAACTATTGGATGCAAGTGCATTTATAAAAGAAAAGCTGGAATTTCAGGTGTTGAGCCACTTCGGTACAAGGCAAGACTTGTGGCTAAAGGGTATTCGCAAAAGCAAGGTATTGACTACCATGAGATCTTTTCACCAGTGGTAAAGCACACATCTATCAAGCTTCTACTATCAATGGTTGTTCACCTAGACCTAGAGCTTGAGCAGTTAGATGTAAAAACTGCATTTCTGTATAGGGATTTAAAGAAACATATACTAATGGATCAACCAGAAGGTTACCTAGAAGAGAAAACCAAACAGAAAGTGTGTGTGCTTAAAAGATCATTGTACGGCTTAAAGAAGTCCCCATGACAATGGAACTTGCGATTTGACATGTTTATGTCATCCTCAAACTACAAAAGGAGTAGGTATGATCCTTGTGTTTATTTCAAACTACTAACTAACCAAACATATATCTACTTATTGTTATATGTAGATGATATGTTAATTGCCTCAAAAAATAAGGAGGAGATACAAATCCTTAAAACCAGTTGAATAAGGAGTTTGAAATGAAGGATCTCGGGCCAGCAAAGAAAATTCTTGGCATTGAAATAAGAAGAGATAGATCAAATGGGATATTGGAGCTGTCTCAGAAGGAATATGTTAAGAAAGTTCTGAGAAATTTCAATATGGATCAATGCAAGAGTGTTAGAACTCCTCTTGGGGCATATTTCAGATTAAAAGCAGCAACAAATGCAGATCAAGCAGAGTTCATGAAAGCTATTCCCTACTCAAATGCTATAGGAAGGATTATGTATCTCATGATAGGTACACAGATTAATCTAGCTTATACAGTTGGAGTTGTTAGCAGATTCATGACTAGACCAACAAAGGAACATTGGCAAGCCATAAAGTGGGTCATGAGACAATTAAAGGGAACACAAGAAATGAGTTTGCAATTCAGAAAGGAAGGAAAAATAGAAGTTAAAGGATATTGTGATTCAGATTATGCAACATATCCATAAAGGAGAAGATCGATTTCAGGAAGAGTGTTCATTTTTGGTGGAAATATCATAAGTTGGAAATCGGGTTTACAATATGTTGTAGCTTTGTCTACAACAGAGGCTTAATACATGTCCCTAACTGAAGTAGCTAAGGAGGCAATATGGCTGAAAAGGATAACATCAAAATTGGGTTTTGAACAAGACATAGTAGACATCATGTGTGACTCTTAAAGTGCGATTGCACTGTCTAAAAATGCAGTTTTTCAGGAGAGAACTAAACACATTGATGTGAAAGTTCATTTCATAAGGGAAAAGGTTTTAGAAGGGAAAATAGCAGTGATAAAAATCTCAACAGTATGGAATCCTGTAGACATCCTAACTAAAATCATTCCAGTGAGCAAGCTTCATGATGCATTGAATCTGCTTAGGCTATCCAGTTACTAAAGATGCATCACATCCGAGGTTGGAAATCAGTTAACACTAAGGAAGGGTCGAAGAGTTAAAACCAAGGAGGATTTTTGTTGAATTAATTGGTTCTAACTCAAGTTTCACTTAAAGTTAATTTCAGGTGAAAAGCACAAGTGAAAGATCAAGAAGTACACTTATTTCTAAGAAGACAAGAATGTTGTGTCTTAGGCAAATAAGGCAAGAAATCACTATCTCTCTAAGGCACTCCTACAGTCGACAAGAAGCAGAATCAAGCTGTGAGAGTAAGTCAATTCTCACAGCCGATTAAGCTACAACAAACATTCAGAGATTTGGAGAAGAACACCAACCCTAATCGTACCTATTCATGCAAGCATTCCTATTTTTGTAATTGGAAGTATAAATAGGTGAAGCTAAAAGGTTAAACAGTAAGAAAAAAGGTCGAAAACAGAGAGAGATTATTGAGAGAACTCTTGTAAGAAAAGTGTACTAAGGACTCAAGTTTGAGCCAAGATACCCTAGTGGATTTCTGAGTACTTACCTCGGCGAGACGTAGGGACTCCGATTTGGAATCCTGAACTCGTTAACTCCTATGTGCATTTCTCTTTCTCGCACCCTCTTTCTCGTCTCAAACCCTACATCTTCTATCTCTCTTTCTTCTATTACTTCTGGAACATTTGCGAAGTCAAAAGGGTTAGTAAACCAACAAGAAGGAAGCGTAATCGTAAATCAGAGATAACCATTTAAATTATTTATCGGTTCAACACTTGATTTTGCTTCTTGATCTTGGTACTTATACGTTGTTTCGTCCCTTCTTTGCCCGATATGGCCGTTTTGAACCTATGGGTGGTCTTGTCCTACAAAATGTGTTAAGAGACTATAAATTCAAATAGAGACATAATACTTAGTTTGGTTTAGATGATCATCACCATGAATGATGGCCATTTTGTTAAAGGCTTGGGTAAGATCATCGATTGACCCGTAAACTATGCCCGATGGGCCATATAGGCCAGTTCCACCGGTGATGGCAGTGGTCCCGCAGGCCTTTGGCCATGCTGATTCCTCTTGGTCCAAGATTTTGAGGTAGTTTCCCACGACTATATTGAAACTCTTCCTTAGTTGCTTTTCTTTGATCGTGTCACAAATACCTCTCGTACCGCGGGCAATAGGATCGAACCATGGTCGGTACTGAAGTTCCCATCATTCCCTCACTTTAGTGAAGGTTGTGTCCTCAAAATTAGATCTCATGCATCATAAGGAGATAATAACCTCTTCCGTAGTTGTTTGTTCCTTGACCATGTCACCAGAACCTCTCATAACACGAGTAATAGGATAAAACCATGATCGGTACTGAGGTCCATTCCCTCACTCTTCTGAAGGTTTTGTCCTCAAAATTGGATCTCCTGCATCATAAGTGATGCAGGAACAAGAGGGCGTTGTTCAAGCAAGAAAAATTGCTGGAGAAGTTCTAGCTGGTTGTAAGACACTTTCTAGAGACTTAGGAATGATGGGTTGATGAACAGCGATGGTGATGCTTCAGCTGGTTGTAAAGTACTTTCTGGAGGAACTAATTGAAAATTTGATAGATAGATGGATTGAGAAACGCCACACAAATTATGGAAATTCTATGATAAGTCTACTGCATTCAATTTTCAAGGATTCTCACACAAGAAGGCTGGAGTCGTCAACTCCTTTCAAAAGAAGAAAAACTAGGTTTTTATTTCATAAAACTTAAGTGACTACATGCTGAGAATGAATTTTATATACTATTCTAGCAACATGTGCCTTCTAGGGCTGAAAATACATTATAATAGAAGGACTAAAAATGAAAATAACAATAAGAAATTAGGACCTAATGACAAATAAAAGACTCTTAAATTTAATAGTTAAATTCCTGCAAAACAAGACAAAGAAACTTGTTAATTTAAAATATGAATTTTAAATACGCACCTTGGTCTTTTGTAGCTCCTTATAATACAATAATAAAGAAGGTTGTATTTTTGAAACCTTGTAGAATTGGAAGAAGTAAAGTTATTGTTGTATTTAGTTGTTCATAATCTTTTTCTTGTATTTCTTTAGTAAGTTCAGTCTCATGGAATCTTCCATCTTCTATGATTGTGATGAGACTCTTCACAGACTTGTTGAACATCTTACTAAGCTTTCGTATGCCTGATCTTTTTTTTGGAATTTTTCTCATAGTAGGTATATTAATGGCTCTTCCTCGGTTTCTATTGAGGTGGTATTAATGTCCTCATCATCTACTCCCTCTTGAAAAGTTATGTGCTCAGAACAGGTACATCTTCCTGAAAAAGAGCAAGATTAGTAATATTAAAAGTAGGAGATATGGTCATCTCACATGGCAGCTCAAGCTTATAGGCGTTGTTGTTAATCTTCTCTAAGACATGAAAAGGACCATCTCCTCTTGGGGAAAGCTTGGACTGCCTTTCGTTGGGGAATTTTTCATGTCTCATGTGGAACCATACAAAATCTCCCAGGTTCAAATGATATGTCTTTTCGGTGTTTATCTGCATTTGTTCTGTACTGCTTGGTTTTCTTTTCCAAGTTGTGCTTAACCTTTTGATGAATTTTCTTAACATAATCTGCCCTGGTTTCTCGTTCGCTATACATAACATCTTGAGGTAAAGGTATAAGATCCAGTGGGGTAGTAGGAGTAAATCCATAAACCACTTCAAAGAAGAAAGTTTAGTTGCATATTGTTTAGCATCATTATAAGCAAACTCAATGTAAGGTAAGCAAAACAACCAGCTTCTTAGATTCTTACCGACCGTGGCTCTCAACAATGTTTAAAGAGTTCAGTTTACTATCTTTGTTTGACCATCGGTCTATGGGTGGCAAGTAGTTGAGAAAAGCAGCTTAGTTCCCAACGTTTTCCATAAGGTCTTCTAGAAATGGCTTAAAAATTTGATGTCAAGATCTGAAACGATTGTTCTAGAAACTCCATGTAAGCACACTACTTCTTTAAAAAAAAGATCAATTATTTACGTAGCATCATTATTCTTGTTACATGGTATAAAATGAGCCAAGTTTGAGAACCTGTCTACAACTACAAAGATATGATATTTGTGGTTGATCTTCGGCATACCTAAGACAAAGTCCATAAAGATATCTACCGAAGGTAGGTTAGGAATGGGTAAAGGCATATATAAACCATAGGTGTGTGACCTAGATTTTTCTTTCAAGCAAGTAATGCACTTAGCACAAAATCTTTCAACATCTCTTTTTAGATGTGGGCAGTAGAAATGTTCCATAAGTACACTCAATGTCTTATCTCGGCCAAAATGTCCCATGAGTCCTCCTGCATGAGCTTTTCCAATCAATAGTTCTCTCATTGATCCCTGAGAAATACAAACATGTTTTTCTTAAACAAAAATCAATCATGTTGATAAAACATACCAGATGCAGCTTTGTTGGTATCCTTAAACATTTTTTTGAAAATCTGGATCAGTCTCATACATTGCCTTGATGTGTTCAAATCCCATAATCTTATCTTCCATTGTGCTGATGAGTCTCCTTGATAATGCATCAGCCACAACGTTATATTTACCTTTCTTATATTTGATCACATAGGAGAAAGTCTCCACAAACTCAAGCCACTTTGCATACCTCTTCTTAAGTTTAGTTTTTCCTCTTAAGTGTTTGAGTGTATTATGATCTGTATGAATAACAAACTCCTTTGACAGTAGGTAATGTTGCCTAAGTTTCAAGAGACCTTACCAAATCATAATGAAGCTCCACTAAAGTAAGCCACTGGTTTTACTCTTTGCATTAGGACATCTCCTATACATGTTCCAAAAGCATCACATTCAATTTCAAAGGTTTATCAAAGTTAGGAAGTACCAAAACAACCTCATGTGTGAGGTTATCTTTCAGCTCGTTGAATGCCTTCTCTTGTGCTGGTCCCCATTTGAATTCCACATTCTTCTTAACTACTGAAGTGAGGGGTGCAACAATAGTACTAAAGTCGTTGACAAATCTTCTATAGTAGTCAATCCATGGAAACTCCTCACATGTTCGATTGTTATTGAGGTTGGCCAATATTGAATTGTTTTGATATTTTCTTCATCGACCTTTAAGTCTTGTGAACTTACAACAAATCCTAGGAATACAAGTTGATCAGTGCAGAAAGTACATTTCTTAAACATAAAATTTTCAGCCTTAAACGTTTCAAGTATGCTCAAGATGTCGTAAGTGATCTTCAAGATTAGAGCAATACATTAGAATGTCATTAAAATAAACCACTACGAACTTAAAAATAAATACTCTTTGGACGTGTTTCATGAGTTTCATGAATGTACTTGGAGCGTTTATGAGTCTAAATGGTATGACTAGCCATTCATACAATACTTGTTTGGTTTTAAACGTTGTCATCCATTCATCACCTTCTTTCATTCTCACCTTTTTTCATTCTCAGCTGGTGATATCCACTTCTTAGATCAATTTTTGAGAAGATAGTTGCTCCATTGAGTTCATCTAGCATCTCATCGAGTCTTAGAATTGGATGTCGGTATTTGACAGTGATACTCTTGATTACTCTACAATCAACACACATTGTCCAAATTCCATATTTCTTAGGCACTAGAAGAACAGGAACAAGACATGGGCTTAGACATTCTCGGATATAGCCCTTAGACATTAAACCTTGTGTTTGTCTTTCCAAATCCTTTGCTTCTTCTGGATTCACTTTATAGGCAGCTCGGTTTGGCAAAGGTGCTCCAGGAACAAGATCAATCTGATGCTCGATTCCTCTTATAGGTGACAATCCTGGTGGTATCTCTTCTGGAAAAATATCATTGAATTTTTCAATAATCTCTAGAATAGCAGCAGGGAGTGCCTCCTTTTCTTGTCCTGAAAACAACACTTCTTTATAGATCATTAGTAGCACCTGTTCTTTAGAATCAAGAAATTTCAAAATAGTGGCGTGTGTTACATAAAGGTTAGTTTTATTTAGCTTTTCTCCTTTAGACATAGTTCGTTGCATCTCATGCACTTCCTGAGGAGTTAAATGTGCTAATCTATGTTTCTTATTATTATGCATGAAGGTATAATGATTGGTGTGTCCATTGTGTAATGCTTCTTTGTCAAATTGCCATGGACGACCTAGAAGTAGATGTCCAGCTTGCATAGGCACCACTTCACACACAACTTGATCTGCATACTTGCCTATGCTGAATGGTATGGTGACTTTTTCTGCGATTTTGAGCTTAGTTTCATCGTTCAGCCATTTGAGCTTGTATGGTCGAGGATGCTTTGTCTTTGTAACCCTAGATCATCAACCAAATACTTTCTGGCTACGTTAGTATAAGAACCACCATTTATGATCAACCTACATACCTTAGAGTATATTGTGCACCGAGAATGGAAAATATTTTCTTTTTGTATAGTTTCTGGTTCAAAGAGAGCACCGAGGGATCTCCTTTTAACTAGAAGTTCTCCGGTGTCATGAGAGATTGATATTCCTCTTCATTTTGAGATTCATATTCGCCTTGTAACTTCTTCCTGAGGGATTTCCTTATAACTTCTTCCTCAGAGTTTTATGGATCATACTCCTCTTCATCTTGAGATTCATATTCACCATTTGATTTAATGATCATAACTCTCTGGTTTGGGTATTCTCTTGCATAGTGATCTTTGATCTTTAAAATAGGTTATGTCACGAGATCTTTGGGTTAGAGTTTTACCTTACTTTGGTTTGTTGTTTTAAGACGTATCAGCTTTGGATTTCTTGAATATGGATTATGTGTCAATGGTATTTCCTTTGTCCAAAACCTTTTGAGGTTGTTGATTCCATGTAGACTTGTTATGGTTTGCTGAGTTAATTAGTTTTTCTTTTTATGTGCTGCTCGGCTTGAACCACAACATGCAGCAACTCATCCAGATCATGATAGGTTTGTCTCTTCACTTTCCTAGCAATTCGATCTTGCAAAGCATTTAGGAATTGAGCCAACAAAGTTTTTTTTTGAATCTTCAGTCTCCAACATATTTTTAAGCATTTCAATCTCATCAAAGTATACTTCAACAGATTTATAACCTTGAGTTAGTTTTCTAAATTTCTTCTACAACTCTCTGTAGTAGTATGCAGAGACATATCTCCTACGTAGTTGGAACCTCATGTCTTCCCAAGTATTGATCTGACCATGTCTATGTCTTCTTATTTCAGACACATCATTTTCCCTTCAAGCTAGAGTGCTTTCACTGATTTGGGCAGATACTAGAGACACTTTTCTATTATTTGAGTAGTTGTAATACTCAAATATATATTCCATACGCCTTTCTCAATCAAGGTAGGCATCTAGATTAACCTTTCCAGCAAAGGTTGGTGTCGTGAGCTTTATGTCTCTATTTCCATGCCAAGCTTCTTCTACTCTATCTCTACATGTTGATATTGTCTTCTTGGTCTAGGATTACAATCAAGTTCTGGTGGAAGATCATTTTCTAAGTCAGCTATTTCATCCTCTTCATGATTCACATGTTGGGCATTCACATTTTTTGATAAGATTTGTGCGAATTGGTGGGGGTTGTTTTATTCTTGTCATGCGATCTCCTAGGTTCTGAAGTAGAATTTGAATAGCAGCAAACATCTGAGCAACATTCACATCTGCTGGTTCTCCCATAGTCACACAATCTGTTTCACACTAAAAACAGATCAAGTGCAAAGGAAATTGAATAGACACAATAAAAAACAACTGAAAATCGACAGATCTAGTTGTAGCAAGTTGCAGCAGCAAAGGAACTCGAATAACACAATCAAAAACAACTAAAAATCGATAGTTCTTGTTGCAACAGCAGAGAAAGTCGAATAGACACAATAAAAAGCAACTGAAAATTGTCAAATCTAATTGCAACAACAAATGAAGTCGAATGGACACAATCAAAGCAACTAAAAATTGACAGATCTAGTTGCACCAATACAAACTATTAACAACTAATGATGTTACTGGATTTTAACACAGAAAAGCAACATATTGGGGTTTGATGCAGTTTGAAAGCAAGTTACAAGGAAATAACAGAGTAAAAAATAAAAATAAGAGGGCTTATTCGAGCAAGAGGAACTGCTAGAGAGGCTCTATCTGGATATACAACACTTTCTACAGACTCAGAAGTGATGGGTTGATGAATTGATTGATGGTGACCCTTCAACTAGCTGTAGAGCACTTTATGGAGGATCTAAGTGAGGATTGAGTGCAGAGCTTGATCGAGAGATGCACATAAATTATGGAAGGTCTTTCATAAGTCTAGAGCAGCTTAATTCCCAAAATTTTCCATAAGGTCTTCTAGAAATGGCTTAAAAATTTGATGTCACGATATGAAACGATTGTTTTGGAAACTCCATGTAGGTGCACTACTTATTTTTAAAAAAAGATCAATTATTTGCATAACATCATTAGTCTTGTTACATAGTATAAAATGAGCCGTGTTTGAGAACCTATCGACAACTACAAAGATAGGATCCTTGTGGTTAATCTTCGGCATACCTAAGATAAAGTCCATGAAAATATCTATCCAATGTATGTTAGGAATGGGCAAAGGCATATATAATCCATAGGGGTGTGACCTGGATTTTTCTTTCAAGCAAGTAATGCACTTAGCCCAGAATCTTTCAACATCTCTTTTTAGATGTGGCCAGTAGAAATATTCCATAAGTACACTCAATGTCTTATCTCGGCCAAAATGTCCCATGAGTCCTCCTCTATGAGCTTTTCCAATCAATAGTTCTCTCATTGATCCCTTAGGAATACAAACACGTTTTCTTAAACAAAAATCAATCATGTTGATAAAACATACCAGATGCATCCTTGTTGGTCTCCTTAAACATTTTTTTGAAAATCTGGATCAGTCTCATACATTGCCTTGATGTGTTCAAATCCCATAATCTTAGCTTCCATTGTGCTGATGAGAGCATGTCTCCTTGATAATGCATCAGCCACAACATTATCTTTATCTTTCTTATATTTGATCACATAGGAGAAAGTCTCCACAAACTCAAGCCATTTTGCATGCCTATTCTTAAGCTTAGTTTGTCCTTTTAAGTTTTTGAGCATCTTATGATATGTATGAATAACAAACTCCTTTGACAGTAGGTAATGTTGCCAAGTTTCAAGAGACCTTACCCAAGCATAATGAAGCTCCACTAAGTTTTTCACTTAAGTAAGCCAGCCACTGGTTTTACTCTTTGCATTAGGACAGCTCCTATACTTGTTCCAAAAGCATCACATTCAATTTCAAAGATTTTATCAAAGTTAGGAAGTACCAAAACAACCGCATGTGTGAGGCTATCTTTCAGCTCGTTGAATGTCTTCTCTTGTGATGGTCCCCATTTGAATTCCACGTTCTTCTTAATTACTGAAGTGAGGGGTGAAACAACAGTACTAAAGTCCTTGACAAATCTTCTATAGAAACTAGCCAATCCATGGAAACTCCTCACATGTTCGATTGTTATTGGAGTTGGTCAATAATGAATTGCTTTGATATTTTCTTCATCGACCTTTAAGTTTTGAGAACTTACAACAAATCCTAGGAATACAACTTGATCAGTTTAGAAAGTACATTTCTTAAGCATAAAAAATTTCAGCCTTAAACGTTTCAAATATGGTTAAGATGTCGTAAGTGATCTTCAAGATTAGAGCTATACATTAGAATATCATTAAAATAAACCACTACGAACTTAGAGATAAATGCTCTTTGGACGTGTTTCATGAGTTTCATGAATGTACTTGTAGCGTTTGTGAGTCCAAATGGCATAACTAGCCGTTCATACAATCCTTGTTTGGTTTTAAACGTTGTCATCCATTCATCACATTCTTTCATTCTCATCTAATGATATCCACTTCTTAGATCAATTTTTGAGAAGAGTTGCTCCATTGAGTTCATCTAACATGTCATCAAGTCTTAGAATTCGATGTTGGTATTTGATAGTGATACTCTTGATTGCTCTACAATCAACACACATTCTCCAAATTCCATCTTTCTTACGCACTAGAAGAACATGAACAAGACTTGGGCTTAGACATTCTCGGATATATCCCTTAGATATTAAACCTTGTACTTGTCTTTCCAAATCCTTTGCTTCTTCTGGATTCACTTTATAGGCAGCTCGGTTTGGTAAAAGTGCTCCAGGAACAAGATCAATCTGATGCTCAATTTCTTTTATATGTGGAAATCCTGGTGGTATCTCTTCTGGAAAAACATCAGTGAATTTGTCAAGAAGCTCTAGAATAGCAGCAAGGAGTGCCTCTTTTTCTTGTCCTGAAAACAACACTTCTTTATAAATCATTAGTAGCACTTGTTCTTTAGAATTAAAAAATTTCAAAGCAGAGGCATGTGTTACATAAATGTTAGTTTTATTTAGATTTTCTCCTTTAGACATAGTTCGTTGCATCTCATGCACTTCCTGCGGAGTTAAAGGTGCTAAACTATGTTTCTTATTATTGTGCATGAAGGTATAATGATTGGTGCATCCATTGTGTAATGCTTCTTTATCAAATTGCCATGGACAACCTAGAAGTAGTGTTGATACAAGCCTTGATTCAAGGATGTATGTGCGTGGGCTGTTTGTAGAAGATTAGGTGAGAAACTCAACCTTAGGCTTCTGGATGGGGGTTTTCTGGTTGGTAAAAGATGGAAGGGTGAAGTGAACCACACGAGGGGTGATGAACCTCATGATAAATCACAAACTTAGAGCTAGGAGGGCTGGTCTCAACTAGGTTCTAAGCGCACAAGCTTCTTTGAGAGAATAACTTGTAAAGAAAATTCGATCTTTATTAATATCAAAAAGGTTGTCGAACTACAATGCTGGAAGGAGCCTTATTAATATGCTCGACAGCTTGACCTTCTAGGGTCGACTCAAATAAAGAAAAGGAAAGTTTACAAAAGTGCACAAAAGGAAAAGATACAAAAGTGTATAACCGAAAAAGGACCTATTCCTAAAATGTTCTTGACTCAAAAATGTAAAGAATCTAGATCCTACCCTGCAAAACAGAAAGAGGCATATATTTGAATTGAAACTTACCTTAACTTACCTCACGGCCAAGAAATGGAAGGTGGCCGTCCTTGTGGCATGCACGCGCCTTGCTCCTAGTCTTCGACTTGGAGTAGGGTTACAAATCTTTGGGCCCTGACCTCTCTTGCCACTAAAGCCCAAGTCTCTGATGTTCCTTGTGTTGTTGAGAAGCCTTTGGACTCTTCTTTGCTCTTCTGGCCCATTGTCCTTAGCTGATCTTCCTCTAGGAGCTTGTCGACCCATAAGCTGAATTTGTGGAAGAGTGCTCTTGATCTGCTTCTTGTCATTGCTCCTTGAGGTACCACTGGTGTAGATACTTCTTCTAGGTGCATGTCCTGGAGCTGGTAGCTCATTTGGTCCGAGTCCTCTTGTGTAGAAGTGGAAATGCGCGTGTACTCGGCTGGATCGGCTGTACCGGCTGGATTGTGCGGTACTGGCCGGAATGCCTTCAGGACCGCCAAGTTGATCCCGGAGTCGGCGGTGTCATCAGAGGGACCGGCGGTGTCATTCACTCCCCACCAAGTGTGCCGGAAGCTTGGGCCTCTGCGATGCTGACCGGTCTGGTCCTATAGGTCGAGGGTCCGGCGGTACTGTTTCCGGCACAGATGGTCCTGCTGTCTCGGGCAAGCTTCCTGGTCGGCCAGTCTGGTCTCCTGCTGGATGTACGACCTGATGTCCTCATCATTCCCTCCCTCTTCAGTAGGTTTTGTCCTCAAAACTGGTTCATCTGCATGGAAAGGGGCTAAGTCAACATTGAACGTATTGGACACATTAAACTCACCTGGCAGCTCGATCCGGTAGGCGTTGTTGTTGATCCTCTCGAGCACTCTGAATGGTCCATCTCCTCTTGGTGCTAGCTTGGAACTCCTTAGGTTTGGGAACCTCTCCTGCCGTAGGTGTAGCCACACCCAATCGCCTGGTTGAAAGATCACCTCCTTTCTTCCTTGTTGGCATGAGTCACGTACTGTCCGGTCCTCTTCTCCAAGTTTTCTGCTACCTTGTGGTGTAATCTCCTTATGAAATCTGCCTTGGATGCTCCGTTGAGGTTGGTCATCTCAGCTGGTGGTAGTGGTGTTTGCTCCAATGGGGTGAGAGGGTTGAAGCCGTATACCACTTCAAATTGTCTTCTTGGTTGCTGAGTGCACGGCTCGGTTGTAAGCAAACTCTATGAATGGCAGGCACTCCACCCAAGTCTTTAGGTTCTTCCCTAGTGTAGTTCTGAGAAGAGTTGATAGTGTCCTGTTGACAACTTCAGTTTGGCCATCGGTTTGAGGATGGCAGGTGGTAGAGAAGAGTAGCTTCGTGCCTAGCTTTCTCCAAAGGGTCCTCCAGAAATGGCTGAGGAACTTGGTGTCCCTGTCTGATACGATTGTCCTTGGCACTCCATGAAGCCGTACTATCTCCCTGAAGAACAGCTCAGCTGTTTGTGTGGCATCATTGACATTGGCACATGGAATGAAGTGTGCCATCTTGGAGAATCTTTCCACCACTACGAAGATTGCATCTTTGTGGTTGATCTTGGGCAGACCTAGAACAAAGTCCATGGAGATGTCCACCCATGGATGTGTGGGTATGGGCAGTGGGAGATACAACCCGTGAGGTTGCACTCGGGACTTTGCCTTCTTGCAAGTGATGCATCTTGCACAATGAGCTTCTACTGTCCTCTTGATGTGTGGCCAGTAGAAGTGCTCCTTGACCACTGCTAGAGTCTTGTCGACACCAAAGTGGCCCATGAGTCCTCCATGAGCTTCTCGGATGATAAGCTCCCTTAGTGATCCTTGTGGTATGCACAGCCTTCTTTCTCGGAACAAGAATCCCTCATGGATGTAGAATTTGCCATGACTCCCTGTGCTACACTCCTTGTAGCTCTCAGCAAGGTCAGGATCATCCTTGTATAGATCCTTAATGTGCTCGAATCCTAGGACCTTTGCCTCCATGGTTGATATCAAGGCAAACCTCCTTGATAGTGCATCGGCTACCACATTATCTTTGCCCTTCTTGTACTTGATGATGTAGAAGGTCTCTATGAACTCCATCCACCTGGCATGTCTCCTCTTGAATTGGTTTGCCCTCTGAGGTGTTTGAGAGTCTCGTGATCAGTGTGGATCACAAACTCCTTGGACAGCAAGTAATGCTGCCAAGTGCTCGGACAAGGGCATAAAGCTCCTTGTCATAAGTTAGTTCAGTGAGGCACCACCTAGCTTCTCACTGAAGTATTCTCTCCTTGGGTTAGCACTGCTCCTACATTCCAGAGGCATCACACTCCACTTCAAACGTCTTGTTGAAGTCGGGCAGGACTAGCACTGGTGCATGTGTAAGGCTGTCCTTCAAGGCCTTGAATGCCTTCTCCTGAGCTTCTCCCCAGCTGAATCCCATGTTCTTCTTCACTACTGCCGTCAGTGGTGAGGCAATACTGCTGAAGTTGGGCACGAATCTCCTATAGAAGCTGGCCAGTCCGTGGAAGCTCCTTACTTGGCTGATGTTTTCTGGTGTTGGCCATTCTTGTATGGCTCGAATCTTCTCTTCATCAACCTGTAGGCCCTGTGAACTTACAACAAAACCTAAAAAGACAATTTTATCAGTACAAAAGGTGCACTTCTTGAGATTGGCATAAAGCTCTTCTTGTCGAAGGGTTTTAAGTACCATCTCAAGATGTGTGAGGTCTTCCCGTAGGCACTTACTATAAACTAGTATATCATCAAAGTAAACTACCACAAACTTACTGATGTACGCCCTAAGAACTTGGTTCATAAGGCGCATGAAGGTGCTTGGGGCATTAGTCAAGCCGAATGGCATGACTGTCCACTCGTAGAGTCCTTGCTTTGTCTTGAAAGCAGTCTTCCACTCATCACCTTCCTTCATTCTTACCTGGTGGTATCCACTTTTGAGGTCTATCTTGGAGAAGACCGTGACTCCACTCAACTCATCTAGCATGTCATCCAGTCGTGGTATAGGATGCCTGTACTTGACTGTGATGTTGTTGATTGCTCGGCAGTCCACGCACATGCGCCAAGTCCCATCCTTCTTGGGCACTAGTAGCACTGGTTGGTAAAAGATGGAAGGGTGAAGTGAACCACACGAGGGGTGATGAACCTCATGATAAATCACAAACTTAGAGCTAGGAGGGCTGGTCTCAACTAGGTTCTAAGCGCACAAGCTTCTTTGAGAGAATAACTTGTAAAGAAAATTCGATCTTTATTAATATCAAAAAGGTTGTTGAACTACAATGCTGGAAGGAGCCTTATTAATATGCTCGACAGCTTGACCTTCTAGGGTCGACTCAAACAAAGAAAAGGAAAGTTTACAAAAGTGCACAAAAGGAAAAGATACAAAAGTGCATAACCGAAAAAGGACCTATTCCTAAAATGTTCTTAACTCAAAAATGTTTAGTCTTTTGTAACTTACCTATGGATTATCAACCAAATACTTTCTGGCTACGTTAGTATAAGAACCATCATTTATTATCAACCTACATACCTTAGAGTATACTGTGCACCAAGAATGGAAAATATTTTCTCTTTGTATAGTTTCTGGTTTAAAAAGAGCACTGAGGGATCTTCTTTTAACTAGAAGTTCTCCGGTGTCATGAGAGATTCATATTCCTCTTCATCTTTCGATTCATATTCACCTTGTAACTTCTTCCTTAGGGATCTCCTTGTAACTTCTTCCTCAGAGTTTTCTGGATCATACTCTTCTTAATCTTAAGATTCATATTTGCCATTTGATTTAATGATCATATCTCTCTGGTTTGGGTATTCTGTTGCATAGTGATCTTTGATCTTTAAAATAGGTTATGTCACGAGATCCATCCAGATCATGATAGGTTTGTCTCTTCACTTTCCTAGCAATTCGATCTTGCAAAGCATTTAGGAATTGAGCCAACAAAGTGTTTTTTTGAATCTTCAGTCTCCAACATATTTTTAAGCATTTCAATCTCATCAAAGTATACTTCAACAGATTTATAACCTTGAGTTAGTTTTCTAAATTTCTTCTACAACTCTCTATAGTAGTATGCAGAGACATATCTCCTACGTAGTTGGAACCTCATGTCTTCCCAAGTATTGATCTGACCATGTCTATGTCTTCTTATTTCAGACACATCTTTTTCCCTTCAAGCTAGAGAGCTTTCACTGAGTTGGGCAGATACTAGAGACACTTTTCTATGATTTGAGTAGTTGTAATACTCAAATATATATTCCATACACCTTTCTCAATCAAGGTGCGCATCTGGATTAACCTTTCCAGCAAAGGTTGGTGTCGTGAGCTTTATGTCTCTATTTCCATGCCAAGCTTCTTCTACTCTATCTCTATCATGTTGATATTGTCTTCTTGGTCTGGGATTATGATCAAGTTCTGGTGGAAGATCGTTTTCTAAGTCAGCTATTTCATCCTCTTCATGATTCACATGTTGGGCATTCACATTTTTTGATAAGATTTGTGTGAATTGGTGGGGGTTGTTTTATTCTTGTCATACGATCTCCTTGGTTCTGAAGTAGAATTTGAATAGTAGCAAACATCTGAGCAACATTCAGATCTGCTGGTTCTCCTATAGTCACGCAATCTGTTTTACACTAAAAAAATAGATCAAATGCAAAGGAAGTGGAATAGGCACAATAAAAAACAACGGAAAATGGACAGATCTAGTTGTAGCAAGTTGCAGCAGCAAAGGAACTCGAATAACACAATCAAAAGCAACTAAAAATTGATAGTTCTTGTTGCAACAGCAGAGGAAGTCGAATAGACACAATCAAAAACAACTGAAAATTGACAAATCCAGTTGCAACAACAAATGAAGTCGAATGGACACAATCAAAGCAACTAAAAATTGACAGATCTAGTTGCAGCAATACAAACTATTAATAACTAATGATGTTACTGGATTTTAACACACAAAAGCAACATATTGGGGTCCGATGCAGTTCGACAGCAAGTTAACAAGAAAATAACAGAGTAAAAAATAAAAATGGGGGTAGATAAACCTGAATAGGAGCGATTAAACTATGATACAAGATGATGCAGGAACAAGAGGTCTTGTTAGAGAGGCTCTAGCTGGGTATACAACACTTTTTAGAGACTCACGAGTGATGGATTGATGGCGACCCTTCAACTGGCTGTAAATCACTTTCTGGAAGATCTAAGTAAGGATTGAGTGGAGAGCTGGATCGAGAGATGCACACAAATTATGGAAGGTTTTTGATAAGTCTAGAGCACTTAAGATTCAAGTATTCTCACAAAAGAAGGCTGGAGACGTCAGCTCCTTTCAAAGGAAGAATAACTAAGTTTTTATTTTATAAAACTTAAGTGATTACATGCTGAGAAGAGACTTTATATACTTGTGTAGTATGAGGTGCCTTCTAGAGCTGAAAATACATTGTAATGTAAGGACTAAAGCAAAATTAACGTCAAGACATTAGGACCTAATGAAAAATAAAACACTCTTAAACTTAACAGTCACATTCCTACAAAAACAAGCATATAAACTTGTTACTTGAAACATAGGAATTTTAAATACGTACACTGGTTTCTTGTAACTCCTTATAATGCTTTCTTAAATTTGTTTAGCAATGATGAACAAGGTTGTATCTCTGAAGCCTTGTAAAACTAAAAAAAATGAAATTGTTATAGTCTTTAGTTGTTCAGAGTCTCCTTCTTGTAATTCTTTAGTAAGTTCAGCTTCATGGAATACTCCATCTTCTATGATTGTTATGAGACTCTCCATAGACTTGTTGAACATCTTACTAAGGTTTCTTGTGCCTGATCTTTTTCTTGTAACTTGTTTCATAATAGATATATTAACGGGCTCTTCCTCAACTTCTAGTGAGCTAGTATTGATGTCCTCATCAATAAGGAGATAGTTCAGCTACATTAATGGTATGAGAAATGTTTACCTCCTCATGAAGTTCTAGGTTGAGGCATTGTCATTGATCTTATTCAAGATCTTGAAAGGCCCATCCCCTCTTGTTGCTAGTTTGGAGGCCTCTTCTGAAACATCTCTCAGGTCTCATGTGCAATCAGATCCATTATTCTGACTCAAAGGTCAGTGCCCTTTGTCTTTTATCAGCCCTCTTCTTATAGTCCTCGATTTTCTTCTCAATGCTCTCATTAGCCTTCATGTGCAAATTTTGGATAGGTTCTCCTTGGTTCATGCCATCTTGATTCACCCACTCAACTTGTGCAATTAGTACAAGGTCTACTACAGAAAAAGGGTTAGAACCATAAACTATCTCAAATTTGGATCGTTTAGTAGTTGAGTGAGTATCACGATTGTATGCAAATTCTACAAATGGTTTACAATCCAACCAATTATTCATATTTTTCTGATGGCGGCCCTTAATAGGTTGAGAGTGTCATATTGACCACTTCGGTTTGCCTATTGGGTTTTGGATGGCAAGTTATTGAATGCAACAACTTGATGCCAAGATTGTTCCATAATATTCTCCGAAAATGATTGAGGAACTTGATGTATCGGTTCGACACTAGGGTTCTTGTTATGCCATGTAGGCGTACTATTTCTTTGAATAAGAGGTCAGTCGTTTGAGTGGCATTGTGAGTCTTCTCACATGGTATAAAGTATGCCATTTTGGAGAACCGGTTTACTACCACAAAGATTACATCTTTGTGTCGGATCTTGGGCAGACGTAAAAAAATCCATAAATATATTTACCCAATGGGCGTTAGGTATATGCAATGCTATAAATAAACGGTGAGCAAGTAACATGTACATGGTTTTGTGGCATGTGATGCACCAAGGGCAAAATCTCTACACATTTTTCTCGAGAGGCCAATAAAAATAGTTCATCACCACTCCCAATGTCTTCTCAACACTAAAGGCTCCCATTAAGCATCCTCCACGTTCTTAACTATGCACTAGCTCTCTCATTGACCTTTGGGGCAATCACAACTGCTTTTGACAAATAATTGTGATAAATGTAGAATGACCCATATGCTCATTAGCCACACTCTTTGTACCATTCTCCAAGCTTCGGATCAGTTGGATATAACTCTTTGATGTGCTCAAATCCAAAACTTTTAATTGTGGTAATCAAGACATGCTTCCTGGATAAAGCATATGTCACTACATTCTCTTTACTCTTCTAGTACTTGATCATGTAGAGAAATGTCTTAATAAACTCGAGTCATTTGAAATGTCTCCCCTTGAGTGATATTTGTCCTTGAATGGTCTTTAAGATCTCACGATTCATGTTTATGATGAACTTTTTTGATAGAAGGTAGTGTTGCCATCTACAAGGCCCTCACCATGACGTATAACTCTGTATAACTCCTTGTCATATGCTGGATAGTTGATGTGGTGATGTGTTGTGTTTTTTATACATCTTAATCATTGTTTTGTAAATGTTTTTGAGTATTTATCGAGTGTTTTATGAGCTTTTACAGGTTTTAACGTTGTATGAAAACAAACAGTTTTGGAGAACAGGAATACATAAATGGGTTGAAACGTTTGCATTGGCACTCTTTGAATACATTTGCACCTTTGGATCAGGCTAAAAAAAAAATCGAAATATATATAAACAAGTTAGCTTTCATTTTCAAGTAGTTTGAAGTCAACCAACGGTTCGAATTAAAATTTATACCAGTTTTTATAAAATCAGTCCAGTCTGCCAAACACGAGAAACATACGCATAAACTTACCCGAGGCCAAAAAGATCGATCAATCCCCATTTCCAAATACTCTCTAGATTGATCATTTCACTTAGGATCGATCGATCAGGGTCATATCGACCATTCCAAGCCTAAATCAAACGATCCAAGCATCCTAACAAATAGGAAATTTTGGATTTTAACTGTTTCGATCCAAAACCATCCTTATCAATGTTAGGCCTATAAATAATTATTTTAGCCACTTTTAAAAGGGAGACTCTATTTTCTCATTTATACTTTAAGGATTTTGTTCCATAGCTTTTGAAAAGATGAATTTTTTACTTTACGGATTTGAGAAGATTTATGCACCCCTTGTATCTTTCTTATTACTAAATATTTTGCTTTTATCATATTTTGTTTCTCTATTACCATGCTTGATTAGTTTTATAGTTAGATTTTAGTGTTTTCAAAGAGATTTCAGAGATTAATAAATGAGGTGGCGGGAGTTAGGGTTATTCATCTAGATCTTCATCTAATTTTTTCTCAGTACTTAATCTAACTTGATCATCTAGATCTTCATCTAATTTGTTCTCAATACTTATTCTAATTTGATCATCAAGATTATTGATATTAGGATTATTGAATTCATCAAAAATATAGTTTAATTTATTGAAAGAAAATTAGATGGACAAATTGTCCTTAACCAACGAAAGTTGATGTTAAGACAGTTTGTGAACATATCAAACTTATTCGATTAATTCATGTTTAAGAACTTGAATTTAAACGATAGTTTAGAAAGATAAATTATTAGAAATAGGATTTTATTACAACAACAATTGACTAGCTAAATATTAGTGTTCTAAATTCTATATGGTACCTAAATAGAATCTATGTTTTGAATTTATGATTTACAATCCTAATTCTCTACGAAATTTCCTAAAATCTGACGCTTTTAATTTGTTGTTTTACATCATTTTATTGTGTTTTCATTATTTTTATATTAGTTTAACCACCACACATTATTTATTTTGGTCTTAGCTTATCTTGAATCTAAATACTTGTAACTTAACCTTTAGTTATTGTGGATTCGATCCCTAATTACTACTGCATTTGCATGTGCAGTTACATCAAGTTTTTGGGATTAAAACCTAAGATATCAAGTTTTTGGCGTCGTTGGTAGGAAAAAATTGTGTTACTTATGAGTCTAAAACCATATCTTAGTATAAGACCAAAGTTTAGTCTAAGACCTTTCTTTTGTCACTAATATGTTCTATTCTAGATTTCTTGTGTGTTTCAGGTGCAAAGGTTCTAAAGACCTCTTAGCACGTGATAGTGGTCGATATGGGTGAAAAAATTGATGACAAGAATTAATGTGCTCTAATTACCGAAAAAGAAAATAATGTTTAGGAGGAGCATTTCATAGGAAAGGCTATACCCAACACTACAAGAAAACAGCGATTTTGCGACCACGCATGTGGTTGCAAAGTAGTCGTAAAATGGAATTTGTGACTACTTTGCGACCATGCAATGTAGTCGCAAATCTATATAGTCGCAAATCAGTCGCAATTTTGCGACTGATTTGCGACCACGGTAATAGTGGTACAATTTGCGACTGATTTGCGACCAATCATTTGTGAATACGTTTGTGACTGGTTTTCAGTAACAAAATTTGTCACTACGTTGCGACTACGTATATGGTTGCAAAATCCGTAGTTACAAATTAGTCACAAAAATTTGTGACTGATTTGCGACTACAATGGTTCATTTGGTCGCAAATCAGTCACAAACTTTAGTGACTGATTTGCGACTACAATGGTTCATTTGGTCGCAAATCAGTCACAAACTTTAGTGACTGATTTGCGACTACATATTATACTCAGTCGCAAATCAGTCATAAATAATTGCGACTGGTTATAAAATATTCAAAAAAAAATTATGTAGTCACAAATCGGTCCCAAAAAATTGAGATTGATTTAGGACTCATTTGCAGTTACGACAGAATTAGATTTAAAAAAAAAATAATTAATTAAAATATTTTGAAATTAAAATTAAAATTTTTTAATAATAATTTTTATTTTTAATTTCAAAATATTTTAATTAATTATTATTTTTAAAAAATAGTAATTATTATTAACATTATTCATTAATTAATAATAAATATAATATTTAATATTAAATATAAAATATTTTGTTTAAATTAATTATTTTATTGATCGTGTTCCATGACCTCTCATCGAAATACCCCTATTTGCCATTTGTTTGTTTGTGATTTTTTGGATTGGAAGAGATTTTATAAGTGTTTAGAGAGGTTTTACAAAGTAGGAATGTTTGAATTGTGAAAAATGAGGGAAAACCATCATGTATTTATAGAATTTTTTTGCGACAACATATGTGATTGCAAATCAATGGTAAACTTCGAAATTAATGACGTAGTCGCAAATCAGTCACAAATTTGCGACTAATTTGCGACCACCAAATAATTTGGTGGGAATCGAAAACTTTTAAACTCTCACCAAATTAATTCGTGGTCGCAAATTAGTGGTAAATTTGCCACTGATTTACGACCACGGTTATTTTTTTTGAAAAAAAAACATTATAATCTCAAATTAGTGGCAAATTTGCCACTGATTTGTGACCATGACTAATTTATCCAAAAAAACATGTGGTTGCAAATCAGTGGCAAATTTGCCACTGATTTGTGACCACGGTTAATTTATTCGAAAAAAAATATTGTGGTCTCAAATCAGTGGCAAATTTGCCACTGATTTGCGACCACGAGTAATTTATTTGAAAAATAAAACATATGGTTGTAAATCATTGACAAATTTGCCACTAATTTGCGACCACGGTTAATGTATTCGAAAAAAAATATTGTGGTCTCAAATTAGTGACAAATTTGCCACTGATTTGCGACCATGGTTAATTTATTCAAAAAAAATATGTGGCTGCAAATAAATGGCAAATTTACCACTGATTTGCGACCACATTTAATTTATTCGGAAAAAAACATGTGGTCGCAAATCAGTGGCAAATTTTCCACTCATTTACGACCACAAGTAATAATTGTGACTGATTCACCACCACATTCTCAATATAGTGGCAAAATAGTGGCAAATCAGTGATAAATAATACACTAAACCCTAAATTTTTTGATGATGGTAAATAAATTGAATTATATAAAATTAATAACTTGATTATAAGTTGTACAAACTTCAATTACTAAGAAAACAACAATATTTACCAAATTTACCAAATTTACAAATCATTTACCTAAAACACTTAACACATTTCCTTAACTTTGTATCTCTTATATACATTTCAAATGTTCTCTAAAATTTAAATGAATACAAATATGATTTTGTATATATGTGGTCACTTATAATGGTTAGTACTTACATAAAAATACAAATAGAAGTTGTAAGTGTGAAAAATACTTAGGAAAAATGTGAATTTATCTTATGTGGTCGCGAATCAGTCGCTATTTTGCGACTGATTTGTGACTACAGATCAAATTTTGATCATACCTGGTGCATTTTTTGACAATCGATATACGATTAGGCCTCCTCTCGTTGCTAAAAAAAATATCGAAATCAAACCGTAGATTATCGGATTAGTGAAACAAAGCTATTTTCATGGGTGTGTTTCTGAGAATCTCATGGACCATATTGAGACGTTATGTTTCTAAGAATCTTATGGACCATATTGAGACATTTAAATTTTCCCCACTATGAAGGCAATATAGTGACTTTGATTATCTGATGTGCACATTATTCAAGTTTTCTCTTGCTGAAAAGACAATTCGTTGGTTGAAGCAACTATGTCTTAGATCATTGACCACTTGAGACGAGTGCAAATCTGCATTTCTCAATCACTGTGTAACTATGTCCTAGATCATTGACCACTTGAGACGAGTGCAAATCTGCATTTCTCAATCATTTCTACACAAAGTCAAGGTATAATTTACTAAAGAACAAGTTTTTGGCTTTCAACAAATCGGTAATGAGTTGTTCTATGAGGCTTGAGAGAAATTCAAAGAGTATATCATAGATTGCCTCCATCATGGATTCAATTAACCTAGCCTGCACAATACATTCTATCGCGTTACTGAGTAGAAATTTTAGATGGTATTCGATACAACTAGTGACATGTACTTTATGATTAGGCATGTCGATGAAGGTTATGCATTAGTCACAATTTAGATGCCAATAACAACAATCATTGTCATGAATATGTTAGAAGGCTGAGGAGCGTAAAAAAATTAAGACCATAAAGATTGAAGAGTTGAATGCAAAGCTCGATATGTTGTCGAAGAAGGAAAAAGGTGAGTGAATCCATTCTTCCACCTCAAGTTCGACTGATCCATGTACAGACTGATCGAACTTATCCTAGACTAATCGATCGTAACTCTTCTAATAAAAATCTAAGATATACACCTCTTGAATGCATGTACAAGCCTCAAAAACCATTCCCTATCCCACTTTGACATTTGTTGCCATCAATTAGTGCTGAGCAACTTACATGTTTTAATAAGAGGGACAAACGTCCTCCTCATCATGGTACATCATTTGAAGATGTTTTAGAAATTTTTACATTGCACCAATTTTACAAATTCTCTATAACAAGGCAAAGAATCCAACCACATAAAATAAAATAAAATATCTCTATAACAAAGCAAAGAATCCAACCACATCGCTAAAGGAGTTGCCAAAGATAAGTGATACAGTCAAATTACTCTTTCCATGCTTTGTCGTAAAAGTTGAGTTTAAGACTGCCTCAGAAGTTGATTTTAAAGATTTTTTTTTGTGATTATGGGTATTGTGTCAATATCATATCGTCAGCCCTTATAGAAAAACTGAAGATTACAGAAATGTGAACATCTCGAACATCGATTGCGTTTGGAAATATATCCTTTTATATTCCACAAGATAAGATTCTTGATTAAACAGTTCAAATAAAAGGTTGTCTAGTGATGGGGACATCAGGTCGTATGGCTGGCCAGGAGACCAGACTGGCCGACCAGGGAGCTTGTCCGAGATAGCCGGACCATTTGGCACGTCTGCCAGCCCAAGCGGTATCGCTGGACCTTCGAACAACTGGGCCGGACCGATCAACATTACCGGCGGAGAGGCCCAAACCTCCGTCCCAACTAGAGGCGAAGTGGATGACACCGCCAGTCTAATTGGTGACGCCGCCGGCTCCGGAATCAACTTGGTCGGCTCAGAAAACATTCCGGCTAGTACCTCGCATAGTCCAGCCGGTACAGCCGATCCAGCCGAGTGCACGGGCATTTCAACATCTACACAAGGAGACTCGGACCAGATAAGCTACCAGCTTCAGAACATGCATCTAGAGGAAGTCTCTACACCAGTGGTGCCACCAGGAGCAATGACAGGGAACAGATCAAGGGCGCTCTTCCACAAATTCAGCTTGTGGGTCGACAAGCTCCTAGAAGATGATCGACAAGGGACATTGGGCCAGAAGTGCAAATAAGAGTCCAAAGGCTTCACAACAATGCAAGGGACTTCAGAGACTTGGGCTTTAGTGGCAAGAGAGGTCAGGGCCCAAAGATTTCTAACCCTACTCCAAGTCGAAGACTAGGAGCAAGGCGCGTGCATGTCACAAGGTGGGCCACCTTCCATTTCTTGGCTGTGAGGTAAGAAAGGTAAGTTTTCAAATTAGATATTTGCCTCTTTCTGTTTGCATGGTAGGATTTAGATTATTTACATTTTTGAGTCAAAGACATGTTAGGGATAGGTCCTTTTTTGGTTATGCACTTTTGTAAGTTTTCTATTTGTGCACTTTTGTAAGTTTTCCATTTTTTCTTTGAGTCGACCCTAGAAGGTCAAGGTGTCGAGCATATTAATAAGGCTCCTTCCAGCATTGTAGTTCGACAACCTTTTTGATAATTAATAAAAATCGAATTTTCTCTCTACAAGTTATTCTCTCAAGAGACTTGTACGTTTAGAACCTAGTTGAGACCAGCCCTCCTAGCTCTAAGTTTATAATTTATCATGAGGTTCATCACCCCTCGTGTGGTTCACTTCACCCTTCCATCTTTTACCAACCAGAAAACCCCCCATCCAGAAGCCTAAGGTTGAGTTTCTCACCTAATCTTCTCCACACAGCCCACATGCATACAACTTTGAATCGAGGCTTGTATCATTTTGGTATCAGAGCTTAAAGCTCCTAAACCAGGTTATTTATATCCCTTAACGAGTTTTGTTTTTAGTTCTTGCATTAGTTTAAATCGCATTCAAGAAAAAAAAATAACAACAAACTCCAAACCGAGTGCATCTAGCTTCTACGTGTATGAGTAGGGCTTAGATTCACTATTGCATTGCAAATTACGTTTTCCTTTTTGCTTAAATCGTATTTCCATTATTTTTAAGTTAAATTAAAAAGAAAAGAAAAAGAAAATAGGAAAAATACCAAAAAAATTTGACCAAGACAGCTAGCACTAGTTGTTAGAAAATTTCCATTTTTTCAAATCTTCCATTTTTTCGAATTTCATTTTTCCCTGTTTTTCCTTTTTGCATTTTTTCGAATTCTTCTATATAAGGAACCCTCCTAATTGATTCTAGGAGCCGAGTAACTTGTTCCTTTATTTTGTAGTACGCAATGGCAGAAGAAAATTGAGATGCAGCCGAGGCCATGATGGCCATGTTCACCACCCTCCAAACATAACTCGCATCAATCGGCGAGAGGTTGGAGCGCGTGGAGAAGCCTGTGAGATTTCAGACCATAAGGCACGTGAGAGCTGAGCAAGACCGTGCTGAGGGTCCTGAGCACCCTAGGACACGACACGAACAGGAGGAGCCCCAGCCGGATGGAGATGAGGACGCACAGCCTCATGACTATCACCCTAGGCCAAGAGGACCTCCACGACGACCAGAAGAAGAAGGCAATGGCTTCGAGCCATATGGTCATCACCAGAGACCAAGAATGCCTCCCAAACATCATGAGAATGGAGATGAGTACGCCTACAACCGGGTAACTCATCCTGATGTCAAGTTAACACCTCCTAGTTTTGTAAGAAAAGTAGACCCTGAAGCCTATCTTGATTAGGAGAGGAGGATGGATCACATCTTCGACCACTACAACCAACCAGGCCCTAGGAGAGTCTCCATAGCAGTAGCAAAACTCACGGAAAATGCCCTCATCTGGTGGGATCTTGAGGTGTCTGACCGGAGGAGGAAAAGATTGAGGCCCATAGACTTATGGGTCGACATGAAAGACCTCATGAGACAAAAGGTTTGTTCCACCTTATTTTCATAGAGATTTGCAACGGTGTTTTCGTACTCTTAAGCAGGACACCAGGTCAGTAGAAGAGTAATATGAAGAGTTTGAGAGATTAAGGAACAAGCTGGAGCTCAATGACGATGAGGAGGCTTTGATGGCACAGTTCTTGGATGGACTGCAAGAAAGAATCAGCCGCAAGGTGGAAAGGCAAATCTACAATGGTTGATAAGCTAGGTCTAGAGAAGACAAGGCACCCTCGACCGTATAGACTGAGATGGCTCGATGACAAAGTGGAGCTCAAGATCCATGAGCAAGTCACTGTGCCATTCAGTGTGGGCAAGTACCAAGGCCAGGTAGTGTGCGACGTGGTGCCAATGCAAGCTGGCCATCTTCTGCTAGGAAGGTCATGGCAGTTTCACAAGGAGACCAGGCATGATGGCCGAACCAATCTCTACACTTTTGTGCATGACAAGAGAAAGGTTAGTCTAGCTCCTCTCACACCTGTCCAGGTACATGAGCTTCAACAGCAAATGAGTAAGGAAAAGAAGCTCATTAAATCTAACTTCCTTATTCAACCAAGTCATGTCCGGAGAGCTTTAGCCTCAAAGGATTTAATGCTACTAATGGTTTTCAAAGAAGTGTTGAATATAGAGAAAGAACAGGTAGAGCTACCTCCTGAAGTAGCAGCTCTCCTCAACAAGTTCCAGGATGTGTTCCCGGAAGAGATACCAGCAGGCTTGCCTCCCCTATGTGGCATAGAGCACCAAATCGACCTCGTGCTCGGAGCAGCCCTGCCCAACCGGCCAGCCTACCAGATGAGTCTAGAGGAGTCTAAGGAACTTGAGAAGCAAGTCAAGGAGCTCCTGGAGAAAGGCTATGTTCGAGAGAGCCTCAGTCCATGTGTTGTACGAGTGCTGCTAGTTCCCAAGAAAGATGGGACTTGGCGAATGTGCGTGAATTGCCGAACAATCAACAACATCACAGTCAAGTACCGGCATCCGATACCATGGCTGGATGACATGCTAGATGAGCTGAGTGGAGCCATGATCTTCTCCAAGATAGACCTCAAGAGTGGATACCACCAGGTCAGGATGAAGGAAGGTGATGAGTGGAAGACTGCTTTCAAGACAAAGCAAAGGCTCTATGAGTGGACAGTCATGCCATTCGGCTTGACTAATGCCCCAAGCACCTTCATGCGCCTTATGAACCAAGTTCTTAGGACGTATATCAGTAAGTTCGTTGTAGTTTATTTCGATGACATATTGGTTTATAGTAAATGCTTAAGGGATCTCCTCACACATCTTGAATTGGTGCTTAAAACCCTTCGACAAGAAGAGCTTTATGCCAATCTCAAGAAGTGCATCTTTTGTATTGATAAACTTGTCTTCTTAGGTTTCATTGTAAGTTCACAGGACTTACAGGTTGATGAAGAGAAGATTCGAGCCATACAAGAATGGCCAACACCAAGCAACATCAGCAAAGTGAGGAGCTTCCACAGACTGGCCAGCTTCTACAGGAGATTCGTGCCCAACTTCAGCAGTATTGTCTCACCATTGACGGCAGTAGTGAAGAAAAACGTGGGATTCAGCTGGGGAGAAGCTCATGAGAAGGCATTCCAGGCCTTCAAGGACAGCCTTACACATGCACCAGCGCTAGTCCTGCCCGACTTCAACAAGACGTTTGAAGTGGAGTGTACATGCCTTTGGAATAGGCATAGGAGCAGTGATAACCCAAGGAGGGAGGTCAGTGGCATACTTCAGTGAAAAGCTAGGTGGTGCCTCACTGAACTACCCCACTTATGACAAGGAGCTTTATGCCTTAGTCCGAGCATTGGAGACTTGGCAGCATTACTTGTTGTCCAAGGAGTTTGTGATCCACACTGATCACGAGACTCTCAAACACCTCAGAGGGCAAACCAATCTCAAGAGGAGACATGCCAGATGGATGGAGTTCATAGAGACCTTCCCGTACGTCATCAAGTACAAGAAGGGCAAGGACAATGTGGTAGCCGATGCACTATCAAGGAAGTTTGCCTTGATATCCACCATGGAGGCAAAGGTCCTAGGATTCGAGCACATCAAGGACCTATATAAGGATGATCCTGAATTTGCTGAGAGCTACAAGGAGTGTGGCACAGGGAGTCATGGCAAGTTTTACATCCATGAGGGATTCTTGTTCCGAGATAGAAGGTTGTTCATACCACAAGTATCGTTAAGAGAGCTTATCATCTGAGAAGCTCATGGAGGAGGACTCATGGGCCACTTTGGTGTCGAAAACACTCTAGCAGTGGTCAAGGAGCACTTCTACTAGCCACGCATCAAAAGGTCAGTAGAAGCCCATTGTGAAAGGTGCATCACTTGCAAAAAGGCGAAGTCCCGAGTGCACCCTCATGGGTTGTATCTCCCACTACCCATACCTACACATCCATGGGTGGACATCTCAATGGACTTCGTTCTAGGTCTGCCCAAGATCAACCACAAAGATGCAATCTTTGTAGTGGTGGATAGATTCTCCAAGATGGCACATTTCATCCTATGTGCCAATGTCAATGATGCCACGTAAACAGCCGAGCTGTTTTTCAGGGAGATAGTATGGCTTCATGGAGTGCCAAGGACCATCGTGTCAGACAGAGACACCAAGTTCCTCAGCCATTTCTGGAGGACCCTTTGGAGGAAGTTAGGCACGAAGCTGCTCTTCTCTACCACATGCCATCCTCAAACCGATGGCCAAACTGAAGTAGTCTACCGGACATTGTCAACTCTTCTCAGGACTACACTAGGGAAGAACCTCAAGACTTGGATGGAGTTCCTACCATTCATAGAATTTGCATACAACTGAGTCGTGCACTCAACAACCAAGAAGACTCCTTTTGAAGTAGTCTACGGTTTCAACCCCCTCACACCATTGGAGCAAATGCCACTTCCACCAGCAGAGATGACCAACCTCAACGGAGCGTCCAAGGCGGAGTTCATAAAGAAGTTACACCAGAAGGTAGCAGAGAACTTGGAGGAGAGGACCGGGCAGTACGTGACTCATGCCAACAAGGGAAGAAAGGAGATGATCTTTCAACCAAGCGATTGGGTGTGGCTACACCTACGGCAGGAGAGGTTCCCCAACCTAAGGAATTCCAAGCTACACCAAGAGGAGATGGACCATTCAGAGTGCTGGAGAGGATCAACAACAACGCCTACCGGATCGAGCTCCCAGGTGAGTTTAATGTGTCCAACACGTTCAACTTAACTGACTTAGCCCCTTTCCATGCAGATGAACCAGTTTTGAGGTCAAAACCTACTAAAGAGGGAGGGGATGATGGGGACATCAGGTCGTATGGTCGGCCAGGAGACCAGACTGGCCGACCAGGGAGCTTGCCTGAGACAGCCGGGCCATTTGGCACGTCTGCCGGCCCAAACGGTACCGCCACACCTTCGAACAACTGGGCCAGACCGATCAACATTTCCGGCGGAGAGGCCCAAACCTCTGGCCCAACTGGAGGTGACGTGGATGACACCGCGGTCCAATTGGTGATGCTGCCGGCTCCGGAATCAACTTGGCCAGCTCAGAAGACATTCTGGCCAGTACCTCGCACATTCCAACCGGTACAGCTGATCTAGTGGAGTGCATGGACATTTCAACATTTACACAAGGAGACGTGGACCAGATAAGCTACCAGCTTTAGGACATGCATCTAGAGGAAGTCTCTACACCAGTGGTGCCACCAGGAGCAATGACAAGGAGCAGATCAAGGGCGTTCTTCCACAAATTCAGCTTGTGGGTCGACAAGCTCCTAGAAGATGATCGACAAGGGACATTGGGCCAGAAGTGCAAAGAAGAGTCCAAAGGCTTCACAACAATGCAAGGGACTTCAAAGACTTGGGCTTTAGTGGCAAGAGAGGTCAGAGCCCAAAGATTTCTAACCCTACTCCAAGTCGAAGACTAGGAGCAAGGCGCGTGCATGCCACAAGGTCGGCCACCTTCCATTTCTTGGCCGTGAGGTAAGAAAGATAAGTTTTTAAATTGGATATTTGCCTCTTTCTGTTTTACAAGGTATGATTTAGATTATTTACATTTTTGAGTCAAAGACATTTTAGGAACATGTCCTTTTTCGGTTATGCACTTTTGTAAGTTTTCCATTTGTGCATTTTTGTAAGTTTTCTATTTTTTCTTTGAGTCCGACCCTAGAAGGTCAAGCTGTCGAGCATATTAATAAGGCTCATTCCAACATTGTAGTTTGACAACCTTTTTGATAATTAATAAAGATCAAATTTTCTCTCTACAAGTTATTATCTCAAGAGACTTGTACGCTTAGAACCTAGTTTAGACCAGCCCTCCTAGCTCTAAGTTTGTGATTTATCACAAGGTTCATCACCCCTCGTGTGGTTCACTTCATCTTTCCATCTTTTACCAACCAGAAAACCCCCCATCCAGAAGCCTAAGGTTGAGTTTCTCACCTAATCTTCTCCACTTAGCCCACATGCATACAGCCTTGAATCGAGGCTTGTATCACCTAGTCCCTACTGTTTTTCAGGTTGTGAAGATAAGAGAAAGAACAGCAGTACCTTTGATCTTTATGAAATCTTTCTTGGCTATAGTGGATGTTGTTGTTGATCTATCTAACAAGAGGGTTTCATTTTCTAACATCAACAAGAAGGTATGACACAAAATATACCTAAAACAGAACCTGCAAAGGTTGCTTCAACACAACCACCTTTGATGGAGACATAGTTAAAGAGGTGAAAGTTAAGTTTGTCGATGAGGAAAAGTGAAAGAATTCTTGGATGGGGACCCTCTTATCACAAAAAGACGGTTATTCACAAGGTAAAGGTAAAAAATAAAATTATGAGCGAAAGAATCAAGTGCGATCCTTACATTACTTTGGTGCCTCGGAAGTGTGTTGGAAACAATATCGAATACAAGATCGGATGCAAAGGAACCTAAAAACCTTTTGCCAAGGTGATGAGGACATCAGGTCGTATGTCCAGCCAGGAGACCAGACTGGCCGACCAGGAAGCTTGCCTGAGACAGCCGGGCCCTTTGGCACGACTACCGGCCCAAACAGTACCGCCGGACCCTCGACCAATAGGACTAGACCGATCAGCATTGCCGGCGGAGAGGCCCAAGCTTCCGGCACACTTGGTGGCGACGTGGATGACACCGCCGGTCCCCTTGGTGATGTCGCCGACTCCGGGATCAATTTGGCCGGTCCTGAAGGCATTCCGGCCAGTACCTCGCACAGTCCAACCGGTACAGCCGATTCAGCCGAGTACACGAGCATTTCAACTTTTACACAAGGAAACTCGGACCAGATAAGCTACCAGCTTCAGGACATGCATATAGAGAAAGTGTCCACACCAGTAGTGCCACCAGGAGCAATGAAAAGGAGCAGATCAAGAGCACTCTTCCATAAGTACAGCTTATGGGTCGAAAAGCTCCTAGAGGAAGATCGACTAAGGACAATGGGCCAGAAGTGCAAAGAAGAGTCCAAAGGCTTCTCAACAATGCAAGGGACTTCAGAGACTTGGGCTTTAGTGACAAGAGAGGTCAGGGCCCAAAGATTCCTAACCCTACTCCAAGTTGAAGACTAGGAGCAAGGCGCGTGCATGCCACAAGGACGGCCACCTTCCATTTCTTGGTCGTGAGGTAAGTAAGGTAAGTTTCAATTCGAATATATGCCTCTTTCTGTTTTGCAGGGTAGGATCTAGATTGTTTACATTTTTGAGTCAAAAACATTTTAGGAATAGGTCATTTTTCGGTTATGCATTTTTGTATCTTTTCCATTTGTGCACTTTTGTAAACTTTCCTCTTCTTTATTTGAGTCAACCCTAGAAGGTCAAGCTGTCGAGCATATTAATAAGGCTCCTTCCAGTATTGTAGTTTGACAACCTTTTTGATATTAATAAAATAGAACTTTCTTCCAACAAGTTTTCTCTCTAAGAATCTTGTGCGCTTAGAACCTAGTTGAGACCAGCCCTCTTAGCTCTAAGTTTGTGATTTATCACGAGGTTCATCACCCCTCGTGTGGTTCACTTCACCTCTCCATCGAATACCAACCCAGAAACCCCTATCCAAGAAGTCTAAGGTCGAGTTTCTCACCTAACCTTCTCCAAACAGCCCACACGCATATAAACCTTGAATCGAGTCTTGTATCACAAGGTCAAAGTGATTTTTAATCCAGAGCTAAAAGAGAAAAGTGAAGATCATGCGAAAGATTTGTTGAGCAAAATTATGAACTTGAAGATGACAAATCATGGGATTTTTTCACATGTAGTCTTAATGTTCCACCTTATTGACATTTGACAAAGTCAATTTAATGACTGTAAACAACCAATTAATGGAAGGTAACCCATTGATATTAATTTCATTTTCTTTTCTGAATTTTTTGAAGTATGTTCATTCTTTCTCTTTGATTTATTCTCATATCGAGACGATATGAATAAGTCTGTGGGAGGATGTTTATTACTAATCTATTTTTTTTTCTTTTTTGTTTGAGTCGGTCTGTGGAACAACAATTTTGATTATTGTTTTGTTAAAAAATTTTATCAGAAACTATGACCATTCCTTGGAACTAATTATTTGCTACTAACATTTGTGACCATTCTCACAACTTTTAACTGCAAATTTACTTGAGTGGTAATATGTAAACAGATCAACTTACCAACATAACCATATAACTTGATAATTCGAATAATCTACTGCTAACTCCAACACAAATGAATTTAATCTTTCATCATGGGATTTAGTATAAATTGAGCTAGATTTGCCGTTTGAGCTTGTAATATAAGTCCATATGGTAAAGTATGGTTCTCCTCTCTCTTCCTTCAATTTTGTAAACCATCTATGCTGAATTAGATTTGATTGCAGTGGAATTGAATCTATAACACGGCATAAATTTGTATCCTATAGATCTCATGAAAGTTTATTTCATATGATGATCGATAAAAAATATAATGATAACATAGAAAAGTAGGAAGAATTCGATCATCAGGGAAATAATTCAATAAAAAATACAATGATACCATAGAAAAGTAGGGAAAATTTTGATCATAAAGAAGTGAGAAAAAAGTAGAAAAAGAACCTAAAGATGAAAAAGACTATCTTATTTAGAAAAGGGAAAGTGGGATGGGTTATTAAGGTTTTTTAATAGATACTCCCTTGATGAGACTGCATGCTACGTTCTATGGGGATTAGCGAGGTGAATGGGGATTAGCGAGGTGAATGGGGATTAGCGAGGTGAATTTTTTGTATATTTTAGTGTGGTTGTGGATTTGATTGACATGGTTGCTTAGCTTATGGCAAAGTACATGGAAATGTTCGTCTAAGGGTGATATTGTTTGATATAGATTAAAAAGTTGGAAATGACGCAGCATTTTAAAGTTTATGTGAGTTTTTGCATTTTTAACTTCCTTTTTGCACTTAGGTTATGTATTGTTTAAGGGAAAACAAAGATCTAAATCTGAGGAAGTTAATGTGTTGTTTTTTGACATATTCTAACCATTGTTATGTACGTGATTTTGAGTGTTTATCGAGTATTTTACAGAGTTTAGGTCACGTTGGATGAAAACAAGTAGTTTTGGAGAAATTAGAATGAAGAACTAGGTTGAAACATATGTAGTTTTGCACTCTTTGAACACCGTTCCACCATTGGATCAAGCTTAAACATTGCCACAACATAAAGGAACAAATTAGCTTTCATTTGCAAGTGGTTTGAAATCAACCCAACGATTCAATCAAAGGTTATACTAGTTTTCATAAAACTATTTAAGTTTGATGAGAAAGAGAAGAAAGCGCAGACTGACCCGATGCCAAAAGGATCAATCGATCCCCATTTTTAAAGACTCTCTGGATTGACCATTTCACTTGGGATCGATCGATGCAAGACCAGATCGACCATTTCACTTGGAATCGATCAATGGAGGACCAGATCGACAATTTCACTTGGGATCGATCGATGCAGGACCATATCGATCATTTCACTTGGGATCGATCGATGCAGGACCATATCGATCATTCCAAACCTAGATCAACAATTTAAACCTCTCAACCGATTCAACTCTAAAAAAACAAACTTTTGATTTTACTTGTTTCGGCTCAAAACCATCCCTAATCGGCCATATGCCTTTAAATACTTATGTTAAACCATTTTTAGAGGATAGACTCTATTTTATTATTTACATTTTTGGTTTTTGTTCCATAGGCCTTGGGGAGACCAATCTAATGAGCCTATGGATTTTGATAATATTTCTGAATCCTTGTTGTTTTATTATTATGCAATCTTTTTCTTTTATCAAGTTTTGTTTCTCGATTACCATATTTGAATAGTTTCATAGTGAGGTTTTAGGGTTTTGAAAAGGATTTCAAAAATTAGTAAATCAGGTGGATAGAATTAGGGTTATTCATATGAATATTCATCTAAATTGTTCTCAATGATTAATCTAGCTAGCTTGATCATCTAGATTATTGATATTGGGATTATTGAACCCATCAAAATATAGTTTGATTTTTTGAAAGAAACTTAGATAGACAAATTTTCTTTAGCCAACAAAATATAATGTTAAGACAGTTTGTGAACATATCACACTTATTCGATTAATGCATACTTACAAACTTGAATTCAAACGAGAGTTTAGAAGGATAAGTTGTTAGGCATATTAATTTAGTACAAAGATACTTGACTAACTATACATTAGTGTTCTGACTTCTAAAAGGTACCTAAATAAAATCTAACATTTGATTTAAAATTATAATTTCCTGCGAAATTACCTAAAACATGACTGTTTACATTTATTTTTATATCAATTTTATTTTGCTTCAATTATTTTATGTTAGTTTAACCACCACACACTATTTATTTCCGTCTTACCTTACTTTGAATCTAAAGACTTTGTAATGTAATTTTTGGTCCTTCTGGATTTGATGTCTAAGTACTATGGCTTGCACGTCCACTTGTATCAAGTTTCTTTGATTTAAAACCTGATCTATCATGTGGCCCCACTCAACTTCTCACTGAATAAAACTACTAGCCTTTTTCCTTTGATGCAAGACAACACCAATGTCTAATCCACAAGCATCACACTCCATCTTAACTATATCATAAAACTCTAAAAGTGCTAGGACCGGGGCTTGGGTCACCCGGTCCTTCAAGCCATTGGAGGTCTATTCTTGTAAATTTTCCCATGTAAAGGCTACATTGTACTTGATCACAATAGTAATGGGTGCTGCCATGGTGGTAAAATCCCTTACAGGCCTTCTACAAAAAATTAGACAGCCCATGGAAGTTCCGAACAATGATTATAAAAGGTAGGGGTTGGCCAATCGCGAATGGTCATTATCTTCTCTTCATCAACTTGTAGTCCTTGTTCACTCAATAAGAATATAATGTTTTTAGTAACAAAAATGCACTTCTTAAGGTGTTTAGTAACAAAAGATGCACTTCTTAAGCTTTTCATAAATGAGCAATGTATCCAGCCAAGCTCCTGCTATAAATCAAAATGTCTTCATAATAAAAACAACAAATTTACTTATAAATGATCTTATAATATGGTTCATGAGTCGCATGAAAGTGTTTGGGGCATTGGTTAGGACGAAGGGCATGACTAACCATTCATAAAGAGTTTGCTTGGTCTTGAAGATAGTATTCCACTCATCTCTTTCTCTCAGTCTCACTTGGTGATAGCCCCTTTTGAAATCTATCTTGGAAAATATAGTGGATCCACTCAATTCATCTAGCATGTCATCTACCTGAGGAATGAGGTAGCGGCACTTGATGGTGATGTTGTTGATGGTACGATAGTCTACACACATCCTCCAAGTGCAATTTCTTTGGCACTAGTAGTACATGTACAACACATGGGCTGAGGCTCTCAAGGATTTAACTCTTTTCCATGAGTTTTTATAGTTGTTTCTACAAGTCTTTGGATTCTCGAGGATTCATTCGGTAGGCTAGATTATTTGGGAGACTGTTGTAAGCACAAAGTCTATTTGGGGCTCTATGTCTCTGATAGGGGAAAACCAGCTGGTATGACATTGACCTCAGCCAATATTTCCTCTTCTTTGAACCTACACTTAAACACTCTTTGTACAAAATTAGCATAATTGTGAACTTGGCACTTATAGTTTTATGTAATGTTCTATGTATGACTAAAATGATAGATTTACTTACCTTGGCCTTCTTGATCATCCTAATTTGAAGCATATACCTCTAAAGGGCTTAAGGGTGCTAGGTTGTACTTATAGTCATTGTTGGTAAAAGATTATTAGTTTGTCCAACCACCATGGACTGTAGCATGATCAAAATGTCATGATCGACCCAAAAGTAGCTTTTTATTGATGGATAAGGACCACATCAAAAATTACTTGGTCTTGGTACTTGTCCAAACTAAATGGAACACTCACTTGTTCGCTAACCTTTAGCTCTGTGGTATCATTAAGCCATTGTAGCTATTGGGTCTTGGATGCTAGATTTTTTCAAGCCCTAATCTATCCATCATCTACTTGCTAGAAATATAGCACAAGAACCCCCATCAATAACAAGATTACATGTCTTATCCTTGATAGTGCGGCCGGTGCTGAATAGATTCTCCCTTTGGAAATTTTCTTCGGATTGTACTAGTACACTAAGTACTCTCCTGGTCAGTAGGAGCTCTCCTATGTCAAGGTAATCCACTTCATTCTCTAGGTCGTTTAGCTCCTCATCGTGCTCATCTTGTGAGTTATAGTCACCACTTGTAGTGACAATCATAACTTTTTTTTTGTAGTCTCGGGTCATGTGTCTTTTTCAGTAGCGTTTAAAGCATATTATGTCACAAGTCCTAACTTGATTATATTTAAGACACTTACATTGTTATGGCTGGGGTGTCTTAGAGGCCTCGGCATTCTTGCCCTTGAAGCGATACCTAACCTCTATGGCCTTGCAGTTGTCTATAAGCTGATTTTTACTCACGCACTGCTAGTTGATCTTTGGCTGGCTGATCAAGGCTACTTGCCTTTGATTTGTTATTATACTTGTACTGATAAGTGCAACAATTTATACAAGTTGTTATAACTAGCTCGTTTCACTTTCTGAGTAATACGCTCTTGAAGCCATCAAAGAATGTGCCGTCAAGGCTTCTCCAAATTCCTCTAACTTTAGAGAGTTTATAAGGTTCTCAAATTCCTCAAAGTACTCATTTATTATCAAGGAGCCTTTCACGAACTTTCTAAACCATTTTTGTAAGTCTCTATGGTAGTGTTTAGGGACATACCTTGATCTTAGTAGACATTTCATGTCGGCCCAATTGTTCACGGAGCCATATCTTGATCTCCTCCTTCAGCTAATGTCCTATCCCACTAACCATTCTCAATGAGTTCGGTAGCTGCTAGGAATCTTCTTGTGCTCATTATAGTTGTAACACTGGAAGACATATTCTAGACGGCTCTCCCAGTCTTTATATGCCTTCTGATCCGACCTTCTTGCAAAATTAGGAGGTGCTAGTGTTACCTCCATGTTGCCTTATCTTGGCTCGTAGTCTCTAATCTGAGACCCTCATATTGGTTCGCGCCTCTTACGGTGTTTAGGTTGATGTAGTGCTATGTGTTCATGGTAGGGATGATAAAATGGATATACCCACATCATTTAGACCCACTCCGTATCATACCCATCTCATTTAGACCTACCCCGTATCATACCCACTTTATTTAGAGACACCCCATATCATACCCACCCCATTTAACACACAAAACCTATAAACCCATTTGTGTAATAGGATTGTCCATAGATACCCATTTATAATTACATTGATCCATTTAAACCCATACAAACCAATTTAAGCCATTTAAATTGTACTTGATTTTTTTTGTTTATATTAATTTGCAAACATTATATTTTTAATAAAACAATATTATAATTTTTTATTTCAATATAGTTAATAAGTTTATGTATTTGTTAAATAAAACATTGTTTTTATAAAAATATTGAAATATTATCAAAAATAAAACATTATTTTTTTCAAATGTTTCATGAGAAACTTGAATCTTTTATTTTTGAGTGTTAAAATAGATAAATCCATCCCATTGAGAGCTTACCCCCATTTAAATTCATATCCATTAAGATCCTAATTTATTAATACCCATTTAAAACCATAACCATTTATTAGTAAACTCGTGATTTCACATTTTTATCCAAACACGTGAATGCGTATTTTTTGTTTAAAAACATAATTTCATATTTTTGTCGAAAATGTAATTCGGTATTTTCCCACCAAAACCATAATTCTGCATTTCTAGCCAAAAAACTTGATACCGTATTTTTCCTCTAATTCGATATTTTCTCTTCAGAAACGTAATTTTGAATTTTTTTACCAAAATCGTGATTACATATTTTTCTTCAAAAAACGTAATTCCACATTACTCTACCAAAAATGTAATTCCGAATTTTAACTCCAAAAACATAATTCCAAATTTTTAAGCCAAAAATATAAATTGTATTTTTTGTCAAAAACGTAATTTTGCATTTTCTTACCAAAACGTGATTTTTGTTCTTTATTTTTCGAAAATAAGTAATTGATTACTTATTATTAAATATATTTTTGAAATATTGTTTCAAAAAATATATAAATGGGTATAGTAGGATATCCATTTTTCAGAGCAAAAACCCTTTTAGTAAATGAGTTTTAAATGGATATCCATTTAAACCCATTAATTTCCACTATGATAATGGTCTAAATGGGTAATTATTCATTGTAAATATCCATTAAAAATCCACTAATTTAAACGAAGAATTGGTAACAATGACACAAAACCGGTGTCCAAATACAAAACTAATCTCCATGAACAATATTTTGCAAATCTAAACCATGAAGGTACAAAAATTACAAAACACTCGTTTGACTCAAAAATAATATAGAAATGTCAATTATGTTACAGTTCTTGCGAAGTCTACGAACGTCCCGAGAAGTTTGAGTGTTTTTTTAATCAAACCAGACTTCTTAAGAATTATGTTTTGGTAAGCAGAAACAAATTAGACTTTGTGGGAATTCTCCTTTCTATAAAAAAATACGCAAACTTCTCGAGAAACCTGATTTGTAAGGAAAATACAAAGCACACTTTCCGAAAAGTCTGCTTTGTTTCTGCTTACCAAAGCAGAGTTCTCCAAAATTTTGCTTTGTTAATAAATTACCTAAATCAAATAAAAATCATAAAATATATAAAATAATTTAAAAAATAGTTATTAACAAAATTTATATATATACATATATATCAAAAGTAAACAACAGTTATAATGAATAAAAAAATAAAAAAATTGAATTCGATCTAATGATATCAAATATTTGATAGTTTTTGTTGTTATGTATTATGGGTTAATAGTTGATGTTTGTGTAGAGAATTCATGTTACAACTTGAAATATCATGTGATAAATTTTAAATTTTAGATTTACAAACTTTTAAAGGAAAAATTGTTTGAGTTGCACTTACTTACATATCTTTACCATATTCATCAATTTTTTAAACAGAATTTTTGCATATTAAGTGAAAATTATTATTTAGGATTTAAAGTTACGTAAAATTCTTGAGAATTCTGTCGTAGATTTAACAAAGCAAACTTTCCAAGAAGTCTGCACAAATTGGAAATTATATTCAACTACAGGTTTTGTTCAATTGAGAGTTTAGATTTCTGTAAACTTTTCGAGAAGTCTTCTGAACCAAAATTTAACCAACCAGTATCGTACTGAGTCTCCAAAGAAAAACTGGAAATTTCACCAAACCGTAATTTCAATTGAACCTTACCGAAATTTAGGAAGCAAACTTCTCGGGAAGTCTGCATTGGAACGAAAATACAAAGCAGACTTCTCGAGAAGTCTATTTTGGAAATTCGCTTCGGTTAAATTAAAATTTCACCAAACCAAAATTTCAATTTAACCTTACCAACATGTACAAAGCAGACTTCTCGGAAAGTCTGCTTTGTATTTTCATTCCAAAGTAGACTTTCCGATAAGTCTGTTTTATACATGAAATACAACGCACAATTTCCGAAAAGTCTGTACAAACAAGAAATTTTACCAAACTGGAATAATAGTTCAACCTTACCAAAATTTAAGAAACATACTTCTCGGGAAGTCTGATTTGGAACGAAAATACAAAGCAGATTTCTAGAGAACTCTGCTTTGGAAATTCGCTCTGGTTAAATTAAAATTTCATCAAACCGGAATTTCAATTTAACCTTACCAAAAATTACAAAATAGACTTTGTGGGAAGGTAAATTCAAAAAATCGTAACTTAACCAAATTCTTAGTTTTTAACCTAACCGAATTTTATTCTCTCTTTATATATAAAGAAGGTAACCCTAAAATTTTACCATAATTTCATTTTTAAAAAAAAGTGGAAACCTCCATTCTCCAAATAATGATTACAAAGTAAATCTTCTCTTGTTCTCTATTTACCTCTTCTCTTTTCTATTTTTTTCTCATGTTCTTTCTCATCTTTTTATTTTGTAAATCTGAAAAAAAAATCATGAGATATTAAAGTAAGTTTTTTATATAGTTTTGTGTTTGTGGGTTTGGAATATTTTTATACTTGACTAGCTATACATTAGTGTTCTGAATTCTAGAAGGTACCTAAATAAAATCTAACATTTGATTTACAATTCTAATTTCTAAAACCTGAGTTTAAATTTATTGTTTACATTGATTTTATTTTGCTTTAATTATTTTATGTTAGTTTAACCACTACACACTATTTATTTCTGTCTTACCTTACTTTGAATTTAAAAACTTATCGAAAAGTTTGTTTTACAAAAAAATTCATGGTCAATTACAAAAAACTAATATTTTTGTCACCAAATCAGACTTCTCAAAAAGTATGATTTAGAAAGAATTCATGGTCAATTGCAAAAAACTAACATTTTTTGTCACCAAAGCAGATTTCTCGAGAAATGTACGAATTTTATTCCAGACAAAGCAAACTTCTCGAGAAGTTTGCTTTGGAAAAAATCTTGGTCAATTGCAAAAAATTAAACTTTTTATCATCAAAGCTGAGTTTTTTTTCTTGACAAAGTACACTTCTCGAGAAATATATTTTAATAATAAAATACAATGCAAACTTCTCGAGAAGTGTGCTATATAAATAAAATACAAAACAAACTTCTCGAGAACTATGCGATCTGCAACGAGGAAATCATAGCCAAAACATGAAAGATACCTTGATCTTGATTTTTAAGCTGAGCGACTTCAAAATTGACCGATATAAACTTTCAGAACTTTGTTTTAGCATATAGTGATAATCTGTTACAAAGTTGCAAGCTGTTGAAGCTTTTAAGAGCTCGTAACAATCAATGACAATGGTGGTTTTGCAATGAAGAAGATGACAATTTCGTAATTATTTGGAAATGTGTTTATAACGGTTTTTGTGTATTTTTTTTATAAAAAAAACTATAAGGTAATGAAAAACTCTAAATACAATTATTGTTGAGAGATAACAAAGAGATAAATGGTTAATTTTACAAAAATAAATTTAATAAGATTAGTTTTGCATTTGGAGGTAAATTTTATGTTACTTTTACAATTTTTCCTATTTTAAACCAACTTTAACATCTCTAGTTCATGGTAGAAGAATCCTTCGTCCATTTGAAAACCTCCATCTTCACCTATTGGCTGAATAGACCTTGTCATGGCCTCTCAAGTGCGGTAGGTATGGCTGCTCCAGCCGTTCAAGACGGTCTTCAAAACTCCTCATTTTTTCATTCATAGCAACGAGCATTTGAACCATGGTATCTTGAGGTATTTGGATTTCTTCACCCGTTATAATAGCTACAAGAATCAAAACAAGTACCTACATTGGCAAGACATGATAAAATGGAAATAATGCAAACAAAAAGTATGCGAAACGAAAATCTATTATTTTTATCTCGGTTTTGAATTAGTATAATTATCTAAATGAAAATGTTAATACTTGTCGAAAAAGGTAAAGAAAAAAAAGACAATATGAGCACAAGAGAAAGTTTCTAGTTTTGAGTTTTTTCTTTTCTTAATATTGCGATTCTTATTCCATTTTTCCTTTTCCCTATATTTTTGTGCGTTTTATCTTGATGATAAATAAAAGATGATATATGAGGATAAATGATTTTAAGATAAAACTAATAACTAGAATGATATGCAAACTTCTTTTTTTTTTATGCGACTAAGGTAGTGCTATGAACCTATCGGCTAAATTACCTAACAAACCAAACAAATCAAAAACAAATACAAGCAAACTTGGTTGTAGGAGTTTTTGGATCTGATAACATATGGTATAAGATGCTTTATGGAGTTTTAAAAATGACATATGGTCATTCCATCTCGATATGGATGATTGGATAGATATGAACATCTAACAAGTTGGTGGTCGTTTTTTCTCGTGAGATCAAGGTACAGTACACCACAAAGAGAGTCAGAGATCTTTAATACAACACAAAAAATTCAACCTTAGAGGCAATTGCACAGTCAAAATAATGAATTCATAAGGTTTCTTGTAAAAAAAAAAAGTATATCTTTATTAATAATAAAAAAAGTAGTTTATTATAAGATTGTAAGAAAACCTTATATAATGACTGTTTAACTAGACCTATTGAACGAAATTAAATAACAAATACGGCAAATAAATAACAAATAAAAAAGAATTAGCAATAACAAAAGGAATAGAAAAATACATATTATATCAAATAGAAACTATATGCACATGTGATGATTTCTTTTAGATGTGTATCTACTCCAGTTTGAAGTCATGTTGAGCTTATGTTGGGGCCATTAGAATCTCCCAAAATGTAATAAAGAACATACCTTAGTCTTGCTTGCAAATGGTCGTGTAGCTGCACCATACATGTATTTTGTGTGTGTTAGATGTGTTTAGTAAACATAAACAATTATAGAGTTCTCCAAATGGACAATTACACAAAAATAAAAAACTGTTACCCGTGCACCAAAGAGATTGCACCGAAGAAATCGGCGAGAAACGCTTTCTGAAAGGTGAAGGAATCGCTTTTGCAATTGTCTAGAAGGAAGATTAAAAACGACAATTTTTATATCTACTTTATATTTATTAAATAATTAATTAACTAGATTTATATTCACAATATGCGTTGGAAAAAATATTCGTAAATTATATAATATTGTTTATTAATAAATATAAATTAAATATTTATATAATTTTAAATTTTATCTAAAATTATTTTTAATATTAATTTATATATAAATTAAAAAAATAATTGTTTTTACAAATTTAATAATATTTTTTGATTAGTTTAATAAAATATAATGATTTTCTAACCAAATTAATAACAATGACAAATTTATTTAGATATTTATTTAAAATTTATTGTGGTAATAACACGTCAACATGTCATTTCTGTTAATAATACATCACACTAAATTTATTTTATTAAAATATTTTTTAAATAATTTATTAGAAATTAGAATGGGTGAGCCAAAGGTAAATCTAAATCTTGATGTTTAGTAAACCAATAAAGAGTTAGAGGTATGAATAATGTTTGGTTAGGTGGTCAATTTTAGTAAAATTATGTTTTTTTGTCATTGGATAACAAGGAACTCATTCAATAATCTAATATTTTCATATAAAAATTTAACATTTTCATGCAAAATACGATAAAATCATACGGTATACCTTTGAAATATATGTAGAGATGGTAGAGAGATCGTACAAACAAAATACGGTGTTTATGTATTTCAAATTCTCCATATCTTGTGGGGTACCATATTTTATTATTTTATTTGCTCTAAATAGGAAGATAATTTGTCCATATTTTATAGACAAAACACAAAAATGATATGAAGTTGAAAAGTCAAAAAGAAGACGAAAAGAATAAACAATTAACGCGCAAAGACCGATTTGCGTTCTCATCAGTGTTTTCTTTCTTTGCCCCCATTCTTCACGAATTTTAATTCTTCCACAAGAAGACGAAGACGATCCAAGTCCGAGTCAACGACACACCAGACGACTTCACTCTTTATTTTATTATTTTTGTAAATCAATCAAAGAGTCCTTCCATCATCATTCAATCAAACACACTTTGCAACAGATGCGATTTGCTTCTTTTTCTTCTTCTTCTTCTTCATCATTCTGCTCAACTCGACCACGACAAAGACAAAAGCTTTTGTATTTCTGATTTCAATTCGTGAGTTCCTTTGAATTTCCCATCCTTTTCCCCCAAATATTTTTGTGGGTTATCATTAGATTTTAAGTCAACTCGTTGTTGCTATTCCAATTCCTGATTTCCTTTCTGCTTTGTGTTTTTTGCTTTCAGGGTTTTGATAGTTCTTTGGATGTTCATTAAAGAGAAAAAACCCTAGATTTTGTTTACACAGTCGCCCCTTTTGTAGATTCTGGAAGGATATGATGATGATGGGTAGGTTAGTTTTTGCAATTTTCATCTGGAACTGTCTCTGGTTTCTGCAACTATCTAGCTTGACCGATGCAAACCAGCGCAACATAGATTGCTTGAAGACCATAAGATCTCAACTTGAGGATCCAAATGGACATTTAACGAGTTGGGATTTTCGCAAAGATACTGAAGGTTTTATCTGCAAGTTTAGTGGTGTGACTTGTTGGCATGATGATGAGAATAGGGTTTTGAGTATTAACCTATCTGGTTATGGTCTCAGAGGAGAGTTTCCTCTTGTGATTAACCAATGCTCTGATTTGACAGGTTTAGATCTTTCTAATAACAACTTCTCTGGAACTTTACCATCAAACATTTCCTCCTTGATTCCACTTGTTACAACTCTTGACCTCTCCTACAACAAATTCTCTGGTCAAATCCCTGTCTTGATTTCAAACATTACCTTTTTGAACACTCTTATGCTTCAGCATAACCAGTTCACTGGTACTCTTCCTCCCGAACTTGTACTGCTCGGACGGCTCAGTAAGTTCTCTGTGGCAGACAACCGTCTCACAGGTCCTGTCCCGAATTTCAACCCGGCCTTGAACATCGGAGTGGATAGTTTTGGTAATAACATGGGCTTGTGTGGTAAGCCTTTGGAGAAATGTGAGGGTTCTTCTAGCTCTCGTGGTAAAATTGTTGTTGCAGCAGCAGTTGGTGGATTGACTGTGGCAGCGTTAGTTGTTGGAATTGTCTTGTTCTTTTATTTCCGTAAAATGGCTGTTGTTCGTAAGAAGAATGATGATCCTGAAGGAAACAAATGGGCAAAGAGCTTGAAAGGACAAAAAGGCGTCAAGGTAAAGAAAACCTCATTGATACTATTTTGCTGTGTGTTTGGTATCTTATAGATTTATGATACATGTTTGGATGTGTGCGAGTTTTTCAGGTTTTCATGTTTAAGCAATCGGTTTCAAAGATGAAACTAAATGATCTTCTGAAGGCAACAGAGGATTTCAAGAAAGATAATATCATTGGATCAGGAAGAACTGGAACTATGTACAAAGGAGTGTTTGAGGATGGGACTCCGCTTATGATAAAAAGGTTGCAGGATTCTCAACGCTCTGAGAAAGAGCTGGATTCAGAGATGAAGACTTTGGGATCTGTAAAACACAGAAATTTAGTCCCTCTCTTGGGCTATTGTCTTGCGAATAAGGAGAGGCTTCTGATATATGAGTACATGCCAAATGGTTACCTTTATGATCATTTACATCCCGCAGATGAAGAATCCTTCAAGCCCATGGATTGGCCTTCAAGGCTGAAAATTGCGATTGGGGCAGCAAAAGGATTGGCATGGCTGCATCACAGCTGCAACCCGAGAATCATCCATCGCAACATAAGCTCCAAATGTATATTGTTGACTGCAGAATTTGAGCCTAAGATATCTGATTTCGGTCTAGCTAGGCTGATGAACCCAATTGATACTCATTTAAGCACATTTGTCAATGGAGAATTTGGGGATTTCGGTTATGTTGCTCCCGAGTATTCAAGAACCATGGTTGCAACTCCGAAAGGTGATGTCTACAGCTTCGGGGTTGTACTTCTAGAACTAGTAACAGGCCAAAAAGCAACTAGTGTGACAATATCATCATCCAAAGAAGAAGCCGAGGAAGAGATCTTCAGAGGTAACCTTGTGGAATGGATTACAAAGCTATCGAATGATTCAAAACTACAGGAAGCTATAGACAAGTCCTTACTTGGGAAAAATGTGGACGATGAGATCTTTAAAGTTCTCAAAGTAGCATGCAACTGCGTTTTACCGGAAGTAGCAAAGCAAAGGCCTACTATGTTTGAAGTGTATCAGTTTTTAAGAGCCATTGGAGAGAGCTACAACTTTACTACTGACGATGATATCTTAGTTCCCACTGAATCAGGAGAAGGCGATTTCATGGCAGAGCTCATAGTTGCTCGCTGATCAATATGAAGGGTAAGTAAAACTTCTGAAACAAACGCATCTTTTTAGTCTTAGCAGTCCAAAAATATATTATTACTATGAATATATAAGTAAGTATTTTTATCTTTAGTTTGGGTTCTTCACGTCGAGATTGTGATCTGTACTATGAAATATTGTTAGTTGCACTCTCTCTTTTATTACTATACTGAACTTTGTGGTGTTTCAGTACAGTTCACTGGTTTGGTTTTGTCACTACATCTTTGCTGTTTTACAAAATTTTGCAGCATTATTCAATTTAGCTGAAAAAGGATGAACTTATTCTGCAACAACAGAGCTGCAGTTTATTACATTAATCGCAGTCGCAATCATGATTGTACGAAACAACATGTTGATAAATACTTTCTTTAGAAAGGATATGATAAGATCGAAGAAGAAATCTTTGTATAATACTGATAAGTGAACGCAATTACAAGGTGAAGACCAATTTGAGATGTCGGATCTTCAGATTTTCGGTATCTGTTTTCTGATCATCTTCTATTAGGCCTGGATTTTTTGACATAAACCAAAAAACTCGAACCGGCCGAACTTCGGTTTTCGATTTTGTTTTAAATTTATTTAGTAAATCGATCGGGTAAATAATTGATTTTATTCGGTTTACAATTCGGTTTGGTTTGGTAATAAAAAACCGACCAGTTTTCAGAAACCGAAATCGAAGCCCTATTTAAGTGAAAATCCTAATTTTTTTGCCACAATTTTCACTTCATTTTCTCTCTTCTCCCGGCAGCGATCGAGTTCCTCCTGTAGTGATTTCTTCTGTTCTTCTTCTTCTATTTCGGTTTTCTCTTATGTTCCTTCTTCTTTTTTGTTTTTTCGGGTGTATTTTAGTGTTCTTCTTCTCTTTTGTTTCTTCGTGTGTTTTAGTTTTTTTCCTGCGGTTACTCTTTTTTAGGTGGGTTTGTAAAATTCTTCAGTTTTCTTTTCTTCTTTTTTGTCCCTATGAGTCCGTGATAGATCTTTTTTATCTTGTGAGTTCATAGATCTAGTATATGGTTTTTCTCTGCAGTGTAATTTTTTTTCTATGTCCTTGGTTTCTATATCCTTGGTTTTTTTTCTCTCTCTTTCGGTCTTTGCATGCATATGTTAAGTTTTTATGACCTTGAACAATAAATAATGTTTTTGCAGGCCTTGATGTTGCTAGAACAAATCGGTATCTTTCATTTCATGAGATTGGTAGTAATCAATCACAACTATGTGATGTTCTTGCCGTATATACTTGGTTACTTAAACATTTTTTGTTCTCATTTTTGCTGTCTTTTTATGCATTAGAGCAGACTATACTGATTATACCAAATTAGACCGATTTGAACCGAATTGGTCCGAATTATACTTAAAAACTGAATTAGCCAATTTAAGCCAAAAAATTGAACCAAATTAATCCGAAATTAACCGAAAAACTAAAATACAAAACATTAAACTGATTAAATTTAAAATTTATTCAAGTAAAACGAAAATCTATTTATAATTCGGTTTAATTCGGAATGGTTTTTTATACTAAAAACCAAACCGATTAAATCGACAAAATAACCGAACCGAGCCAAAATTTTCTTTTTTTTTTTATTCGGTCAAATTTTCTCGAAACAAAAAAAACCGAAATCCAAAAAAACCGACCCAAATAAACCGAATTAGCCGAAAACCCAGCGCTATCTTCTATCATCATTGTTTTCTTTAGAATCTCATATCGATCATAATAAGAAAGCAAGTCAAATTTATTACGTTTGTCAAACCCCACTAAAAGCATAAAATACCCCTTAACCGTAAACGACAATTTATAATAAAATGTATTAAAAGATGAAAAGACACATGTCACTATGCGTTGCTTCCATCTTTCTATTGCTAAACATCATTATTCTTTCTGAAATAATCTTTATAAGCATGTCATTAACCCCCTCTCTTTAATATGTAGCTTGTCCTCAAGCGCAAAATTAAGGAATTGTTGCACCCTTTGCGCGAATCTATGTACTTTCGTGAGTATGAAAATGTTTCCACTGCATAAGAATCTCTAAATGGCGTTCAGCATCATAGCGTGTGTCTTGCACAACCTCAAGAACTACCACAAACTCATCTGTTTGTGTAAGAGAAGTTGGTAACGGATGAATTTGTCGGTCACTCCCCAAATCAACATGGAACACATGATGTATCCGAGAAGACTCCTGCAATTGTAAACGATACGTCACATGCCCAATCTTTTCCAGCACTAGAAATGGACCATAATTTTGCAGCTAACTTTTGGCACCATCGACGAACTACAAAATGTTGTGTATAAGGCCTAAGTTTCAGAAAAACAAGAGAATCAACATCAAATGTGATATCACGACGATGTTGATCAGCATGTTTCTTCATTAATTCTTATGCATGCGAAAGGTGAGCCTTAATTTGATCCATCATCATGTCACGATCCCTCAGCAACACCTTAAGCTCACCATTAGCCGTGGAACCAGGTTCAAAACAAACTAATGTCGGAGGAAGTTTACCATACACCACCGTGAACATAGTCATTTTAAGGGAAGAATGATACGTCGTATTATACCACAGCTCGGCCAACAACAAAAATTTCGACCAAATGTCTTATTATATACGATTTTGATGTGAGTTGGTATAATATAAACCAACGTCAATTTTGATTTGGTTTACTTTAGGTTTATGTTCTTTCGTTTCGTTGTATATAAGCAACATAACATTCATTTTATTCATTAATGAGAAATTAGTTCATAACAAATAAAATGGTATCAGAGATTTAACACTTCTTGATGGGATAACAACCTTTTTCTCATCGCAATTTTTTTGTCAAAATTCTTGTTGATTTTGTTCTTCATCGTTCTTGATTTCTATCGTCGTTCTTCTCATGCCGATTTGTTCTAATTAATTTTGGAATAAACTGGATTTCAGTGGGAAAGCAAAAATGCAAATCGAAATATCGGCTATCTACACCAAATTCTGAAGAATTAGGTACACCGACATCTTTGCGAGCTCCAGGAAGATTATCAAGATCTTCTCCAGCTCGTGAACCTCAAAATGTTCAGATGCATGGTGAAGTTCATCGCTCTGTTTCCCCTATCACATTGAAAGTTCGCGATAAATCTCTTGTAATCCTCAATTATCGCAAAGCTTCTGATGTCCCGAATCAGGTCGATGTTCGTAATGTCATGACATATGGACAAGACCACTATTTCGAGGTATTTAATTCCTCGGAAAACATTCATAGCCCTTACCATTTACATAGTTCTGACCATCCCAGATTGATTCTATCATCTGAGCTTCTTGATGGAACGAATTACGAAGTCTGGGTAGTTGCAATGACAACTAATATAGAGGATAAAAAGAAGATGGGGTTTCCACATGGCTAGATTTTGAAATCAGCCGATAATGATGTTTATCACAAAATCTGGTGTTGGTGCAACAGTATGGTAAATTTTTGGCTTCTCAACAGTGTAACAAAGCAGATTTATACCAGCATTTTATACTTCAAATCGGCATATGATATATGGAAGGATCTCCATACAAGATTTCACAAGTCAAATCTTTCGAGGTTATACAAGTTAAGACATCGTATTCATTCCTTTCGGTAAGGTAATCTCGATCCATCTTCTTATCATACTCAGACCCAATCTTTGTGGGAAGAGTTGTCTAGCATCCAAGTCACTAGTCGTACTGTGGAGGAATTGTTAGCAGAACATGAATCTAACAGAGTCATTGATTTTCTCATGGGTCTCAATGACGATTATGATAATGTTCGAAAACCGAATTTTAATGAAGAAGGTACTTCCTTCTATATCTCAAGTTTACAATTTGCTAGCCCACGAAGATGTTTAGAAATTTGGTAGGATATCCCAACTTGATCCTACTCCTACTGCCTTTCAATTGTCTCTATCAAATGTCAAGACGACATTCAATCAACCAACTTATACATGGTCTTCTTTTGTTGTAGGATCATTTCCTCAAGGAAAAGATCGACCTTTCTGCACATTCTGTGGTAGATTTAGGCATGTCAATGACAAATGTTACAAGAAATATGGTTACCTAGCAAGTTTCAAGTTGAAATAGAAATTTGATAAAGGCTCAGTTCAGGCAAACATGGCAGTTGGGAAATCAGATATTGCTACTGAAAAGACAATGGATTTATCAACTGATCAGATTCAACAATTGGTTTCTTTCTTGAGCAGTAAACTTCACCCCTGAGTCGACACTATCGCACCTAAAGTTCACTCTGTCTTAGTATCTTCCAAACCAATTCTTTCAAATCATCCAATTCTAGGTACATCCATTTCTTCCATTCTCTGTTCTTTACCAGGAATTAACAAGCCTTATGTTTGTTCTGTGAGTGATAATGTAGTTGCTATTGATGCTTGGGTCATTGGTTTTGGAGCTATGTACTAACCATATTTCTCATAATCGAACCTCCTTCACAAATTTCTACATTCTTCCTAACACCAATGTTATCTTACCTAATAGAGTTTTTGTGAGCAGTGTCGGGATAGGTTCAATTAAGTTGGGTAGAAATTTGGTTTTAGATAAAGTCTTATACATACTACAATCTAAATTTAATCTTCTTAATGTTAGTTGTTTAACACGAGATTTTAGTTGTAAGGTGTGGTTTAATGACAAATCTTGTGGTTTTTAGGATCTTACTCAGGGATCGATGATTGGACTGGGCAGAGCAATATCTAATCTTTAATTCTTGGATAATCATTCACTTACCTTATCAGGTAATGTTTCACCCATTATAGTAGCTACTGTGTCTAGCCATAGTTTATGGCATAAGCGATTAGATCATCCTTCTGTTTCCAAACTAGAACCTATACAAAAAGTCTTATCTTTGTCAAAGTCTAAGAATAATGACTCTTTTCAATGTAAGGTTTGTCATTTGTCGAAACAGAAACACCTCCCTTTTATTTGTCATAACAATAGAAGTCTATACCTTTTGATCTATTACACATAGACACTTGGAGTCCTTTTTCCACTCCTATTCATGATGGATATAAATATTTCTTAACAATTATGGATGACCATTCTAGAGCTACTTGGGTTCAACTTCTTAGACAAAATTCTGATGTTCAACAGTGTTTCATGCGTTTATTAATATGATAGAAAACCAATTTGAAACCAAGGTTAAGAAAGACAGGTCTCATAATGCTCATGAACTCAATTTCACCCATTTTTATCAATCTAAAGGAATTATTATTTTTCATTCTTGCCCTAGAACTCCCCAATATAACTCGGTTGTTGAGAGAAAGCATCATCACATTTTAAATGTGGCTCGATCTCTTCAATTTCAATCCCATATCCCTTTATCCTTTTGGGATGACTGCATTCTTACTACAGTTCACTTGATTAATCAATTACCTACTCCTCTCCTTAAAAACAAATCTCCTTTTGAAATCCTAACCAATAAAGCTCTGAATTATGCTTAGCTTAGGATCTTTGCATGCCTATGTTATGCTTCTACTTCTTCATAGAATCGACATAATTTTTCTCCAAGAACTAAAGCTTGTGCTTTCTTAGGATATCCCAGTGGAAATAAAGTATATAAACTGCTTGATATTGAAACACATTCTGTTTTTTTTTATATCAAGACATGTTATATTTATGAAACTCTTTTCCCTTTTGTCAATAAAGATATATCCTCTGGTGATAAATCTTTCTTTCCAGACATATTTTCTTCGTCTACTATGCCACATTATTCCTCTGGTTCTGATACTTTTGTATATGTACCTTTTGTCGAGATCATGCCTTCTACAAATCATACGATTAGTGTTTCTGAATCTTTTATTCGAACATTGCATAGGAAGACAAAACAACATGTTTACCTTCGAGATTATTACTGTGTTTAAGTAATATCTCCAACCATTCACACCATTTCTCAAGTCCTCTCTTATGCTAATATTTCTCCCCTTTACCATTCTTTTTAGCTTCCGTTGATAAATCTCTTGAACCTTCCACTTATACTTAGGCAAAGAAACATCAGGTTTGGTGTGAGGCTAGGGACACTGAAATTTCTTCTTTGGAGAAAACCAATATTTGGACAGTTTGTTCTCTTCCTTCAAACAAAAATAGCATTGGATGTAAATAGGTTTATAAGATCAAACACAATGCTGATAGGAGTATAGAAAGGTACAAAGTTTGGCTTGTGGCCAAAGGTTACACACAGCAGGAAAAAGTTGATTATACTGATACATTCTCTCATGTTGCGAAGTTAACTTCTGTGAAACTCCTCCTTGTACTTTCAGCAAAATTTGGTTGGTCTTTAACTCAACTTGATATCTCGAATGCTTCTCAATTGTGAGCTTCATGAGGAAATCTACATGCAATTACCCCTTGGATATGCATCTAGACAGGGGGACTTTCGTCCAAATGATGTATGTAAACTGTAGAACTCTTTATATGGCCTTAAGCAAGTCTCTCGCGATAGTGGTTCTTCAAATTCAATTATACGCTAAGTTTGTTGGGTTTCTGTGATCACACATGTTTTCTCTCAAGAGACAATGATGTCTTTTTGTGTGTACTAGTTTATGTCGATGACATTACTGGTAATAATGATTCTACAGTTGACATTCTCAAGCACATCTTCATTTTCACTTTAAACTTCATGATCTTTACAAAGTTCTACATTACATCAAAGGCACTTTTGGTCAAGGAATGTTTTATTCTGTTCCGTCTGATCTTCAAATCCAGGTATTTGCTGATGCTGATTGGGATTCTTGTCTTGACACAAGACGATCTACCTCAGCTTTTTGTGTGTTCCTTGGATCTTCTCTTATATCTTGGAAGTCTAAAAAGCAACAAACAATTTCTAGATCCTCTGTTGACGCAGAGTAACGAAGCCTTTTAGTTGTAGTTGATGAATTAGTTTGGCTCACAAACTTTCTCACCGAGTTGCAGGTTCCTTTGACAAAGACTTCTTTGCTTTTCTGTGACAATACTACCACGATTCACATCGCTAACAATCCAGTCTTCCATCAGGGTACTAAGCACATAGAGATGAATTGTCATTGTGTTTGTGAAAGGTTAGTTGCTGACATTTTCAAGCTTTTTCATGTTCGATCAGATCTTCAACTCGTGGACATTTTTCCAAACCTCTACATCCCACTCTAGTTCAAAACCTAGTTAGCAAGATGAGTCTTATGAACATTTTCATTGCCTCATTTTGAGGGAAACTCTTAATATATAAGATTTTGATGTGAGTTGGTATAATATAAACCAACTTCAATTTTGGTTTGGTTTTACTTTCGGTTTATGTTTTTTCGTTGTATATAAGGAACATAACATTCATTTTATTCATTAATGAAAAATTAGTTTACAACAAGTCAAGAAGTGCGAGCATGAGCTGAAGAAAAACACCTCAAATAAGTCTCTAAAGTGGATTTAAGACCTCAGTTTGACCATCCCTTTAAGGATGAAACGATGTGCTAAACTTCAGTTGCGTGCCTGCCTATTTAAAAAAATTTCTCCAGAAATTTCTTAAGAAAATCCGACTGCGGTCAGAAATGATAGAAACGAGAAAGCCATGCAATTTCACCATTTCATTAAGAAAAATATAGGTGACATCAGGAACAGAGAAGGGATGTTTTATCCCAATAAATATGCATAGTGACCTCCTGAAGTTGGTAATACTTCAATAAAATCAAGAGAAATATCCTCCCACACTCGAGTTGGAATCGTTAACGGTTGTAATAATCTAGCAGATGATAGAGTAGAATATTTTTGTGTTTGGCAAATTATGCATTCGGGCACATTCTACTGAATCATTTTAGTCATACCTTCCCAATAAAAAGATTGTTGGATACGCTTCAAGGTCTTAAAAACTCCAGAATGACCGTCAAACATTCCATCATATTACTCAATGAGAATAACCATAATGAATTTGGATGTACTTAGTATTACCAATCAATTGTGATACCACAATTTGGAATCACGCAGTTGATATCCAGACTTCACAACCTCGCCCTTAGTCACTCGCTCAATTATTGCTTGCAACTCATTACTCTCCTTAATTTCCTTGTATAAATCATGAAGCAGAATGACCTTAGGCAGAGTCACGGAAAGAACATATAAGATAGTGGCAATTATCTCCGATTGAAGACAATGTGATAATCCATCAGCCGTCTTATTTTCAATATCGGGTTTATAGACGATATCAAAAGTATAACCAAGAAGACGAGTAAGTCATTTCTGATATTCGAGTGTCATCTCACGCTGCTCCAACAAGATATTTAGACTCTTTTGGTCAGTGTGTACACGAAATTTGCGCTCAATGAAATAGTGTTTCCATTTATGAATTAATGACGAACACAGTAACCATTAATTCCTGTTCATAAACTGACTTCAATTGTTCTCATGGTGTCAAAGTACAACTGAATTAGGCAATAGGTTGATCATTCTGCATCAACACAACCCCTAAACCAAAATTCAAAGCATCGGTCTCCACTAAAAAGATAGATTCGAAGTTCGATAAAGCCAAAACAGGAGCAGAAATCATCGCTGATTTCAATTATCAAAAGTAAGTTGAGTAGTTTCGTTCCAATGAAATTGATCACACTTCAATAACTCAATTAGAAGTCATGCCAATATACCATAATTGCGAAAAAAATCATCGATAATATCCAGTTAGGCCAAGAAAACCCTGAAGATCTTTGACAATTTTTGGAGTTGGCCACTTAACCATAGCCTTAGTTTTGTTCGGATCAGTCGCCACACCTTCAGATGAGATAATGTGGCCCAAATAATCCACTCGAGCCTGGCCAAATAAGCATTTCTTTCGATTTGCGAATAAGTGATTTTCCTAAAAATTCTCAGCACAACATGAAGGTGATTAGTGTGGCTCAATACACTTCGGCTTTAGATGAGAATATCATCAAAAAATATCAACACGAATTTCCGCAAATAAGGCCAGAATAAATCATTCATGAAAAATTGAAAAATAGCTGGAGCATTTTTAAGTCCAAAGGGATTACAAGGAATTCATAATGACCATCATAAGTGCAAAAAGTAGTCTCAGCAATGTCCTCATTTGCCATATGGATTTGATGATAGCTGATACAAGCCTCGATTCAAGGCTTGGATGCACGTGGGCTGTTTGTAGAAGATTAGGTGAGAAACTCAACCTTAGGCTTCTGGATAGGGGATTTCTGGTTGGTAAACGATGGAAGGGTGAAGTGAACCACACGAGGGGTGATGAACCTCGTGATAAATCACAAACTTAGAGCTAGGAGGGCTGGTCTCAACTAGGTTCTAAGCGCACAAGATTCTTAGAGAGAAAACTTGTAGGGAAAAAGTTCTACTTTATTAATAATCAAAAAGGTTGTCGAACTACAATGCTGGAAGGAGCCTTATTAATATGCTCGATAGCTTGACCTTCTAGGGTCGACTCAAATAAGAAAAAGGAAAGTTTACAAAAGTGCACAAAAGGAAAAGATACAAAAGTGTATAACCGAAAAAGGACCTATTCCTAAAATGTTCTTGACTCAAAAATGTAAAGCAACTAGATCCTACCCTGCAAAACAGAAAGAGGCATATATTCGAATGTAAACTTACCTTAACTCACCTCACGGCCAAGAAATGGAAGGTGGCCGTCCTTGTGGCATGCACGCGCCTTGCTCCTAGTCTTCGACTTGGAGTAGGGTTAAATACCTTTGGGCCTTGACCTCTCTTGCCACTAAAGCCCACGTCTCTGATGTTCCTTGTGTTGTTGAGAAGCCTTTGGACTCTAATTTGCTCTTCTGGCCCATTGTCCTTAGTTGCTCTTCCTCTAGAAGCTTGTCGACCCATAAGCTGAATTTGTGGAAGAGTGCTCTTGATCTGCTTCTTGTCATTGCTCCTGGAGGTACCACTGGTGTAGATACTTCCTCTAAGTGCATGTCCTGGAGCTGGTAGCTCATTTGGTCCGAGTCCTCTTGTGTAGAAGTGGAAGTGTGCGTGTACTCGGCTGGATGGCCTGTACCGGCTGGATTGTGCGCGGTACTGGCCGGAATGACTTCAGGACCGGCCAAGTTGATCCCGGAGTCGGCGGTGTCATCAGGGGACCGGCGGTGTCATTCACGTCCCCACCAAGTGTGCCGGAAGCTTGGGCCTCTCCGCCGGCAATGTTGACCGGTCTGGTCCTATAGGTCGAGGGTCCGGCGGTACTGTCTGGTCCGGCAGGCGCGCCAGATGGTCCTGCTGTCTCGGGCAAGCTTCCTGGTCGGCCAGTCTGGTCTCCTGGCTGGATGTACGACCTGATGTCCTCATCATTCCCTCCCTCTTCAGTAGGTTTTGTCCTCAAAACTGGTTCATCTGCATGGAAAGGGGCCAAGTCAGTAACATTGAACGTATTGGACACATTAAACTCACCTGGAAGCTCGATCCGGTAGGCGTTGTTGTTGATCCTCTCGAGCACTCTGAATGGTCCATCTCCTCTTGGTGCTAGCTTGGAACTCCTTAGGTTTGGGAACCTCTCCTGCCGTAGGTGTAGCCACACCCAATCGCCTGGTTGAAAGATCACCTCCTTTCTTCCTTTGTTGGCATGAGTCACGTACTGTCCGGTCCTCTTCTCCAAGTTCTCTGCTACCTTCTGGTGTAACCTCCTTATGAACTCTGCTTTGGATGCTCCGTTGAGGTTGGTCATCTCAGCTGGTGGCAGTGGTGTTTGCTCCAATGGGGTGAGAGGGTTGAAGCCGTATACCACTTCAAATGGTGTCTTCTTGGTTGCTGAGTGCACGGCTCGGTTGTAGGCAAACTCAATGAATGGCAGGCACTCCACCCAAGTCTTTAGGTTCTTCCCTAGTGTTGTTCTGAGAAGAGTTGATAGTGTCCTGTTGACAACTTCAGTTTGGCCATCGGTTTGAGGATGGCAAGTGGTTGAGAAGAGTAGCTTCGTGCCTAGTTTTCTCCAAAGGGTCCTCCAGAAATGGCTGAGGAACTTGGTGTCCCTATCTGATACGATGGTCCTTGGCACTCCATGAAGCCGTACTATCTCCCTGAAGAACAGCTCAGCTGTTTGTGTGGCATCATTGACATTGGCACATGGGATGAAATGTGCCATCTTGGAGAATCTGTCCACCACTACAAAGATTGCATCTTTGTGGTTGATCTTGGGCAGACCTAGAACAAAATCCATCGAGATGTCCACCCATGGATGTGTTGGTATGGGCAGTGGGAGATACAACCCGTGAGGTTGCACTCGGGACTTTGCCTTCTTGCAAGTGATGCATCTTGCACAATGTGCTTCTACTGTCCTCTTGATGTGTGGCCAGTAGAAGTGCTCCTTGACCACTGCTAGAGTCTTGTCGACACCAAAGTGGCCCATGAGTCCTCCTCCATGAGCTTCTCGGATGATAAGCTCCCTTAGTGATCCTGTGGTATGCACAGCCTTCTTTCTCGGAACAAGAATCCCTCATGGATGTAGAATTTGCCATGACTCCCTGTGCTACACTCCTTGTAGCTCTCAGCAAGGTCAGGATCATCCTTGTATAGATCCTTGATGTGCTCGAATCCTAGGACCTTTGCCTCCATGGTTGATATCAAGGCAAACCTCCTTGATAGTGCATCGGCTACCACATTGTCTTTGCCCTTCTTGTACTTGATGATGTACGGAAGGTCTCTATGAACTCCATCCACCTGGCATGTCTCCTCTTGAGATTGGTTTGCCCTCTGAGGTGTTTGAGAGTCTCGTGATCAGTGTGGATCACAAACTCCTTGGACAGCAAGTAATGCTGCCAAGTCTCCAATGCTCGGACAAGGGCATAGAGCTCCTTGTCATAAGTGGGGTAGTTCAGTGAGGCACCACCTAGCTTCTCACTGAAGTATGCCACTGGTCTCCCTCCTTGGGTTAGCACTGCTCCTATGCCTATTCCAGAGGCATCACACTCCACTTCAAACGTCTTGTTGAAGTCGGGAAGGACTAGCACTGGTGCGTGTGTAAGGCTGTCCTTCAAGGCCTGGAATGCCTTCTCCTGAGCTTCTCCCCAGCTGAATCCCACGTTCTTCTTCACTACTGCCGTCAGTGGTGAGGCAATACTGCTGAAGTTGGGCACGAATCTCCTATAGAAGCTGGCCAGTCCGTGGAAGCTCCTTACTTGGCTGATGTTTCCTGGTGTTGGCCATTCTTGTATGGCTCGAATCTTCTCTTCATCAACCTGTAGGCCCTGTGAACTCACAACAAAACCTAAAAAGACAAGCTTATCAGTACAAAAGGTGCACTTCTTGAGATTGGCATAAAGCTCTTCTTGTCGAAGGGTTTTAAGTACCATCTCAAGATGTGTGAGGTGTTCCCGTAGGCACTTACTATAAACAAGTATGTCATCAAAGTAAACTACTACAAACTTACTGATGTACGCCCTAAGAACTTGGTTCATAAGGCGCATGAAGGTGCTTGGGGCATTAGTCAAGCCAAATGGCATGACTGTCCACTCGTAGAGCCCTTGCTTTGTCTTGAAAGCAGTCTTCCACTCATCACCTTCCTTCATTCTTACCTGGTGGTATCCACTTTTGAGGTCTATCTTGAGAAGACCGTGGCTCCACTCAGCTCATCTAGCATGTCATCCAGTCGTGGTATTGGATGCCTATACTTGACTGTGATGTTGTTGATTGCTCGGCAGTCCACGCACATGCGCCAAGTCCATCCTTCTTGGGCACTAGTAGCACTGGTACAGCACATGGACTGAGGCTCTCTCGAACATATCCTTTCTCCAGGAGCTCCTTGACTTGCTTCTCAAGCTCCTTGGACTCCTCTGGACTCATCCGGTAGGCTGGCCGGTTGGGCAGGGCTGCTCCGGGCACTAGATCAATCTGGTGTTCTATGCCACGTAAAGGAGGCAAGCCTGCTGGTATCTCCTCTGGAAATACATCCTGGAATTTGTTGAGGAGTGTGGCTACTTCATGAGGTAGCTCTACCTGTCCCTGTTCTATACTCAACACTTCCTTGAAAACCATTAGTAACATTAAGTCCTTTGAGGCTAAAGCTCTCCGGACATGACTAGGTTGAATAAGAAAGTTAGACTTGACAAGTTTCTTTTCCTTACTCATTTGGAGTTGTAGCTCATGTACTTGGGCAGGTGTAAGAGGAGCTAGGCTGACCTTTCTCTTGTCATGCACGAAGGTGTAGAGATTGGTTCTGCCATCATGCCTGGTCTCTTTGTCAAACTGCCATGGTCTTCCTAGCAGAAGATGGCCAGCTTGCATGGGCACCACGTCGCATACGACCTGGTCTTGGTACTTGCCCACACTGAATGGCACAGTGACTTGCTCATGAATCTTGAGCTCTACTTTGTCATCGAGCCATCTCAGTCTATATGGTCGAGGATGCCGTGTCCTCTCTAGACCTAGCTTATCAACCATATACGCACTAGCAACGTTAGTGCAAGAACCACCATCTATGATGAGGTTACATACCTTTCCCTTGATGGTGCAACGGCTGTGGAAGATGTTCTCCCTTTGGATGGTCTCTGAAGGATCCACCATTGCACTGAGGATACGTCTAGTGACCAGCACTTCCCCCACATCAGGGTACTCAATGTCACCATATTCTCCTTCTGGTTCATAGTCCTCTTCATCTTGGGACTCATATTCTCCTGCCTCCGTAATCAGCATGACTCGTTGTTTGGGCACTCCTTGAGATGTGTCCACGTCCCCTGCACTTGAAACAAGTTATGTCACGTGATCTTTGAGGGTTAGAAGACTTACCAGGCTCTCTCTGGTCACGGGTGGGTTCAGGAGGCTTGCTCTTGAACCTTGACTCGATCTCTACGCTTTTGCCTTTGTCCACTGTCTTAGGCATGTTGCTTGGTGCCCAAGGTGTCTTAGGCTTGCTGCGGATGTCTTGGCTCTTACGTTTGATGTGCTGTTCAGCTTGCACAGATAGGTGGAACAAGTCCTTGAAGTCGTTGTAGATTTGCCTTTCCACCTTGCAGCTGATCCTTTCTTGGAGTCCATCCAAGAATTGTGCCATCAATGCTTCTTCATCATCATTGAGCTCCAATCTGTTCCTTAACCTCTCGAACTCTTCATAGTACTCCTCTACTGATCTGGTACCCTGCTTAAGAGTACGAAAACGTCGTTGCAAATCCCTATGAAAGTAAGGTGGAACATACCTTTGTCGCATGAGGTCTTTCATGTCGACCCATGAGTCTACGGGCCTCATTCTCTTCCTCCTTCTGTCAGATACCTCACGATCCCACCAGATGAGGGCATTGTCCGTGAGTTGTGCTACTGCCATTGAGACTCTCCTAGGTCCTGGTTGGTTGTAGTGATCAAAGATATGATCCATTCGCTTCTCCCAATCTAGGTAAGCCTCGGGGTCTACTTTTCCTGCAAAAGTTGGAGGAGTTAGTTTAACATCAGGATGAATTACCCGGTTGTAGGTGTGTTCATCTCCATCCTCATGACGTCTAGGAGGCATTCTTGGTCTCTGGTGAAGACCATATGGCTCAAAGCCATCATCTTCTGCCTCTGGTTGCCGTGGAGATCCTCTCGGCCTATGGTGATAGTTATGAGGTTGCGTGTCCTCATCTCCATCTGGCTGGGGTTCCTCCTGTTCGTGCCGTGTCCTAAGGTACTCAGGACCCTCAGGACGATCTGGCTCAGCTCTCACGTGCCTTATGGCCTGGAATCTTACTGGTCTCTCCACGCGCTCCAACCTCTCGCCTATGGATGCGAGTTGTGTTTGGAGTGTGGTGAACATGGCCATCATGGCTTCAGCTGCGTCTCTATTCTCTTCTCCCATGTGTGCTACAAAGAAAGAAGACAATTAGGGTGCTCCTAAATTATTAGGAGAGTTTTCTTTTATATGTGGTTTGAAAAAATGCAAAAAGGAAAAATTCTAAAGAAAGGAAATTCGAAAAAAAAGGAAACTTCCTAGACAACTTGTGCTAGCTGTCCAATTCGAATTCTTTTAGTATCTTTTCTATTTTCTTTTTCTTTTCTTTTTAATTAGACTTAAAAATAAAGGAAATATGACTTAAACAAAAAGGAAAACGTGTATGCAATGCAAAAAGTGAATCTAAACCCTAGTGATACACGTAGGAGGCTAGATGCACTCGGTTTGGAGTTTGAGGTTATTTTTTTGATTTTTCTTGAATGCGACTTAAACTAATGCAAGAACACAAAACAAAACAAGCAAAAGGATAGAAACAACCTGGTTTAGGAGCTTTAAGCTCTGATACCAAAATGATACAAGCCTCGATTCAAGGCTTGGATGCACGTGGGCTGTTTGTAGAAGATTAGGTGAGAAACTCAACCTTAGGCTTCTGGATAGGGGATTTCTGGTTGGTAAACGATGGAAGGGTGAAGTGAACCACACGAGGGGTGATGAACCTCGTGATAAATCACAAACTTAGAGCTAGGAGGGCTGGTCTCAACTAGGTTCTAAGCGCACAAGATTCTTAGAGATAAAACTTGTAGGGAAAAAGTTCTACTTTATTAATAATCAAAAAGGTTGTCGAACTACAATGCTGGAAGGAGCCTTATTAATATGCTCGACAGCTTGACCTTCTAGGGTCGACTCAAATAAGAAAAAGGAAAGTTTACAAAAGTGCACAAAAGGAAAAAAATACAAAAGTGTATAACCGAAAAAGGACCTATTCCTAAAATGTTCTTGACTCAAAAATGTAAAGCAACTAGATCCTACCCTGCAAAACAGAAAGAGGCATATATTCGAATGTAAACTTACCTTAACTCACCTCACGGCCAAGAAATGGAAGGTGGCCGTCCTTGTGGCATGCACGCGCCTTGCTCCTAGTCTTCGACTTGGAGTAGGGTTAAATACCTTTGGGCCTTGACCTCTCTTGCCACTAAAGCCCACGTCTCTGATGTTCCTTGTGTTGTTGAGAAGCCTTTGGACTCTAATTTGCTCTTCTGGCCCATTGTCCTTAGCTGCTCTTCCTCTAGAAGCTTGTCGACCCATAAGCTGAATTTGTGGAAGAGTGCTCTTGATCTGCTTCTTGTCATTGCTCCTGGAGGTACCACTGGTGTAGATACTTCCTCTAAGTGCATGTCCTGGAGCTGGTAGCTCATTTGGTCCGAGTCCTCTTGTGTAGAAGTGGAAGTGTGCGTGTACTCGGCTGGATGGCCTGTACCGGCTGGATTGTGCGCGGTACTGGCCGGAATGACTTCAGGACCGGCCAAGTTGATCCCGGAGTCGGCGGTGTCATCAGGGGGACCGGCGGTGTCATTCACGTCCCCACCAAGTGTGCCGGAAGCTTGGGCCCCTCCGCCGGCAATGTTGACCGGTCTGGTCCTATAGGTCGAGGGTCCGGTGGTACTGTCTGGTCCGGCAGGCGCGCCGGATGGTCCTGCTGTCTCGGGCAAGCTTTCTGGTCGGCCAGTCTGGTCTCCTGGCTGGATGTACGACCTGATGTCCTCATCAATAGCCTGATCGAAGATCAAGCTTGGAAAAAATGATTGTGCCATGTAGTTCATCCAAGAGTTGATCTATCATCGGAATACAAAATTTTTCGAGGACCGTTGCTTTGTTGAGAGCCCTATAATCCACAAAAAATCTCCAAGTCAAATCCTTCTTCCGAACTAAGAGAACTGGACTGGAATAAGGACTTACACTCCGTCGAATAATTTTGTAGCCAACATCTCTTTAACCATTTTTCCATAATCTCTTTATTTACTCGTGAGTAGTGATATGGTATAACATTAACGGGACCATACTACGACAATAATGTGATGTGGTGCTCTCTACCACGAATCAGAGGAAAACCCGTAGGGGTATCAAAAACAGAGCAATGCAAGTGGAGGACATAATGTATTTCTGCTGGAAGCACAACATCACAATGAGGAGTAGAAGTAAACGAATGTAGTACAATCCCATCATCGGATTTATCTCCAACATGTCGAGATTTCGGGGTCATAGTTTTTAATGAAAATGACTGATGATAAAGAGAAGTATCACCGCGTAATGTTACTACTGATCCATGATGAAAAAATGATCATTTTTGGAGTTTCCAATCAACCACACACTTCCCCAATGTTTCCAATCATTGGATGCCAAGAATAATATCAACTGAACCCAATTCCAGAGATATAAAATTAGCATTAAATAGAACATCAGCCAGTCGGAATTTCACTTGTGAAAAAACTCCCAAACCCTACACACTGATGCTTGTACCCAACAACATCTTTAGGTTACTATTAATACATAATTTCAATTTGGCCTTATTGATAATAGCAAGGGTTATAAAATTATGTGAACCACCACTATCCAACATGACAACCACTTCTATCTGATCAATCATACCCCTAAGCTTTGTAGTTTTAGGTGAATGAATTCCCAAAAAAAAAAGAGCTAAGAGATCACTCCATCCATGTCATTGAAGTTGCAAACTCCTCTTCTTCTAATTTAACCATATTTTCATCAAGGACCTCCACTGCATATCCATTAAGAACCGTTAACACTTGAAGCTTCTTGTTAGGACATTCATGACCTCGAAACCATCGCCCATCACATTTAAAACATAGCCCCTTCTTTTGTTTTTCATCCAACTCCGCATCCGTAAATTGTAACTGAGGACGTTGGGAGACACGTTGTGGCTGGTTTTGCCAACCCTAGTAACATTATCATAAACCCCAAATTTTGACTGTTGTAGTTGAGGATTACAATCTGACCAAGATTTATGGGAATTGAGTCTAGTGGAAGAACGCAAATGTGAAGGAGTATACAACTTTTTGTTTGAATTTGGAACTGGCCACATATCCTACAGCTTTACAAAAACGATGGATTCTATTTTGATAATAACAACCTTATGTTTGGTTAACTCTACCTATTCCTTAAGTTTAATAACCTCGTGCATCTCTATTTTAAGGCCGTTGTAAAAGATGTGCTCCAAGTTTGATTCATCAACACCAATAACCAATGCAGCCAATCCATCGAACTCATTGATGTAATCTGATACAGTCCCAACCTGTTTGATACTGAACAATCGTTTTGGCATGATCATCTTCAATGCGATCCGTGAATCGTTCCACCAACCTACGCTTAAACTGAGATCAAGGGATCACGAATCATTTCATAGTTGAACCAATTAAGCATTGTACCTTCTAAACTCAATGAAACCAGACTCAATTTATCTTCCTCCCGATATTGACCCAATCTGAAAAATCTTTCAACATGTGAAATCCCGATAAACGGATGAGAGCCATCAAAGACATGCAACTCAATCTTATGGAACATACTTTTCCAAGCTTCTAAACTAGTACGAATTCCCCGATAACCTACTGGATTGTGAAGTCTAGAGATGTTGGGAAAAAAATGTGGTACCTAAGATGGAGGATCCGAAGAAGTAGCGATGGACTTATCCCGAGTTTTATCGCTCAGAGTATTTGCCTCCAAACGAGCCAGTGTTTGAGAAATTTGAGACATCTGCTTGTCAGTAGAATCAAATCGCATCCCATAGAGGTATATACAAGGATCTATGTTAGAACATCGTTGGTTGATTTCAAATTTATCTTGAGTTATTCTTTGCCAAACTCAACGAATCGCCTCAACCTCGGAAGTGAGTTCGGCGACAGTACCTTTGAGTTCGGCGCCGAGCTGAGTTGAGTCGATGACCAATCCCATCGCGGGTTCGATCCGATCATTCCAAGCGCACCAAATTGATAAGATTGAAGAAGAAAACTTTGTATAATATTGATAAATGAACGTGATTACAAGGTAAAAACCGATTACAAATATCAATCTTCAAATCTTCACTATCTAAATTCCGATAATCCTCTATCGTCACTTGTTTCTCTAGAATCTCATGTCGATCCTAACAAAATAGCAGGTCAAGCTCATCTTGTTTGCCAAAACCCAGTGAAAACATAAAATCCACCTTAACAATAAACGCAAATTAATAATAAAATGTATTAAAAGATGAAAACACACGTGTCACTTTGAATTGTTTCACCTTTCTTTTGTTGAATGTCTTTATTCTTCCTTCTTTCTAGCTTGTTGAATGTCAATTATATGACGTCTCCCGTTTTTAAAATGTTTCTGAAACAGAAACACCATGAGGATGGTTTGGAAATGTCTCTGCAGCGTTTCCACAAAACAGAAATATTCTAACTATTTTCGAAATATTTTTGTCCTGTTTTTATAATGTTTCCGTGTTTAATTATGATTAATATATTTAAAATTTTATAAAAAAGGAAATTGTCAACACAATATTGTGTTTAACAATATTGTTATTATCGATATGCTGACTTTGCTTTTGATCAATCTTAAAAAAAAAAGGAAAATATATTATTGAACTACTATATAAATCCATTTTTTAGTATCTCACGTACTATTGTTTCAAGTTTCTGGACAAGGTACGTATAATTTATTATATGTGCGTATTGATATGATTGTATATATATATATATTATTATTAAATTATGTGGTAATAGAAAGATATGATGTTGGAATGAAATCTTTGTTTCTTGAACGTGTTGTTAATTCAAACCAACCACTTACGATGCCTTTAGTTCGAATGAATATGTGCTGTTAATTTCAAACCAACCAGTTACCATCGATCACAATTCTATTATTTTTTATTCCATTTTCATTTTTTAATATTTTTTTGTTTTTATCTTTTTTTATCTTTTATAATTTTTTATAGTTTGATAATATGACTTCTCAAAAATAAAGTGATATTGGCTCGGTTGATTTTTTAATTCAGAATGGAATTATGTCATCAAAATAGAGAAAATAGAAACTGTAGCAGAAACTTAGAATTTTCGGTGTAATTTTTGTAATAAAACTCGAAAAAGATCCTACTTTAGATTTAGATCACATCTGTTTGGAATAAAAAATACTAGCGTTTATATTTGTATGAAAATAAAAAGAAATGTTAGATTTGAGATGAAGGAGTTAAAAAAAAAATTTTGAAAAGCAAACAAGAAAAAGTTTAGACCTACCTAAGTTCTTTTGTCTAGTGAATGTCAAATAAAAATCGATTCTTCTAGTAGGAAAAAAAAGTCTAGCTACTCACCTATCAGTAAAGTTTTGGGTATTGCGGTGAGATACCAATTGGGTCATAAATTGCAAGGATGTATTATAGTAGAGGTTTACCGTTTAATCTTGCTATGTCTTTTATCAAGGAATTATGATCAATATATGGATAAAAATGTCAAAGGATGGAAAGTGGAGTTAAATAAGAAAAAAAAGTTGGGATATTTGGAATGCTGAACAAATAGGAAAGAGTATATATTCTCAAGATGCAAGGATCTATGAGAATGGAAATCGCATATTAGGGCTTCTGGTGAAACATATATATGCAGTGATAGAGGACAGGTCGTCCTCTAAGGTTTCTAGAGAAAGAAAACCTCGTGATAGAGAAAGTGGTGTGAGCTGGGTGAGAGAAAACCGAGTGTCACACAACTGCTGCTGTGTCAGTGAGTTTTTGGGTAGAGTTATGAATTGGTCAGTGTCAAGAGAGTGTAATCTTGTATCAATCTGATTAAACAGAACTGTGAGAGTTTTGCTTAAGTGATTCCAACCCAAGGTGAGTGGAAAACGGGTGTAACACAACTGTTGGTGTGTCAGCGAGTTTGTGGGTAGGTTTTAGGAATTGGTCAGTCGCAAAAGAGTGTAATCTTGTGTCAATCTGATTAAACAAGACTGTGAGAGTTTTTTTTAAGTGATTCCTATTTGAATAAAGTATAGTTTTTTAAAACCTCTCTCTATTAATTCTAGTTCATTAGTATTCTGGTTTTTCATTTGGTATCAAAGCAGGTCACCTCAATTAGATTCGATAATCTATAGCACAGGTTGAGGTCTTGGAATTAACGATGGATATTATGAAAGAATTCATTGCTGTCCAGAAACCAGTTGTGTTGGATGAAGGGAATTTTGGTAATTGGAAATCACGGATGAGGCATCTGATTCATGGGATAGACGAGGATGCGTGGACATCGGTCATAAATGGATGGGAGGAACCCTACATGATATCAAATGACAAGCTGAAAATTCCTAAACCCAAGGAGAGATGGACAGAAGTAGAGAAAGCAGCATCAAAATTCAACTCGAAAGCTATAACGGTAATCTTCTCAGCAGTAGATCTTGATCAATTTAAATTGATACAGGGTTGTGAGTCAGTTAAGGAGGCATGGGATACTCTGGTGCATCATTTTGAAAGAGACACAAGCGTCAGACGCACTCGAATTGATCATCTAGCCTCTTGATTTGAGAATCTAAGGATGGAAAAGGATGAATAAATCACAAGTTTCACCTCTAAGTTAAGTGCTTTGGCGAATGAGGCAAGTTTTCTGGGTAAAAAATACAAAGAAAAGAAGCTTGTCAAAAATTTACTGCGGTGTTTGCCACCAAAGTTTGCACCACACAAGGCAGTTCTAAAAATTGCTATGAACACTGATGAGATGAGATTTGATGAGCTTGCAGGTATGTTAAAAGCAGAGGAAATGGAGGCAGCAGCGAGTGATGTGGTTCAGGCCAAAGGGATAGCGTTCACTACAAATCATGAAGATGAAAGGGTCAAAAAAATCGAAGAAAACATGAGTCCCATGGCGCGGAACTTCAACAAAATGTTGAGAAGAGTTGAAAAGGGGCATAATCACACTTTTGACATATTCCAGAAGACTGAAACGGACAGGACAGGAAGCAAGTCATCTAGATTTGACAGTGAAAAGTTTGGGAGAAAGAAAGAGCTACAATGCCATGAGTGTGAAGGCTTTGGTCATTTTAAGAATGAATGCCCTTTGACTAAGATTAAGAAGACTCGTTGTTCTGAATGTAAGGGAATTGGTCACTTTAAGAGTGAGTGTCCAAGTGATCAGAAGCGCAAAGAGAAGTCCTTCCTTGTTTCTAGTGATGATGAATCGGATAGTGAGGACGATGAACCATTAATGTTGAACTTTGTGGCTTTTGCTGCTGTGGAGGATAATAGCTCAACGGATGGAGAATCAATGGAAGACAGTGATTCTGAAGATGAAGTGGAATTCGATGCTCAAGCCGAATACAAGAAGCTGTGTGACAATTGGATAAACTTGAGTATCAAGAATTTGCAGCTTTTAAAGGATAAAACACTTCTGAAAGCCAAGCTGAACATATTTGAATTGGATGAGAGCAACTCTATGCCCACCGAATCAATAAAAGAAAAGCTAAATATGACCAAGAATGAGGAGCAGAAACTTCTAGATCTTGAGAGGAACAAATGCCTAGAACTTGAAGAAAAGGCCGAGAGATTGACTACATTTTGTACTCAGGCACAAGAGAAAACTCAATCACTAGAAAACTAGCTCAATGACAACTACAAGAGGATCCGTATGCTGAATTCAGGATCACAAAGTCTCGAGAAAATCCTATCATTAGGACAACCACCAAAGGCAAATTGGGGATTAGGTTATCTTGGGAACATGCAGTCAATGACATCAGGTCAGTCATTAGTTTCAAGTGATATGAATGAAGTTAAATTTGTTCCAGCCAGTGAAACTGCTCAAGAAGTGGTACAAGAAAAGTCAGGTAGCATTGCATGTCAACCAGATCTGAAGGTTCGATCATTAAATCCAAGAGGATGTTATCATTGAGGTCATCTAGGCCATAAAAAGAGATTTTGTCGATTGCTGTGTACAAAAGTGAAACAGGCATGGAGTACATCAAAAGTGTATTCAGAACCTAGGAGTTATGAAAAAGTATGGATCGTCAAAAATTATCCAGGTCTGAGTTATGTGTTACACACAAAACAAGAGGTATTACACACGGACAAGTCTATAATAAAGGAGGCACAAACTAACAGCAATGTTGCGTACACTTCATCTGAATAAGCTCATTCAGACCTCTGGTACTTTGACAGCGGGTGCTCATGTCATATGACTGGAAACCAAGAAGCATTGAACGCTTATTCTGCTATAAAGGGTGGTCGTGTAACATTTGGTGATGGTGGACAAGGGAAAATTCAAGGAGTTGGAAATATAAAAGAAGCTAATAAACCTCAACTGATGAATGTTTATTATGTTGAAGGCTTAAAGGCCAACCTGATTAGCATAAATCAATTGTGTGATGATGGGATGAAAGTTGTTTTCGATCAAACCAACTGTCGTGTGCTTGATAAATCCGACAATCAAGTACTCATGGGGATTAGAGCAGAGAACAATTGATATATGTGGAGTGAACTAAATCAATGCATGTGTGCAAGAGAATCACAGTTGGATTTATGGCATCGTAAACTTGGTCACATGAATATGTATGGTCTTAGCAGGATTGCAGGTGCTGAAGTAGTTCGGGGAGTGCCAAAACTAGAAGAAATAACCACTATAGTGTGTGAAGCATATAGTAAGGGAAAGCAAATTAAGGTTCAACACAAATTAGTTGGTGAAATCCACACTAAGCGAATCTTGGAGTTAGTGCACATGGATCTAATGGGACCTGTGCAAACATAGAGTATTGCAGGATGCATGTATTTCTTTGTTTTTGTTGATGATTATTCGAGATATACATGGGTCAGGTTTCTGCGTGAAAAATCAGAAGTTGCAAAGAGTTTCAAAATTTAGGCACTTCAACTCAAAACAGAAAAGGGAGGGATAGTGCAAATACGCAGTCATCATGGGGGAGAATTTCAAAATGAAACATTGGAAACCTTTTGCCAAAATCAGTGAATTAGGCATCAATATTCTGCTCCAAGAAAAACCCCAACAAAATGGAGTTGTGGAACGCAAGAATAAAACCTTGCAGGAAATGGTACGATCAATGATACATGGGAACAATGTCTCTCCAAGATTCTGGGCTGAAGCTGTCAGCACTGCGTGTTACATCATAAACATTGTGTATGTGAAGCCTGGAACCAAAACCACACCATACGAAATCTGGAATGGTAGAACTCCTAATATCAGTTACTTTCATGTGTTTGGTTGTGTATGTCATTCTCATAGATTAGGAACATCTTGGGAAATTCGACTCTAGGAGCGATATAGGCATGTTTCTGTGTTATGCTACAAATAGTATGGCGTTTTGGTGTTATAACAGTAGAACCAAAACTGTTGCAGATTATGTGAATGTGGTTTTTGATGATACAATAAGTTTCAACAGTGAGGAAGCTGTCCGCAAAGATGTGTCCTTAGAGATAAACTTGTCTTAGTATGTTACACAGGCACCAGTAAGTGATGAAATTGATGATCAGTTGAGAAATGACAACAAAAATGTCATTGGTGTAGAAAAAGGTACAGGTTCATCGCAATCACTCCCCTAATGACGTCATAAGAGATGTATTCGATCCTAGGCAAACGTGCCACATGGAGATCAATTTTAGGAAAATGGTTAAACTGGCGTGTTTCATATCACATAGTGAACCAAAGAATGTTGGAGAAGCATTTCAGGATGAGTTCAGGGTTGAGGCTATGCATGAAGAATTGGAGCAGTTTGAACATCTTGATGTGTGGGATCTAGTCAAGCGACCATCTAACGTTAACATTGTGGGAACTAAATGGTTTTTCAAGAACAGATTGATGAGGATGGCAACGTTATTTGGAATAAAGCACAGCTGGTTGCATAAGGGTATTCCTAGCTTGAAGGAATTGACTTTGATGAAACGTTTGCTCATGTTGCACGTCTTGAATCGATACGCCTACTTCTTGGTATAGCGTGTCAGCTGGATATCAAGCTATTTCAAATGGATGTCAAGAGTCGTTTTCTGAATGGACTTCTGCAGGAAGAAGTGTACATTACTCAACCTAAAGGATTTGAGAATCTTGAATTTCCAGACTGTGTATACAAGTTGAACGTGCGTTATATGGATTAAAACAAGCTCCTTGTGCATGGTATGATCGACTCACAACATTTCTACTTGAGGGAGGATTCATTCGTGAAAATGTTGACAAAACCCTGTTCATCCAACGAGATTCACAAGGCATGCTAATTGTTCAAATATATGTCGACGACATCATCTTCGGTGGTACCTCAAAGGATCTTGTGTCAGACTTCGTCCAGAGTATGACAAAGGAGTTTGAGATAAGCCTTTTTGGTGAGCTGAACTACTTCTTGGGTCTTCAAATCAAACAAAATGATTCTGGTATAACAGTCTCTCAAAGTACTTACTCCAGAAATTTGATCAAGCGCTTCGATATGCAAGCGACAAGCAGACCTGATTTGTGTTTCAGTGTAGGAGTGTGTGCGCGCTACCAAGCCTGTCCTTGAGTCTCTCACATGTTGGCAGTGAAGAGAATCATAAAATATGTCAAAGGTACCCTAGACTATGGCCTCACTTTTTCTAAGGACACTAACTTGAATCTTGCAGGATATTGTGACGCCGATTGGGCTGGAAACCTAGATGATCGGAAGAGTACTTCGGGAGGATGTTTCTTTCTAGGCAATAATCTTATATCTTGGCACAGTAAAAAACAAAATTGTGTGTCATTGTTTACTGCAGAGGCCGAATATATTGCCTTGGGAAATTGTTGTACCCAATTACTCTGGATGGATCATATGCTAGCCGATTATGGTATGGTTGCTTATCTCTTACATGTTTATTGTGATAATAAGAGTGCCATTGATATTTCAAAGAATCTGGTTCAACACTCTCGCACCAAACATGTTGATATACGTTATCACTTTGTTCGACAATTGGTGGACGACAAGCGTGTGCTCATTCAACATGTTGCCTCAAAGAATCAGTTAGCTGACATTTTCATTAAGGCCCTAGATCTCAATTGCTTTTTGTTTTTTCGCAAGGCACTTGGTATTTTCGAACAGTGACCCCCTGCTGCGCATCAAAGAATTTGGTTTCAGGTTTTTCTTACTTCTTGATAAATGTATTTACTATAAAACCTCTTGTTGGCACGTCTTTGCAGAGAAAGAGTTGCTTGTCATGGCTGTCTAAAAATAGGCATTGAGTCACATTGTGCTTCGCGAGAATGACACTCATATTGGCTTAGGATGCACCACATTCTAATCTGAGCTTGATCACTATTAGTATGGGCTTACTCATCTATTATACACACTTGTTCTCACTTGTATGGTTCACATGTCGACGTGTGTTACACACTGTTGTCTCCTATATATAACAAACATATTGAATGAGAGGAGAAATAGTTGTGGGGGGGGAGGAGTATAAAAAGAGTATGAAAAAAAAACCGAGGAAGGAATGTGTGGTGTGTCAAAGTAGAATCGTTTGTGACACAACCAACCAAAATGATGGATACTCGTTATGGACTAAGTTGCTACCACACTTTAGGCTGGTTTCGATCACTGTCCTGATTGGGCAAAGATAATCTATGTTCTTCAATGCGTTTGGAATGCGGTTGCAACCACAATCCATGCTAAACAAATATGGGACATGTGCATTCTTTGTAATTGGTTGTTGTGATTGGATGTATTAATCAAAAGGAGAATAAGTATGTCATATGGGAGAGACAAGTGACTAGATGCCTTGAAGATGGTCATGACAATGCGTAGACTACTCTGTAGAGATTATGGTGTGTGACAGCTACTCAGCTGAGAAATAGCTACCATCATGTGCTGGTAAATTGCATCGTTTCTTTTTGTTTTCCTGTAAAATGATGTGGGAAATGCGTGGGGCCAAACTTCTAATGTGTTGGGGGACTGTTTTTCTGAGATCTATAAGCGTTATGCATCTAATTTTCTTTGGGAGCAACTATTGGTGTGTAACACAGCCTTTTTACCAGTGTCACACAAGTCATGTATTACACAACACTTGAGCTGTGTAACACAAGAATCGTAATTGGTACAATTCAGTTCAATTTAAAAAGGCAATTTCTCACATCTATTTATATACTTCTAATGTTCTTTTTGGTGTATACGCAAATCCTAGGCGTCATCTTCCCTTTCGCGATGCCCTCCACACGGTCAAAGTTGAGGAAGCTCATGGTGGTTCTTAATTTATATTCGTAGTCTATATCTTTTTAAGGGTTTGTATTTATCTGACTGTGCACACGAGCAGGGGGAGATTATGGTAGTGGCCTGGCAATTTCGTGCCTTTAGACTAGAATTAATGCTTCTGTTGTGTTATGCAACGTTGATGGTATTCAAGCAGTTCACAATTGATCGGGTGTTGTGGATTCTGTTTCGTTCAAAACATAAGTTTTAATTCTGACATTTATGTGTTCCATACTAGCAAAGTTTGTTGTGATGTCACATTCAGATAAACAGGGGGAGATTTTAAAAATATGGAAAGTGGAGTTAAATAAGAAAAAGGAAGTTGATATTTGGAATGCTGAACAAAAAGGAAAGATGATATATTATCAAAATGCAAGGATCTGTGAGAATGAAAATCGCATATTAGGGCTTCTGGTGAAGAATATATATGCAGTGATAGAGGACATGTCGTCATCTAGGGTTTCTAGAGAGAGAAAACCTCGTGACAGAAAGAGTGTGTGAGCTGGGTGAGAGAAAACTGAGTGTCACACAGTTGCTGCTGTGTCAGTGAGTTTTTGGGTAGAGTTAGAAATTGGTCAGTGTCAAAAGAGTGTAATCTTGTGTCAATCTAATTAAACAGAACTGTGAGAGTTTTGTTTTAGTGATTCCAATCCAAGGTGAGTGGAAAACGGGTGTAACACAACTGTTGGTGTGTCAGCGAGTTTGTGGGTAGGTTTAGGAATTGGTTAATCGCAAGAGAGTGTAATCTTGTGTCAATCTGATTAAACAAGACTATGAGAGTTTTGTTTAAGTTATTCCTATTTGAATAAAGTATAGTTTTGTGAAACTTCTTTCTATTAATTCTAGTTAATTAGTATTCTGGTTTTTCAAAAAAAAAATCAAGATGTGGGATATGGGTGTATATACATTTGATTCTATAGAAAATGTGAGATTTTTATAATTTACAAATCTCTCACTAGATGAACCAGATTTTAAAAATGATTTATTCATTGATTAATTTATTTTTCATTTATTAGATATTAAATTTTCATTGTTCTTAGTTCTTATGTTATAATTTTTCAATTTTAATTTATAGATTTTTTTATTATATCTATACCGTATCCACTTTTTAAAAGTTTGATTTTACTGTTTTCCGTCCCCATATCCGTTCCCAGTTTCAGTTCCCGTATCCATTTTTTTAAAGTTTGATTTTACTGTTTTCCGTCCCCATACCCATTCTTAGTTTCAATTCCCGTATCCGTTTTAATGCAACCTAGAAAATAAAATTTCATAAGCGGATATTCCCATTTATGAAATCATTTGAAGAGCAATCATGAAGCAGAGAGATTACAATAAGTAATGTCTAATAATCCATAATTCCATACATCCATGAAGGCTTTTCCTAATCAGAAAGTTTGTTGATCTACTTCACTACATTTCATTACATACTTTCTCTAGAATAGACAGAAAGTCTCTCACAATCATGAAAATTCTCAACGTGTGACCTTCCTTGGAAGAATCTCCATGGAACTGCTCTGTAACATTTTCTAGTGCAGAGCGCGTTGAATGTTCTTGTGTTTTGATCGTCATAATCTCCTCTGCAGCAGTTTCCAAGAATCGGGCCATCGTCTCCCTGAACCTCAGCCATTGATCACCTCCACTAGATTCACTCTTCTCACTCAGTAGCATAAGTTCCTCGATGTTTTTGATTCCTTGATAGAGCTTCAAGACACCGCTTCTTAGAACACCATACTCAATGTCTGCTGATTTCTTGACATTGCTCAGCTCTGAATTCAGGTTTCTAATGCCTTCTAAGGAAGAGACTAAAGTTTTCACGGTTCCTCCTGATTTTATCATTTCTTGAACAACGAAATGCAAAAGACTGCTTCTTCCATCTAATCCCTTGACCTCAACGAGCTCGAGGAGCGTGTCAAGTTTGAAGGCATGAGCATCGGTGCAGCGGTTTGTACTAACATTCATCTTGTTTCCTGTCTTCAGTATAGCTTCTACAAGTGTCGAGAACATTCTACTATTCCTTATTTCTTCACAAGCAGCCTGCAAAAACCGACATTGCTTATAAGACATGTGTTTACAACATCAAAAGATTGAATGTAAATCTGCTATCTTCATACAATAATTTACCTGTACAATACTGAATGATCTTCTAAGGTGTTCGATCTCGAGGTGGAAATTAGCCACAAACAGCAATGCATCAACCCGTTTGAACACAAAGGGTACATGAAGCAATTCTATAAGAAATCTCTCAGCTGGGCCAAGCTTGATGACCTCTGAACCATCATTATAGCTCTTCAACTTGTTCTCTTCTTCTCTATTAGGTGCCAATAGCGATAAACACTCGAGAAGTTCAGCTCCAAGTGCAGCATAGTCACCTAAATCAATAATTCAATTACATTACAAAAAAGAAATGGCAATAAATTAAGATTAGTTCTTGAATTACCATCAAGAAGAGCTTGACAAACATCCTTTGTGTTTAAGTTAAGCAGTTGAAGCAGAGAAGCAATATTCTGAGCCTTTCTCGGATCTAAAACTTTGATTTCTTGATGTTGGATCGGAAGTTCATAGCTTAGTCCTCTCTGTTTTATGTTTGGATTTGAAGAGTTTGCAATGAACAGAGTCTCAACCATCTCCTTGTCCAATCTGCCACACAGTCAGTGACAAACTTCATTAAACTCTTATCAAGAAAACAGAAACAGAGAAAGAAGAAGACTTTTACTTCTCTTACTTGAAAGAGCTCGATCTAAGACAATCCCAGGCAGTTTTCTGATAAGAACTTTGTCGGAGATTATCCCAATGCATCTGTTTCGGAGGTAGCTCTGGAACCACAAAAGACTGTGACGGTGGGACGAGAGGAGGTGGTCTTGTCGGAGGAGGAGCAATCCCAGAAGAAGATTCAGCGATGTTGATAACAAAATCTCTTCTGGATGAAACGGAATCAGAAGAGAGCAAAACAGACTTCACATTCCGACTAAAATCGTTCCAAATCGGGGGCGAACCATCCAGAAATTTCCGGAAAAACCCATCGGGGGAAGTAGAAACGGAAGAGTAGAGAGAAGAAAGCGGCGTTCTTATGGTATATCCTCTCTCCGGTGAGGTCGAAGTAGAAGAAATTCGAGGAAACCCTAAATTTTGATTCCAAAAGCTAAACATTCTTAGAGACGACGACCCATTTCCGTAACTCTTCCTTATTTGTAGTCTATCCGGCGACGGAGACTCAAGCTTTTGATCCCAACAGGCGTTTGAGTATCTAGGGTTTGAGTGATGTGGCAAAGATTGAAGCTTTTGATCGGAAGAGACGTCTGAGAATCTAGGGTTTGAGCTTTGTGGTGGAGACATGGGGATGGAGAATGACCTTTCCGGAGAAACCCAACCGGAGGAAGAGGAAGTACTATATGGACCATCCGGCTCGATCCCAGAACGAGATGGGCTTGAGTTCTCGGATCCAGCTAAAGAAGCCAGAGGTGAGAAAAACTCGTCGTCTTCTTCTTCTTCATCAGCTTCCTCAGCTTCATAGTTTGGCTTGAAGCTACGAGACGGTAATGGAGGGAGTGGCCGTATCTCCGGCGACTCAGGCTTAACGAAACTAATTCCCCCGGTTCTAACACGGTCAGATTCCTCAGGACTCAGGAAGAAAACTTCGGAGGGAGAAGTAGTCGCAGCCACAGAGAAGTTGTTGGTGGTGGTGGTAATGTGTCTCTGTTCTTCTTCGTCATGGCTACTAGTGTTACTGTCTTTAAAATGACGGTTTTGCCCTTGCCATCTGCCGTAGAGAAACAAGGCGAAGCCGATGGCTGTAGCGACGGCGAGTACAGCGGACAGAGCAGTGACAAGAAGTGTAGGGGAAGTTGAATGTGGTTTGGGAGAACGGGGAAGAACGAGGGCGGAGATGTTGGCGGGAAAAGTTGGGAAAACGGCGAAAGTTGGAGGAGGAGGCGGCGGAGGTAAGGAGGAGTCGAGAGGGAAGAAAGGGGGACTCGTGGGGGATAGAGGAGGAGGTAGAGCTGAGAAGTCGTCGTAGAGGTAACGACGGCTAAGAGTGATGGCGGAGGCGCAGGATAAAGGGGAAGAGGGTGCGTAGGATAGCAGGAAGAAGACGGTGAAGCACAATGTCTGCATTCTTGAAAGCTCTATCTTTCTCTCTCTATCACTTTGTCTCTCTATCTCTCTCTATGGTCACGCACAGAGACAGTAGCAGAGGAAAGAAGATAATGGCATTATTATGACTGTCCCTCTGAGCTCAGAGTAATAATAATAAAACACTGTAACCTTTTATCACGTTGTACCTGTTTACTTTTTTATTTTCAAATAACAGATTATAACGAGACCAAAATTCCCTGTAATTATAATTTTGAATTGGTTGTTTTCACTTTTCACTAAACCAATTTTTATTTTATTTTATCTTTTCATACTGCCCTTTTAAATAAATAACGTATTTATCTAAATTTTTTACTATAAATAATGGTTTCAGTTTTTGCAATACTATATTTTATCCGTGTAAAATAATTTTTTATATCTTCTTATGAAATATATGTTTTTAATGCAACCTATGTTTTTTTAAATAAATATAAAAAATTTATATATTTGTGTATATCAAATGTGATAATCCATTCACTAAAAAGTAATATTTTAAAATAATATATTTTAAAAATATTGTTGCAAATTTAATAAATAGTAATATTTTTAAATAGTATTTTTTTAATTTTTTTTTCAAATTTAGCACGTTAAAATTAAAATTTTATAAATATCACAATAATTATGTAAAAATATTTATTTACTCTAAATAAATTATACATAAATTTAAAATATTATATTTAAGTTTAAAATATTATATTTAAGTTTATTTTTTTAATTTATGGTTTAAATTTTGTTCATTTTCTATTAAAAATAAATTTTAATGTATGTTAATATTAAATTTGTGGTATTATTGAAAATTTAAACTAATGATACTAATTTTAAAACAAAAAGTTGTTATTTTAGAAAATTACCCTTCACTAAATACATTTTGTGTCGGACAAGTATATTTCACATGGTGAGGATATTTTTTCACATCTTTTAAAGTTTTAGACAAATAAAAAAGTGTATGAAATAATAATAAAGAACTAAGATTTGATATTGTATATTTATAATATTTTTTTATTTTTATTTTGTAAATTTAATCAAATATTTTTTAATTCACATTTTTTAATAAATATTAAATTATTATAAATATGTATTAGAATAAGCATATATATCATAATAATTTTTTATTCCTATTAGCTATTCGAATTGAAGTTAATTGACTTGTTTGGTTTGAAAGTAACATTTATCACTTGATTCTGCATAGATCCATCATATACAAAAATCTAGAAATAATTTATAAAAGTCAAGATTCTCACCAAACAATGGTGAAAAGACAAAAGTACATTCACGCTAAACTACCTTAATTCTTCAAATCTAATAAACAATGGTGCAAAAGGCAGAATCTAAGTTACTTTACTAAGAGAACACTATTAGCCAAAACTTTGTCGACAATAACAACACAGAAAACAAGACCCAATTCGACGTTGGAGCAATAGTGGCAAACAAGAAACATCTTCGCTTTTTAGTAAAAAAAAAAATCTTTGCTTATTTTCATTTGGAATTATTTTTCTTGTTAAGTCAAATTTTATGTTAAATGTAAATTTTTTATGAATTTTAAATTATTATTTGAAAACTATATTTTAAAAAATAATATTAAATATTGTAGAATATTATTTTAAATATTATTATAAATAACTAATTTAAAAACAAATACCAAATATACAAAAAGGTTAAAATAGACAATAGTATTATGAAATTTAATATTTAAAACTCAGATTTTTGTTAATCTACTTGGATAAAATTTATTTGAATATAAATAAATTATCTATTTTAATATATCTAACAACTTAATAAATTATAAATATTTAATTTATATTCATATTTATATTATAACTATCCTAGAAAACAAACATCATTTATAATCATATCTATAGTGATTTAATATTTATTAAAAATATAAAAATTTAAAACTATTTAATTAAATTCATAAAATATAAATATAAAAAAAATACTTTAAATATATAACTTCTAGAATAGTTGACGTTAAATCCTAAATTTTTTTATAAAATAAAGTATTAAGTTACACAATTATATTTATATTATTAGTATTGTATAAAATAAACGTCATTTACTTTTACATTATTATTTAAGAAGTATATTTTAGAAAATAACTTTAAAATTCAAAAATATTATTCAACTACCATTATAAATTAATAAATCACAAAACAAATACCAAATATATATAAATATTAAAATATTCAAAAAATATTATGAACTTCAAAATGTAAATTTCAAATCTTTACTAATATATTTGAATATATTTTTTACCCAAAAATAAATAAATTAACTATTATATTATATTTAAAAATTTAAATTTTCGTATTTATATTTATATTACAAATATTTTATAAAATATATAACATTTATAAATATATTGATAGTGATTTAAAATTTAATAAAAATCTGTAAACTACAAAATATTTGATTAAATTTTAAAAAATAAGATATAATTAAATATTATAAATAAATAATCATGTACATAGAATTAATTAATTTTCAATAATATTTTAAAATAATACTTTTCAATGGAATAAAACAGTAAAGATTTACCCGTTATTAGTGTAATATTCTTTTTAATTGTAAAATACGATTTTTCTCAAGTCTGTATTTTTCCGTAAAACTAATAAAAAAAAAAATATTAGTCCCCGAGGTTGGAGCAGTCCAACAAAGCTACCCACCCAATGACAATACTCGAAGTTCGGTCCGTATTTAAAACATTGATGTTTAGTGAATCTAGAAAGAAAGAAAAAAAAGAGTTCATGATACACAATAGTTACTTGAACTCTGAAATTTACTCATCTTTCGAAAGCATCTTTTTTTTTTTTTTTACTTTTTTCTGACTCACTCTATACACACTTAGGATTGGGGATCTAGGATATTAGGACCAACATAATATGGATAAGAATATGTTGAAAATTATGAGTAATATTTCATGAAAAATATGAGTAATATTTCAAATATTAGAACGGAAAATTACGGATAATAGATAAAAACATGAAATTTAGGATACGAAATTTGTTACTTAAAATATATTTTTAATTTAATTAATTAAGGTAAAGGTTTGAGTAAAAATTAATGTAATTTGGATATTAGTAAGACTAATGATAATTACAATTAATAAAAAATATTTCTTTGATCAATCAAAATAATATTATAATAATTAGTATGACAAAAGAGTATATACTTTTTTTATTAGAAACATTATTATGATTGGTTAATAATATATTTAAAAATTTTATGCGGATTATTTTATTTTTGATTATCATTTTTAAATTTATCCGAATAAATATATTTGTATTTCTACTTTTTAGATTTTTGTAGTTACATAATATGTGTTTTCTTCCGTAAACTATAAAAAATTTATAAATAATTACAATTAAATTTGTTAATATTTATACATTAAATATTGTTTTAATTTAAAATTTTAATTTTAGTTTCAAAATAAATCTAAATTAAACACAGATTTTCATGGAAAACATCAAAAGATTGTATAGTACTATTTGACATTTTAAACAGATTCAAAAGTAAATCCATATTTCTCATTTTCACAAGTAAAAGATAGATAATGGGTGAATGGATCTTTCTTCGTCACTTTTATGAGCACAAACTCTTATCTTCAAAATTTAGCTCTCATTGGTCACCACCAATCAAAATGATATATAATATATTTGATTTTTGAAACACAACCTTTACTCCATTATAGAAAAGATAAGTCACTTCAGATGAAATAGTGTTAGGTTTTGATTGACTTATTATGTTATGTAACTAAACAGCAAACACTTTTCAATCAAAATAATAATTAAAACTGGTATTTCAACCACAAAGTATCAAATTATCTTATACAATAAATTACTATTTGTTTTCTTAATGACTTCGTAGTACTTTTAGTGTTCTTTCAAATTTTTAATTTCTGTATATATATAATACCATTTCTATAATTATACATTAAAAATCTTTGAAACGATTATTTAACCATAATAATTATTTTTTTCCTCTGTTTTTATTACTCAAAACATTTGTCAAAAGATTAGAACCAATATTCACACACTTATTAAATGAAATCTTGTAATTTAAAAGGAATCACGAGATGAAGATGTTGGCAAAATAATATTTTTTGGCTAGACAACAAAAAGTTGCTGAGAGATGATGTTTCAGTTTCATATCTTTTCTCTTGAATTGTTTCCTTTCTTCAACATTTTCTTGTATTATAGAATTTTGAGACCTTTCTGAGCTATTGTCAATAACACTCTTTGCTAGTAACCATTTCATTCATCTCCACAAACAATACTTTGGCAAATCCACCTGAACTAATTAAACACCATATAAGAATCAAACAAAGAAGAATACACATATTGATGTGATCATTAAACCAATTAACAACCAACGACAAACGGAAACAGTTAACGAGTTTTGTTCAGCTCATATTAAAAGCAAGATCAACTGTTACAATCCAACAACCACTTAGAATATATTCTTAACTCAACTAAAACACGTCTCGAAGTAGAATCAATATAATTAGAGTTTATATAAAAGAGTTATTCAATATATAAATCAGGTGATCCCCAAATTATCTCATTTGGGTATACAAGCATTAACTGGAGGTTTCAGATAAAAACAAGAGAACTTAAGGTATAAAATGACTTTTTCTAAAATTTTGATTCATCATACACACATAAGGAATTAGATTCACCTCAAAAATGGTTCAAACTTAGAAGCTACTGATTTTACAAATTGATGAACATGTTTCGAACCCAATTACACGAGTGGGTCAAATATCGTCCTACACAATCCAACTCAACAACAATCTCAAACCATAACCATTGGGAGAGTATTATTGGGTCTCTTATGTTTCTAAGGAGCCTAGGATCAGAAGAAATTTTTATCGGATTCTCAAGATATTCTCTATTTTCCAAAATAGATCGACATGGTCCTATACATCGAAAATTCTAGATACGCTTGGTTTATGAGCTTCCAGTGTTATGTGTGGCTATCACGAGAAGTCATTAGGTTGATAAGCCATGAACTCATTCAGAAGCTGTCAAAATACAAGAACCCAATACAAGATATAAAAGATACACTTGATGGGCTAATTTGCACCACTCTACACCAAGAACAAAATCTGAATTCTATTAGGTTTGATCCAACACAAAAACATCTCATTCTCTATTTGATTCAACCTTATAAGATCCAATTGAATTCCAATGAATGTTGTAATAGAAATCACACGAAATTAGCTGAAAGATGAGTCAACAGACACCAAGAAATGTAAAGTCATTAATTAGTGAATTCTATGCAAATCAAGTCAAGTCAAAGAGTCAGGTCAATGAGTCAATTCAATACATTTACTTTCTATAGTTTCTAAACAATTTAATTGATCTTTTGACCACGTTACCAACTTCTACAATAAATATGTAGAAAAACGGCCAATTTTCACACGAACTTTTTTCGATTAGATTATATAAACTTGAATTATTAACCAATACCAACATCATCATAAACTAATCTAAAATTTGAAAACACTACACCAACTAACAAAAGGGGGCTAAAACCAATATTTTAAATAGAATATGTTATATATATTACACTGTTACGATGCTGACTAGGTAGACACGTAATGGGATGACGAAACAATGCATTTGATTAGTTTAAACATAACAATCAAAATGAAAAGCTCAAGAACTCTCACTGAAAAGCTTTTGCTTTGGCTCAACGTGTTGTTCTATGCCAGAGAGGAGTAAGCTATTGATATGTATTTCGATCACAGATAAACATATGAACCAGAACAAAGGCGGAATGAGGATTTAGGAGGATACTTTGAGAATGGTTACCTCAATGGGGTCCTTGCTGTCACATGGGCCATTGGAGATTGGGAACTGAAGAATTTCGGTTGTAGTCATGTGCTTCTCCTCAGTTCCATATTCACCTCAACAATCGCAGAGGAGAAGACTAAGGTTCTGTGTTTCTGATGAAGCCCCAGCTCGGTTACAAGTGATGCTTGGAGACGACTGAAAACAGTCTTTTCAGGTGTATCCATGACGACAAACTAGTGTTCAAAATCGCAACCATCAAGCAGGATCGTCTCTTTGGATGGCCTGTTCGACCAGTCGGGATTCGGATCATTCAGAGAAGAAGATGTAGCCTGCGTTGAAAGACCTTTAACAGAAAGAAGACGACCGTGAAAAATAGAGGAAAAAACAGCGACGAGTGGAGGAAATCAGCTCAACAGAGACGACGTGACAAGAAAAGGCGGAATTCTGGCAAGAGTAGCAGCTGAAACAAAGGATCGAGTGAATAAAAAGGAAAGAGATTTCGCCGATCGGCGAAGGGATGCGTCGCCATGGAAGCTCTCTACTGGTTTTGTAGATAAAAAAAACACCTAGCAAGTGTGGAAAACAGATAAGCCAGAAACGAAATCAAGAGTTTTGCTTGAGTTTAATACTACATAAATCGTTGGTCATTTCTGATTCATATGTTCATTTGGTTGTTTCAGAAGAAAGAATGAGAGAAGAAAGCAGCATGATGTTTTGTTAGGATTACTGAAAGTAGAAACACCAAAATTAATGAGGATTTCAACTTTTTGTTTTTAGGATTAGTGATGTACCCATTATTGTTTTTCAACTTTGTTTTTGAGGATTAGTGAAAATCAGAAGATGCAACCAGAAGATCGTTCATTCCACATGAACCACTGACCATGCTCCCATCAGCCATGGCAAGATCAGCCAAAACAAAAGCTTTTCGGTGAGAGTTCTCCAGTTCTTCTAAAAAAATGGCATCCAAAGTAGAATCTAAGGAAAGACTTTTTTTACTTTCCTTTTAATATTAATATAGTTTATTTCCGTCAACTAAACGAATTTATACGAATAAATATATTTTTATCCGTATTTTTCGAGTCTTTTATAAATTATATAAACTGTGTTTTTCTTCCGTAAACTACATAAACTTCATAAATTATTCCAATTACAAAAATTCCGTTAATGTTTACACGTTAAATTGTTATTAAACCTTGTTTTACTTCAAAAATCTAGTTTTAATTTCAAAATAAATCTAAGTTGAAACCATATTTTCAAATTAAAATCAGATTTAGTCGCTATTTAACGTATAAACATTAATAGAATTTCTGTAATTAGAAGAATTTATGAAATTTGTGTAATTTATGAAAGAAAAATACAGTTTATGTAGTTAAAGAAAAACCCAAAAAATACGGGTGTATATAGGTTTATTCGCATAAGTTTGTGTAGTTGACGAAAGTAAACCCATATTAATATGAAACAGTGTCGAAAATACTGCCAATGTTGAATCCGAGTCATCAGATTTGATGGTATAATAAACGGCAACTGTTAAATTGTTGATTTTAGATTCAAAATATTAATTCGCCTAGTGTTTTCAAATTGTAGAGTAGTTAATGTAGTTATTAGCATTGCTAAATAGTTCAAATATACATAATCCAATCGAAAAAAGTTCGTGTGAGACTCCACCGATATGTAGTCTTATTTTATGAGAAATCATTCAACAAACATTTTAGAAATAATTGTTTATTTTGAACAATTCGATATTTTAGTGTGTAATATCCAAAGATCAATTTGGTAAATCAAGAAGTTATTCACCCTTTTTTGTGATCATTCACCATTTAGGATTGTAATTGTGATGTAAGATAGTATCAATCATAAGGAGATACATCATATGTTGGAGGTACGTGCAACTACACTCTAAAGATTTCACCAAATATTTTGTTTATTTTGTTTTAATATAGTTCAACCATTAAAAGTTATCTCCATTATTGGTGCTACACAAAATTAGACAACTTTAACACGTATTTAAAATGTGATTTTGGAAACCATACGATTCAATATCGTATCACATATGATATAAGAAAAACAAATAACACCAAAAACGTGAAACTTTTACCGGTACGTGTTGTAGTAGACCCAATCGGTAGAGACAATACTTTGCACCTCTTTTGTGTACATACTAGGATTTTATCAATTTTTAATTTTTAATTTTTATGAATTTAATGAAATATTTTTAGAGTAATATTTTAAATAGCACATTTTAAATTTTTGTTACAAATTTAACAATTTAAATTTAAAATTTCTAAAATAATATAAATTATTTTATAAAAATATATATTTACCATAAATAAATTATAAATATAATTATAATATTATATTCAGGTTTTTTCTAATTTAAAATTTAATTTTTACTTATTAAAAATATTTTAAAATATTTTAATATTAATTTATGCTATATTTAAAAATTTAAACTAATTATATTGCATTTGCAACAAAACATTAAAATAGTATTTCTTTTGTCAGTTACTTATATTTTAATTTAAAAATATTTAATATATGGTAAATCGATACAAATGTGTTGTGTTGATTTATGAAATAAAAATAGTTATAAATATCAATTCAGATTATCCGGATCGAATATCAAAGTTTGAATATTTCGATCGGAATTGGTTTATATAGTGAATATTAGCAATACTAGGACTTGATTCGATAAGTGGTCTTCAGTATAAAAGCTTCTTACCGAATAATTTTTATTAACTTTAAAAGTTTTTTTCTAATATTTTTTTTTTTGTTTTAGCTTCAAATCGCCTCTACTATATTACCATCCAATTGCCACTGAAACTTTAAGATCTAGTAAAAAATTAACTAGATTTATACTCACGCCATATGTGGGAAAAATATTTATAAATTATATTTTATTAGTAAATATAAATTAAATATTTATTTAAAATTACTTTAAACATTAATTTTTATACATATAAATTAAAAAAGAAAAAAATAATTATTTTTTATAAATTTAATAGTATTTTTTGTTAGTTTAATAAAATATATTAATACTCTAACCAAATTAATAACAATGACATATATTGTAATTATTCGAATAAATTAACCTTATTTATATATTTATTTAAAATTTACTGTAATGATGAAATGTAAGCATGATATTTCTGTTAATAACCCGAGAGAGTAAAATTATTTTCTTAAAAGTTTTCTCAAATAATATATTAGGGATTATGTAATAACTTAAATCTATTTATATTTATTTAAAATTATTTATAAATTAACGTATTAAAAATTTAAATAAATAAAAATTATTGTTTTTACAAATGTAATACTATTTTTTGGTTATTTGAATAAAATATATTGATTCTCTAACCAAATTAATATTAGTGGCATGTATTGTAATTATTCTAGTATATTAAACCTTTTTATATATTTAAGCTAAAACTCGCTGTGGTGTTGACACGTCAGCATGACATTTTTGTTATTAACAAGTCATGATAAGATTATTTTGTTAAACAGTTTCTCAAATAATATATAAGAGATTTTTTGACTTGCTTTATCTCTTATGCATATACATTAATAGCTTTTTTATTTGGCCCATAATAATTAGATTTAGTACTGCCCCATTAACTTAAAGTACTCTTCACAATACTCAAATATATTGAATAGTTCAGTTCAAATTTGGCCATATTTTTCTAAGTTTATACCGGTCCGAATTTTAATTCGGCCTAATTAAGTGAATTTTTTTTAAACCGAACAAACTGAATTATCAAATTCCAAACCGTACCCTAAATAGGATTATGAATTGTACTATTACACTAATATTGTGTTGTGTCATTTGTAAATTAATTAATGTTATGTGAAAATTTCAATTACATTTTCTTAACTAAAATATTCCTAATACATAATATATAATAGAATATTTTAAATGAATTGTTTAGGCGATGAAGGCGGAGAAGAGTTGTAAAGGCGGAGAAGAGTTGTAAAGGCGGAGAAGAGTTGTAAAGGCGGAGAAGAGTTGTAAAGGCGGAGAAGAGTTGTAAAGGCGGAGAAGAAGAATTACGCGAGAGAAAAAAGAAAATAACATAACTAGATCTAAATTTGTAGGGACGATATTATATTATCACACAAATTATAACTATCTATGGTTTCTCCATATAAACTTCGAATTTCTCTATTAAACCAAACAAACTAACAACTCGCATCTTAATTTTATACGGACTATTGATATATTAATTACGTTTACCATATAACTCATATAACCCAAAAACCAATCAATTGAGTAACTGCGGCTAGTGAGTTTACTTCTTCTAACCAATTGAGTAAACATAATTGTAAAAAAATCGGTTTATGTGGATTATGTGGTAAACGTAATAAACTTTGATTGATCGTAATTTACCCAAAAAATAAAAAAAATTGTGAAATTGTAAAGATATGTCGATAGTTCATGTAAAATTAAAATGCTCATTGTTAATTTGTGTAGTCTAATAAAAAGGTACAAAGTTCAGATGGAAAAATCGTGCACAATTATAATTTGTGTGGTAAAATAGTATCGTCCCAAATTTTAATATATTATTCTCTCTTTAGATTTTTTGGAACTTTCACACAAGTATAAAATAATTAGCATTCAGTAATAATTGTATAATTTAATCATTATATATAATTTCTTATAACTGTAAACTAATAAGAATTCAAATATTTAAAAACTTTCAAATAAATTTCTTAAATTTAAAATTAACTATTAAAATTACATAGAAACATTGAATGTTAATTAAATTGTCTCTCAATTTTTATGGAACACTGAAAAATATCTATAAAATCTATAGGAAAAGGAGTATAAACCAATTAAAAATATTTTCTTTAGTTTGAATCCATTTTAAGTTTGAAACCGAATTGTACTGAACCAAAATTCAAACTTTTCTGATGCTTCACTTGATCGGTTGATAATCTTAAACCGATTTCAAACCAAGAATAGTAAGATTTAGTTCAATTCGATTTAGATTTGAGCAAATAATCTAAAACAAATAAACCGAATTGAAACCAAACTAAAAAATATATTTTGGTTGGTATTCGGTTATAAAGAATTAACAGTACATTTATTTTAAAAAATCATTGTTATCGGTTATTAACCGAACAAAAAACTGAAATAATATCTGAACAAAAATGAATTATTAAAGATCATATCATCTACTTATTTATAGGACAATAACTATGACAACAATGCTTGCAAAATTTGATTGAAATTTGCATAAAACATAATAATGTCTAAAAATATAAAATAAATCTACAAATGAAGTTTGCAAATGGTAATGAAATATATATGTTATAACACGTAAAATCATTGATTGAAACAATATTGAAAAGCTAAAAAAACCAAGAAATAAAAAAACTAAGGAAAAAGAGAAAAAATTCCACCAAAATCTTTAGTAGTATTGTAAATCTCAAATAACAATTAAGAATCTCAACAACCATTGTAAGTCATCACTTAAAATCTTGATAACCACAAAACATCTCAATATCAATAAAACAACTAACATCTAAATGACAAATATTTTAAAAGATAATTTAAATCTTTACAAAATTGATTTAAACATCTAAAACTACGAAAAATGATTGAAGTGTACACAAAACTGATTTGACATTTACAAAAGGTGATTGAAATTTTACATGAATTAAAGATAGTTGATTGGTGGTTTATTGACCTATTATTGAAAGTTGATTAAAAATTAATTGAAAATATGGAAATATGGGAGAAAAGTCGCTATAATAATAAATTCTACAAAAACTGGTTAAAATTTACACAAAAACGAAAGGAATATGCAAAAATTAAATAAATTTATAACTTATAATGAAGTCTACATGTCAAAACTTGCATTACTAGCAATTGATAAACCAACGCAAAATCTCAACAACTAGAAAAAAACTCAAAACAATCATCAAAAATCTCTAAACAATAATAAATCTCAAATATTACTATTGAAAATATTAAAATCACAAAAACCTAAAAATAAAAACAACAAAACATATAAACAAAAACATACAAAAACAAAACTTATTTTTTCGAATCTGGTGACTTTTTTTTCTCAAATCTACAAAAGGAGAAAATGATAAAAATATAAAAAAGAGAGAAATGCAAGAAAAAGAGAAGAATAAGAGAACACTTACATTGGAACCACTTTTCAAAGCCAAATTTGATGAAATATGCAAAAATTGATTAAAAATCTGATTAAAAAGCAATGAAATGTGTAAAAAATCAAAGAATTCTGCCGGTCAGAAATCACAAAGCCACCGATTGAAAAACCATTGAAAATTTTTAAAATCCCGAAAATCTCAAAAATAACTACAAAAAACTTTAAAATTATCGTAAATCTTAAAATAATAAAATCTTAAAATCACTTTGGATCACTATAAAATTTTTTAAAAACCATCAAAAATCTCAATAAACAATAAAACATGTTTTTACCTTTTTAAAAAGTCTTTCAAATTTACGGAACAAGAATATGATATATAAAAACAGGAGAAAAAGAGAAGAAAAAAAATAAAAGTGGGAATTGGTAAAAATAACCTAAAACTTGCCTCTAAATGCAAGTTTAACCCACATGAAAATATTTTTGCAAAACTAACTCATGATGGTAGAGAAATTACTGAGCATTTTTTTGAGAAATTACGTTTCAGGCTCTCCGTGCTTTTTTGGGATCAAAGCAGATTTCGTGAAGTTTGCTTTGTAAATAAAATACAAAGTAGAGTTCGAGAAGTGTTTTTTGTAAATAAATTACCTAAATCAAATAAAATCGTGAAATATGTAAAACAAATTTTAAAATTGTTATTAACACAATTTATATGCACATCAAAAGCACATAAAAGTTATAATGAATTCAAAAATAAGTAGATTTGATTCGATCTAATGGTATCAAATATTTGTTAGTTTTTGTTGTTATGTGTTGTGGGTTAATAGTTGATGTTTGTGTAGAGAATTCGTGTTAGAATTTGAAATATCATGTGCTAAACTTGGAAATTTAGATTTACAAATTTTTAAGAGAAAATTGTTTGAGTTTTGTATTTACTTACTTATCTTTAACATATTCATCCAATTTTTTAACAAAATTTTCGTATATTTAGTGAAATTTATTATTTAGGGTTTAAGGTTACGCAGACTTTTCGAGATGTGTGTCGTATATTTAACAAAGCAGAATTCCCGAGAAATCTGTACACACCAGAAATTAAATTTAGCTAAACCGGTATCCTTCAATTTAGAATTTAGTAAATGAAATACAAAGCAAACTTCTCAAATCTGATTAGTAAATAAAATACAAATAAAACTTCTTCGAGAAGTTTGCACAAACCAAAAATTGAATTTTACTAACCTGGTTTCCTTCAATTTAGAGTTTAGGTTTATGTAAATAAAATACAAAGCAGACGTCGAGAAGTCTATTTCGTTAAAAAAATACAAAGTAGACTTTTTCGACAAGTCTACTTCGTAAACAAAATACAAAGCAGACTTCGAGAAGTTTGTTTTGTAAATAAAATACAAACCAGACTTTTCAACAAGTCTGCTTTGTAAATAAAATACAAATCAGACATCGAGAAGTCTGCTTCGTAAAAAAAATACAAAGCAGACTTCGAAAATTCTGATTCATAAAAAAAAAATACAAAGCAGACTTAGAGAAGTTTGCTTCGTAAAAAAAATACAAAGCACACTTCTCGAAGTCTATGTTGTAAATTAAATACAAAGTAGACTTCTCGAAGTCTGCGTTGTAAATTAAATACAAAGCACACTTCTTCGAGAAGTCTGCTTCGTAAAAAAATACAAAGCACATTTCGAGAAATCTGTGTAAACCGGGAAATTTTAGCAAACCATGGTTTTTAGTGATTTGACAGTTTTATCTAACCAATTTTTACCACAACTATATAAGCCAAACCCTAATAATTTACCACTTATTTTTGACCTGAAAAAAAACTTGTTTCTCTCTCGCCGCCGCTTACTCTATAGCCGATATTCTTGCCATCTTTCTCACCGTCGTTCTCTCACCATCTCTCTCGCTCCCGCAGTAAGGTTCTCTCGCTCTCTCTCCGTCATATCTCTTTCCCACGGTAAGGTTCTCGGTTTTTTCTCGCCGTCATATCTTTCTCTTCTTGCTGTTTCTCTCTCTCTTGCCCCATGGTAAGGTTTTGCCTCTCTCTCTCTTTCCTCCGCGACGCTCTCTCTTTTTCCCGCGATGGTATGAGTAGATCTGCATGTTTCAATTGATGGTTAACGGTTTTTTGTTTTCCATTGATAGATATGCATGTTTTAGTTGATATTTGATTTATTATTTTTGTTTTGATTTTTTGTTGGATTTTTTGTTGGATTTTTTGTTATAGATATCCTACCGTTTATAGATATCTCGCCGTTTATAGATATTTCAACGTTTCGGAGTCCCCTACGGTGCTGCACTTTTCGTGGTAAAAAACATTTTTCGCGGTTTTTCGTGGGTTTATTTTTTAAAAGGTGTTTAAATTTTGTTTTGGTTGTTTTTTGGTATAGATTTCTCCCTCGACGTCATTGAGTCCCCACCGCTGCCATCAAAGTTATGTGATTTTTAACTGTGATATTTGAAAAAAAAAATTCGCGGGTTTATTTTAAAAAAGGTGTTTAAATTTTGTTTTGGTTCTTTTTGGTATAGATTTCTCCCTCGACGTCTCTGAGTCTCCACCGCCGCCGTCAAAGATATGTGATTTTTAATTGTATGTGATTTTTAACTATGATATTTGAAAAAAAATTCACGCGTTTATTTTAAAAAGGTGTTTAAATTTTGTTTTGGTTGTTTTTTAGTATAGATTTCTCTCTCGACGTCTCTGAGTTCCCACCGGCGCCGTCAAAGATATGTGATTTTTAACTGTATATGATTTTTAACTGTTTCAAATGATTTTTCTTAATATTTTGTATCACTGTTATTTTGTTGAGATGACGGTTATTTGCTGTGGTTTCCGGGATATTGTTTGCGTTGAAGGTTATTTTGTTACATTTTTCTGTGATTTGTGGGATTGTGCTTGTGTTGTCGGTTTATGTTGTTGCATTTTTTTGCTCTGAATTTTATTTACGAACCAAACTTCTCTCGAGATAATGACTGTGACACTTTGATTATCACAGTTGATAATGACACACTATTTTTTTTCTTGCTATGTCAAGAGATCATATTGTTGCCCATACAGAAACATCCACAACTTGTGCTCCTTCGATCATCCATGAACCAATCCAGTCTGTATCACAGTATCCAACTAGATTTTTTTTGGTGTCCTTAGTGTAGAAAATACCCTAACTTGATGTTCTTTTAACGCACTTGATGATTTTTTTTACCGCTATTAGATGTGACATCTTTGACTTTTCCTAATATCTAGCACAAAATCTTATAACCAAACATATGTCTCGTCTACTTGCAGTAAGGTACAACAGACTCCCGACCATTTCCCTGTACAACTTCTCATCAACATCCTCACCCTGTTCATCCTTTGGCAGCTTTTCATTTGTGCTCATGGGTGTTTTCGCCACCTTATTTTGTTGTAAGCCAAACCTTGTAAACAAGTTATTCGCATAAGTACTCTGACTTATGAAAATTCTATCATCACACTATTTGACTTGTAAACTCAAAAAGTAAAAACTCTCCACACATGCTCATTTCAAAATCATGCTTTATGCCGTTCACAAATTTTTCTACAAGATTATGATTTGTGGAACCAAAGACTATGTCATCCACATATATGCACAATCATAAGATAAGATCCATCATTTAGCACAAATAGAATCTTGTCCACAGTCCCACATTTATATCTTTGTTTAACCAGAAATGTGGTCAACCGTTCGTACCAAGCTTGTGGTGTCCTTTTCAAACCATAAAGTGCCTTTTTCAGCTTAACAATATGATTAGGATGCTCAATATTTTCAAACCCCTTTGGTTGTTCAACATAAACTTCCTTTTGTAGGATCTTATTCAATAATGTACTTTTAATATCCATCTGATGTAACTTGAACTTTAACTCCCAAGTTATAGCTAGCAGGAACCTGATTGATTCAAGACAAGCTACTAGTGCAAATGTTTCATCAAAGTCCACATCTTCTACATGTGAATAGCCTTGAGCCACCAACCTTGCCTTGTTCCTCATAATTAACAATCTTCTTTCGTCTATCTTGTTTTTAAAAATCCACTTGGTTCTAACAGCATTCACATTTGCTGGCCTAGAATTCAAATCCCAAACATTACTTCTTTCAAACTGTCTCAATCCAATATTCATCATGAAGTGCTTCTTTGTAATTTTTGGATTCAACTATTCACAAGAAACACGTAAATCGTACCATCTCTTTGAAATCATTTTGCTTACCACAAATAACTCTACCCCTATGAATCGCTCCTATAACATCTTGTTGGAAGTGATTCCTATGCACCTATACATGTTGTACATCTCCCTGTTCAGCACAGACTGCACAGTTTCTTGTTCGTCACCAAATGATCTTGTAGTTATGGATGTAGGTGCATGAAGCCTATGAATCTAGATCTACGGGTGGTACTGTCAACTGTTGATAGGAACCGTCGTCAAACACAACATTCACTATTTCTTGAACCACTCTTGTTCTCTTGTTGTAAACTCTGTAAAGAGAACTAGTTCCTGAGTACCTAAGAAACATACCATCATCGCTCCGATAGTCAAACTTACCTAGTTGGTCCTTATCATTCAGAATGTAGCATGCACATTTAAAGACATAAAAATAGCTCACATTCGGTGTTTTCCCCTTCCATATTTCATACGAAGTTTTGTTGGTCCTTTTTCTAACATACACTTTGTTGATGATGTAACATGCATTATTGATTGCCTTAGCCCAAAAATGTGTTGCTATTTGATTCCCATATATCATTGTTATAGCAATTTTTTGCGGGGTTATGTTCTTTCTTTCAACTACACCATTTTATTGTGGTGTTTATGATGCCGAGAACTAATGAACAATACCCTAATCCATACAGAAAATATCAAATTGTTCATTCTAAAGTTCACTTCCATGATCACTTCATATAGTTTCATTCCTCATTTCTCACTCTTGATCTACAAAGAAAGTATCTTAAAGCTGTCTAAAGTTTCTGATTTTTTTCTTAGAAATCTAACCCAAGTGTATCGAGTGAAGTCATCTACCAACACAAAGATGTACTTCCTACCAGAAAAGCTTTTTCTAAATGAATTGGTCCCATCAAGTCCCATCAAGGTTCCAATGCACGATGTTCTTTGACATCTGAAATAGATATATGTTGAACCTTCACTTGTTTGCATTTGTTACATGGACCACATACAACATCCGAATCAGAAATAAGTTTAGGTAGACCCCGAACCAATTCATGCTTTTTCATGTTAATTAAAGTGTTGATATTCAAGTGACCTAAGTTCTGATGCTAGAAATGTGTTACATTCTCCTGAATTGTGCTTAGATACTTCTTATGGGATTTCCACATATAGTAGTTGTTACTTGAGTGAAAGCCTTCCAACTTAATAGATCCATCGTTACTAATCGCTTGACAATCACCTCTGATGAATGTAACTGCAATTCCATCATCACACATTTGGTTGATGCTAATCAAGTTTGCTTTAAGCCCATCCACAAAGTACATATCCATGTGTTCAAGTTTGTTCACTCCCATGATTGCACATTTCCCTTTGATCTTGCCTTTGGCTCTATCACCAAATGTGACTTTCCCACCTAGAACTTCTTCGAAATTGGTTAGAACACTTTGTGACCATGTCATATGCCTTGAACACTCACTACCGGTGTACCAAGATCCATCTTTGTTTTCAGTCTTCTATTTATTAACAGTGTATGCTACATGACAGAAATCTCTGCTTCCTAATCTAAACTTTGTTTTTGCTCAGCCTATATCTATGAAAATCCTTTTGATGTATGATTTGAGCAAATCTATTCCAAAACCTATAGTAGTTGGCCCTAAAGTGTTCTAGTTTTTCGCAATACCAATAACCTTTTGATTGTTCGTTTCCAACCTTCATATTTGTCAGTGTCCCAATGTTATGTTGTTGAGAGATTCGACTAGCTGAAACAACATTGAAAAATGTTGTTATTGAGCTCGAAGTGTTCCCTTGAAATCCAATTTCCCACTTGATTTGGCAATTTCGTTCAGATGACAGAATCATGTCAAAATCCTCAGTTCTTTTACTCAACATCTTGATACTGCATAACTGAACCTTCAACTGGGAGGTCAGCTCAAACACCTTCTCTTTTTCTCCTTTAAGCTCCATTTCCAGTGAATCAATTTTCTCACACAATTCTTTGTTTGCTTTTGTGAGTTTTTTGTTTTCTTCAGACCTCCGAATCAGATTCTCAACCACAATCTTATTCTCGTGTTCAAGTGGGAGATCCCAATCATCTATAGATGCATCACTCTTGTGTTCTTGAAACACAATATCTAATTCATCTTCAATGACTCTAAAGTACGCCTCACAGTAAAGTAACTCTGCTCCTTGCTCATTTTCAAATATGAATCACTCTCACTCTAGATTAAAAATGATTTTTCTTCTTCTTAGACACACCAAGACATTTTTCCTTTGGTGGTTGTATCCTTTGTATTCATAACACTACAACATTCCTTTCTTTTTGACAGATAGATACTCTGACTTCAGTCCATAACTTTGACATTCTAGAAACTATTTATAAGATTTTTTCATTTTCTTTTCAGTTTTCTATTGCCTTTGAGAAGAGCTCTCCCGTTTTTGTGTTTTTCCATCTTCTGAACTATTTCTTCTCTATCAATCCTATTGTGTGTTCAAGATTGTCTTCCCTATTTCCTTGCCATCTGTAAGAGAGAGTGTTACACCTTTTGCAGAAATATGTGTCTTCTTTTTCAATTCCAACTCATAGTATGCATCATCCCAACCACTTGTTCAAACTTTATTTCATCATATTTCATATCAACTTCTATTGTAAACTTATGAGACTGGAATTTTCCTGGTAAACTCGAGAGGAATTACTTAACCACCTTCTTTTCCTTGTAGTTCTTCAAATAACCATGGCTTCATGTGCAATAGAGCTTAACTTGCTGCTAAATTGTTCAACAGTTTCATCCTCAACCATTGTTATTGACTCAAATTAGAAACCAACAAGTAAATCCGAGTCTTTTTCACATTACCGATTCGTTCAAATGACACTTGAAGAATATCCCAAGCTTCTTTTGCTATCTTGCATCTCTATACCCTTTTGAATTGATTCATTGGAAAAGAACAAAAAATTGGAGATAGGACTTTGAAGTTATGTTTGACTTCTGCCTTTTTTCTGTAGTCTAGTTCTTTCTAGGCTTTGGTAAAAATTCGCATTCTTGATTTTTGATCATTGGTGGAGACCATCCATCTTCAACTGTTGCTCCCATATCAAGATCAGTACTCTGAATCATCTTTGTTATATGAAACTTCCAGTAACCATAATTTTTGGCATCTAACATCAACATCAACGGTGTGGCCAGTGTTACATATTGTTGTGAATTCTCTATACTTGCCTCAAGATCTCATATGTAATAGGATAAATACGATCCATAATAGATACATGCTCTGATATTAATTGTAAATGTAGAAAACTCAACAAAGAGTCTTTTGACTTGGAAAACGGTCTGTATAAGTTAATTTTTTATACGAATTACACGTATTAGAATTTAAACAAACGTAAACCTCCCTTTAGATTATCAACAAACCAAAATATAGCCTAAGAAATATTCTTTTTGATCCTAATCACCCAACCGGGATAAACAAGAAAAATCACAACACTCACCTTCTCAACTTTCTATTTAAAGCTTCGAAGAACAAAACCTCATACACGACGCTCAAGAGTGTTAAGCCAACCCTTGATCCTCTTAGCTCCTTTACACTACACGAAATTCCCTAGGTCTTCAATCCAAGAATATTAGTGCAATCTCTTCTAGGAAGAAAATCCTTGCTGCACAAGCTTATTTCCCAAAAGATCTCTTTCAACTATTCTTCCAATATTATCTTGAGATCCTCATGCCATATTAGTCGGTTCTCTTAACACCTCATCCTCCAGTTTCCATGTCATCTTCAAATCTTTACCATATGTGTCATGTTAGCTCATTGCTGCCACGTCGCTAGATGAATATACTCCTATTCGCATAGCAACAAAAATTTGCTTCAAGTGATTTTTCAAAGTTTCAGACAAAAGAAACGATGAATAGTAGAAAACTAGAGCTTCAAGATTTTTAGATTTGGGATTTCAGTTTTAAACTTCTATTTTGTCGACCAGAAGAAGTGAAATCGTCATGAACTCAAAGGCCGCATTGCACTGCTAGGCATAAAACAAATATTTTTCAACAAATTCATATAATTTTGGTACTCATTCAGTTCTCGGATAATATCTGATCCAAACAGTTACGTGAAGTAGCCGAAGACAGATCCAATCAGGTATTTATGAAGAACATAAACCGATTTGAACCGCTTTTTTATTCGATTCTAATTCAAATCTTTGGATCTGGGTATTTTGACGAGAGCTACTAATGATGACAAATTTGTTGGATAAAAGATCCAAGTTGTAGAATTGTCTTATAAGTTTTTTATTGTGAGATTATAGTACTATATTAATAACAGATAAATAATGTTGTATGAGATTTATCTTAATGGCTGTAGAGTTATGGAGAACAAATCTGTTATAGATTCTCTTGATTCTAACCTAACTCGTTTGCTTGATTTTGCAGGAAAGTAAAGAAGAATCAAGCATTTAACGAGTTCTCACCAACGCTGGTACATCTCGTCAGAGACCTACCTCTCAAACTGCACTAGAAAGAAATCAAAAGAGAATTCCCCCGAGAAGTTACAACAGTCTTCCTTCTCGGGTTTAAGTCGCTCACCACTCGCAAAAGAGAAATTACAACTCTCAGATTCACTCAAATTACAGGAAAGAATACTCACAACAAAGAAAGCAAAAACGAAATAAAAAACCCCAACTCTCTCTCGGTAATTCTCCCTCTCTCTTTAATCTCGTGTATTCGCTAGAAACTTTTTCTCAAATTTGCGCTTATCCTAATAATCTGTTTTCCAACAGATTATATACATGAGGGGGAAGGAGATAAGTGAAAACTCACCGTTTCACTTAAGTCTCCTAATGCAACATTTCTTTTAGGCGTTTCCTTTTTCGGCTCAATTTTAAGGCCCACTTGCAAATTGTTTACGAGGCCAATTCACGAACAAAACTTCACCTTTGGCCGTAAACACTTCATTTGCAACTTAATGAAAACCCTAGTTTCCTCTCTTTTCTTTCTAGAACTTTCTCCTGAATATGGCGCTTCACGACTTCGACTTCTCTAGTGAACCGTGAAACTCGGCGACAGACTCCGACAACCCTTCCAGATAACTTCTTCGCCCTCCTTTTGTACCTATTCCAAGTTTTAAATCGAAACATAAACAAACCCTAACCTAATTTATTTTTACCTTTTCACCTTCAGCCGATCTGTACTTTTCTGGGGAGCTCCACCTTCAGCCGATGACTCGCCGATGAGCTCCAGGTACTACGGGCCTCCTTTCGACCTTTTACCTACCCTATTTTCACTTAGGGTTTTGTTTTTCACCGAATCTGACATTTTCTCTTTCTGCATGGGATCTGTGACGGATCTAAACGTTTGAGGTCACAAACGTTTTAGATCTACTCTTTCCTCGTTGTCAAAAGCTTGACCCTTCGGATCACAGTTTCCCGAACCATCAAGTAACCCTTCTCTTCACTTTTCCGGTTTGTCGTGTACTGTTTTAGAATAGAACATAAATATTTTTTTAAAAATATATTACTAATTTCTTAAACAATACTAACCTACTGTGCATACCGTGTTTTTCAGGTGACAACACCCTGAAAATCACTCGGGGTTACCTGAGACAAAACCCTAGCCAAGATTCAGAAGTTCACAACATAGTGTGAATTTCTGCCCAGGTACGCTTTTAGTTAGCAAGTCAGCAAGATTTTTAGTAATATAGATTTTAGCTAGGATCACATCACCCCTTGATATGATATCCCTAATAAAATGAAATAGAGTATCTATGTGGTTGGTCCTTTCATGATGAACAAAGTTTTTGGCTAATGCCAAAGCACTATGTCAATCACAATGTAATATAACCATTTTATTACAAACTGCCAATTTATCACATAAACCCATCAACCAAATACCTTCTTTAACAGCTGATGCTAAAGCCATATACTTTGCTTTTGTAGTGAACAATGCCACTACAGATTGCAAACTAGACTTCCAAGAAACTTTATTACCCCCAACTTTAAAAATGTACCCGGTAACTGACCTTGTTCTGTCAAGGTCAGTTGCAAAATCTGAATCGGAAAAACCTCAATAGAAATCTCATGGTTCTTTCTAAAAATTAAACCTAATTTATAAGAACCTGTTAGATATCTAAAAACCCACTTAACCGCTGCCCAGTGAGTCCTTCCAGGTTTAGACATGAACCTACTCACTAACCCAACTACATAGGCTAGATCAGGATGAGTTCCTATCATTCCGTACATCAGACTTCTTACTGCACTGGCATATGGAATTTTTTCCATGTGCCTTTTTTCTGAAGTAACTTCATCCTCAGATAAACTCTTTAACCTTATTTGGGGTGTGTGGGCGTGACTACTGAATTTGATTCATACATACCAAAGGTTTTCAGAACCTTTTCTAGGTAGTTTCCCTCTGAAAGAATTAAGGAACCCTTTCCTTTATCTCTGATAATATCCATACCTAGGATTCTAGAAGCTTTACCCATATCTTTCATCTCAAATTCATTGCTTTAAATTCCTTTTAAGCTTTTAATCACATGGATCGAAGATGCTTCTTTTCAATCCTAGGGTTTTCATAAAGGTGTTGAACCTCTGGTTCCATAACCTAGGTGACTACTTTAACCCATACAGAGACATTCTCAGTAAACATACCTTATTCTCATCCCCTTTTTCACAAACCCCTCTGTTTGCCTCATTAGGATCCTTTTTCTTCCAATTTACCATGTAAGAAGGTTGTTTTAACATCTATCTGTTCTAGTTCTAAATCAAAATTCACAACTAGAGGTAACATTATCCTAATTGAAACATGTTTCACTACTAGTGAAAAAGTTTCATTATAACCAATTCCCTCTTTCTTATAGAAGCATTTAGCTACCAACCTAACTTTATAGTGTTGTTTTTCCACCCCTGGAATACCTTGTTTCAATTTAAAGATCCATTTGCATTCAACCAGTTTCTGGTTCTCAGGTTTATCAATCAAATCCAAAATATGATTCTTCTTTAAAGAATCCATCTCTTCCTCAGCAGTCCTTAGCCACTGTTTAGACATCTCGTTCTAGATCATATGCCATAGAAAATGCGTAGCCACAAAATCCGAATCCTCAAATCTGGAGGGTGGTCTAACATTATCTTTTCTTGCTCTGTCACGAGCTAAGAGATAATTGTCTAGCTCCACCTCTTCTCCAGTACCCTCTACTACTTCAGTAGTCTCGGGATCAATGTCTTCCCCTTCTTGAGCTGAATCCTTAGAATCAAGCCGAGCTCCACCTTCCTCAAGAGACCCTTCTCTTTCAAAACCATTCGGAGAGGGTCCTCTAATAAGATCATTGCTAAAAGATACCTTCTTTTTACCTTTCTCCCTTCATACTGTTTTTGATTTCTCGTCTATTTCCTCGGTTTTATGAGATTTTTTCAGGAAGTCTTTATAGACTTCCATCTCATTAAACACAATATTTCTGCTTGTTTCACACCTACCCTCTTCTAGAAGCCACATTCTGTATCCTTTGATTCCAAAAGAATACCCAATGAAAGTGCATTTCTTAACCCTAGGACTAGTTTTCCCTTGAACCGAATGAACATATGGAGTACAGCTAAATCTCTTTAAATGGCTTAGGTCTGGTTTCTGACCTGGCCACATATGTTCAGGGAGGTTATTATCTATGGTAGAGAAGGGAGATCTATTGATTATATAGACTGCCATGGATGCTGCTTCTGCCCAAAAGTTTTGATCCAACAGTGTTTCAAATAACATGCACTTTACTTTCTCCATAATTTTCCGATTCATCCTCTTGGACACCCCATTCTACTGGGGAGTAAAGGTACAAGTTTTGTGATGCTTGATCACCACTTGTTTACAGAAATTCTCAAACTATAGATTACAAAATTCCATACTATTATCTGTTCTTAAGCACTTAATGTGCTTACCAGTTTGGTTTTCTATAGTTGTCTTCCACTCTCTGAATTTCTAAAATATTTCATCTTTTCCTTTCAAGAAGTATATCGTCTATAAACAATAAGAAGTATTTACACTCTCCTAAGCTGCTAGGAGTTGTTGGAGATCCCCATAGATTTGAATTCACATAGTCTAGAATTCTCTTAGCCCTATACTTAGATGATGTGAAACTATTTCTGTGGGATTTCCCCAACACACAATTTTCATAGAAATCTAACTTCTTTATATCTTTCTTAGAAAGATATCCTTCTTTCACGAGTTCCTTTAACCCACTCTCACTTATGTGATCTAATCGAGTATGCCATAAATTGGTCATGTTCTCCTTCTCTTGCCCTATACATGACTCTCCGGCCAGTACTGTACCTTGAAGGTAGTACAAGCCTTTGACATCATTTCCTGTGAAAACTTTCTTTCCCTCCTTATAGAAGGTCACGTGAAAGTTTCCATCCACATAATTGTATCCAACCTTTTCTAACATGCCATATGAAATGAGATTCATACTCATTGATGGCATGTACTTTACTTTGGTTAGGATTACGGTAGATCCATCTGGATTCCTAATTTTCACTTTACCTATACCTTTCACTTCACTTTCTGTGTTATTTGCCATTAGGACTTTACCCTCTCTGACTTCTCTAAAGTCAAATAACAAATCCCTCTTGGGTGTGATGTGAAAGGTACAATCCGAGTCATGTACCCATTCATATTGACTGTCCTGAGTACTAGCAGTCAAAACTAATGGTTAAGTTGGCTCTAAGACAACATTTGCAAAATCGGAATGTTTTTTGGAATTCTTCTCTTGACATTCCCTTTTCCAGTGGCCTTCCCTGCCAAAAATAAAACAAGTACCTTTATTTGTTTTTATTGAAACGTTGTCTTGACTTAGATCTACCCCTTTTCTCTCCATTGTTGCTGATTACCCTTATCGTTACGCTTTTCTAACCTACTCCTAGCTTCCACGAAAAGCCCTTTTGAATTATGCTTTCCTTTAGCTAACAGTCCCTTATGCTTTACTTCAACCTCTTTAGCATAGACAAAAGTAACTACTTCACTTACTCTTAACGTTTTCCTACCTATTACCATACTTCAATGTATGTACAAGGGGTTCATAGGATGGTGGGAGTCATGATAGGATTTGGATTGCCTGATGTTCTGATTTTTAAGCTGGCTAGATCAACAATCAGTTTCAAGAAAACATCAAGGTTTTCGTCTATGGTCTTATCCTCCTCCATCTTGTAACTCACAAATCTCTGCTTTAGATAGATTCTGTTGGGCAGAGACTTGGTTTGGTAGTCTCTTTCCAACGACTTCCACATACCCAAAGCAATGGTTTTGTTCATTACTTTTCTAAGGATAAGATCACTCACACAAGTTCCTATCAGATTCCTAACTCTTAGATCTTTCTCTGCCTTACGCGGATCTATTGCTACCTCTAATCCATCCTCCTGTAAAACTGACAGTAACCCTTGGATTTCGAGTTGCTTCATAAATTTATACTTCCACAGCCCAAAGTCCCCTTTCCCATCAAACTTCTCCATTTCAAATCTCCTATGGGTTGGCTCCATATTATGCTATCTATATCTATTTTCTCTAAGTTCACCTGCAAGAATGAAACAACAAGAAAATATACCCAGCGCTAATGCAGCACCCACAGCTGCACCAGCCAACCGATTTATGAAGATAAAAAAGAGAAGTTTAAGATGTTACTTGACGTGAAAGCTCTCATTGGAATGGCGTGGGATGGATGATCTTGAATTCAAGATAAGTACTATTACGTGTTTCTTTTACTAGCACTTACTTTGATCTTGATCTTTTGTAGCACCGAATCTGATGTTATTGGAATCTTGATCTTTATCAAGAGCGACCTCTTGGTTCTGATACCATTTGTTATAGATTCTCTTTATTCTAACCTAACTCGTTTGCTTGATTTTGCAGGAAATTAAAGCAGATCCAAGCATTTAACGAGTTCCCAGCAGCGCTGGTACATCTCGTGGGAGACCCACCTCCCAAACTTCACTAGAAAGAAATCAAAAGAGAATTCCCCTGAGAAGTTATAGTAATCTTCCTTCTTGGGTTTAAGTCGTTCATCACACGCAAAAGAGAAATTACAACTCTCGGATTCACTTAGATTTCAGAAAAAAATACTCACAACAAAGAAAGCAAAAACGAAATAAAAAACCCCAACTTTCTCTTGATAATTCTCACTCTCTCTTTAATCTCGTGTATTCACCAAAAGCTTTTTCTCAGATTTGCGATTATCCTAATAATGTGTTTTCCAACAGATTATATACATGAGGAGGAAAGAGATAAGTGAAAACTCATCGTTTCACTTAAGTCTCCCAATACAACATTTCGGCATTTCCTTTTTCGGTTCAATTTTAAGGCCCACTTGCAAATTGTTTACCAGCCCAATTCACGAACGAAATCATCGGTAGATTAGTATTTAACCGGTAGATTTAGTGGTTCTGGTGCTAGTGTTACTATATTTTTCTAGTTAACTAGAATGACATTCGATAAATTTATTGTCTGCTATTATTTAACTTTATTATGTACTGTTGTGGAAGATTTATAAAAAAATTGTATCGCTAATTATTATGGTAGATTTGTTTAATTTACCAGATCGTTTGATTGTGATAATAGACATTGTATAAACTAGGCAGCCAAATTTCAATTTTGGCTTCGAAACTAAAATCTACCGTAAATATTTAGGATTGTCATCGTCGTCGTCAAATTCCCGATGGACAATTTCGTCGGTAATCCATCGGAAATAACAATTCCCTTCTATTTTCCGATAACAATTGTCCGTTGGGATTATTTTGTTGGAAATTAATTTCCGTCGGGAACGGATCGGAAATTACCGATGGTTTGACGATGAATACTACCGTTGGAAACTTCCGACAAATAGACGAGGGGTCATGCCTTCGGCATATACCGACGGATATGCGATGGATTTGTTCCATCAGAAATTCCCGATATATTTGGGATGGATTTAGTCAGTCGGGCCGTCGACGTTTTCCGATGACCGTTACCGTCGTCATCGAACATATTTGCGACAGTTTTAAAAGGATATCCCGACGCCAACGGTTTCGTCAAAAAACGGACGGAAAATCATCAGGTTTTACCATCGATTTCCCAACGGTTGTACAAACGTCGGGAATTACCGACCGAACACCGACGAAATAAATTCCTTCGGTAGTCCGTCGAAAAACCATCGCATAAACATTGAAAAATTCCGACAATTTTGTTTTTGTTGGAAATTCCGTCGAAAATATTAATGTTTTGTAGTGATAATAAATATTTTCTCAGCTATGTATGTGAATCTTTTGTATAACGTCCTATTTAATCAATTTTTTTCCACAAATTCGTAATACGAATTTGTGATTCTCCACTGTCTTCCACCTTTTTTTAAATCTCTGGATTATGTTTTTGTTTCGTTTTAAAGAACTCATCATCAGCTATTCGATCAACATTGGTAATTGTATTAAATCAAAGGTTTACTTTTGTCAATTATATAAATTTATGCGATTAAATTTATTTCATTTATTTTTTTTATCTTTTTTTAATTACGTAAACTGTATTTTTGTTTGGTAAACTACACAAATTTTATAAATTATTCTAATTACAAAAATTTCATTAATGTTTACAAGTTAAATCGCTCTTCCGATTTCCTGAATTAGTTCTCGAGATGATCTCAGTGCTGGAAGATTCCCAATAATAAATAAAGTCGTTCTAAACCGATTCATTCAAATCTCTTGATTTATCTTTTCTTTTTTTCTATTTTTGTTTCCACTCGTTCATGTGGCGGGAAAATTATATTGCAACCTCTTTTTGAAAAGCTTCTTTCACCAATTTTATGTTCATGGGATCACATGTAAATTGTTGCTGCGAAATTTACTTATATATTACTAAAAAATATTATTAAAAACTATTTAAAACAATTATATATTTAAAAATAAATTAACGTACGACAAACGTCATGAACCAAATATGACGTTTTTCGTACGGAATATCTCTAAATTTGGTATATAGTTTGTTCAAAAGAGAATGAAGAATCTTTAATATAGATTTGTTTATTCCATTGTTTGAAATACCAAACCTACAAATATTTATTAGAATAGCGTTAAAATAATTATTTTAAATATAATTGTATAAATTTTAATTTACCATGTCAAATTTTCTTGACGTCTCGGATCGAGAAAAGTAAAAAAATTAACGACCAGACTGCTGAACCAATTATTCAATTGTCATTGATAGGAAAAAATCATTTGCAAATTCTGGAACTTAAGTTGGTATACAACTCGGAGTATACGACTAATCACGTCTTTGGTACTTTTAATACGACATTAAAACATTATAATTGTGACATTTTATCATTGTATCTATATTTACTATTTGACATTTTTTGAAACATTAAATTATTTAAAATAATAATCAATTATTTTTATTTTAATAAAAAAATTTAAATTTTTTTCAAATTTTTAATATAAAATTAATTAGTTTTTACTCTCGTGCTTGTATTTAAATTTAGACAAAATCCAGTTTGAACAAACAACAAAGCTCAAAAAATAAACTCAAAAATGAAAAAAAATCCAAAGCAACAGAGAACCAAGATGATGATAATAAGAACAGAGCTCATCATTCTCGTCGAATAAACCCTTTCTGTTTTAGACAAGAAATTATTCATGGAAACAACAAATCCTTCTCTTTCTAGTTATGTGTTTGTTACTCAAGAAAGTTAATCATAATACTATATACATAATTTATTGATCAAGTTCGTACAACCAACTTGGCATACAAGTCAAATAAATACTAAGCAGATGTTGAAATTCATTGATAAAACTTTCCTTCAGCATTTAAGTAGATTGTATTATAGAACAGTTTTTTTGTTTGAATACAGAGACAAAATATGATCCACCATTAAATTGAGGGCCAATGTCTCAGATTAAAAAATTGTATAAGCAATAGCAATTAGCTAACTTTCCTTGACTTAGTCTATATGAAGGAGTGAGGGGTCAGAGTAAGATCATTAACAGTCTCCTACATGCAATCTTATTTTATAAAATCACATAATTTCGCAAAACACCAATGGATAATTGTCAACGTTGAAACAATTTAACCCTTAATTGCTTTCATTATAGCTACAGATCAGAGCCCACCAAATATGTTTTTCCTTTTTTGCTTCAGTCTGTAAAATTAACAAAAAACCTTTGAAATTTCTTTTATCAACTCTTATTTCTTGAAAACGGTTTCAATGTCCACAACAGGAATACAAAGTGTACGTAAACAATATCTGTGCTATATTGTTGTATTTTTTGTGTTAGTCTGTGTGCTCTAAACTTCTTTGCTAATGGTATCAACGTGACGAAGAAAAAATGAATCTATTCTTATTCTATGAAACTCTTCCAAATGGTCATTCCGTTGGTGAAGACTACTCCATTTTCAAACGAAATTCAACAAATGCACCATCAAAAGTTAGTAAAAAACTGCTTTTTACTTTTATACTAGGGGTGGGTTTTCGCCGAAAACCGAAAAAACCGAACCGACCGAACCGAAAATTTTCGGTTTTGGTTTTCGTTTAATTTTAACCGTTAAACCGATCGGCTAAATAATTAATTTTATTCGGTTTACATTTCGGTTTGGTTCGGGAATACCAAACCGATCGGTTTTCCTAAACCGAAAATCGGCTGACTTATATAAGAGAAAATTCGGGTTTGGCAACCCTAATTTTTCAGAGAAAAATCGCAAACTTCACCTTCTACGATTTTTTTGACAGAAACTTCTTCTTCTTCTCTTCTTCTTCTTCTCCTCCTCCTCCTCCTCCTCTTTCTCATCCTTCTCCTTATCGGCTACGATTTTCTCTTTGGTGAGTTCTCCTCCTCCTCCTTTTTTAGATTCGCCTAGGTGTATTCTTCTGGATTGTTGTTGTTGTTGTTTTAGATTCGCTTTTCCATATATTTGTTTATACAGTTACATATATTTGTTGGATGGTATCGATTTGCTTTTCTGGACAGTTACATATATTTTAGATTCGCTTTTCTGGACAGTTGGATGGTATCGATTGTGGGTTTAAGAATATCATGAAGGATTGTGGGTTTAAAGTTTTAAACAGAGTTGTATGGTATGGTCAACATAAAATTTTAGGACAGTTAGCAGATTGTGGGTTTGTGGGTTTAAAGTTTTAAACAGAGTTCAACATAAAATTTTATCGTGTTTTTTTTTTGGTTCATAGCTATCGTTGAAGGGTTTTTTTTTCAGTGAAGGAGGGGAGAGATGTCGAGTCTCGAGGATATCAAGAACGAGACCGTTGATCTGGTAAAAATTCTAGTCACCATTTTTATCTCTCTATGTTTATCATGCCCATAAACCGCTTGATCGTTTGCGTGAATGGGAATTTAGATCTGTATTGATTTTTGGTTTCGTTACTCTTAATTTGGAGTAGATATTTTGTTGTTTTTTTGGTGGATTTTTTCACGAGTCTTTATCTTTTATTATTTTCTGGAGACCCCGTGCCAATCTTTCCAGCTTTTCCCCGGAAAATTCGTTCTTTAATCGATTTATACTGAAATTTCGGAAATTAAGTTAGAAAGATATTGAGACTGAGTTAGTCTTTTTGATTAGTTGCTGAAGACATTGTAGATTGTTTTGTTTTTTTGCAGGAATTGGTGCATTAACCGGGTAAACCGAAATTAACCGGGTAAACCGAAATTAACCGGATAAACACGAAATTAACCGGATAAACCGAAATTAACCGGATAAACCGAAATTAACCGTAGTTAACCGAAATAAACCGAAACAAATGTGAAAAACCGAAATAAACCGTAATAAACCGAAATAAACCGATAAAAATTTAAATTTAAATTTGTTAAACCGAAAATAAATTAAATTTCGGTTTAATTCGGAACGGTTTTATTTACTTAAAACCGAACCGATTAAACCGATAAAAAAACCGAACCAAACCGATTGTTAAAAAAAATTCTTTCGGACGTTTTTTTCTCAAACCGAAAAACCCGAAAACCGGATAAACCGACCTGGATAAACCGAAAAAACCGAAAACCCAGGCCTATTTTATACAAACAGTTTTTTCGGATCAAATATTACAACTTCCATAAAGAAAAAACAAGGCTTCTCCTATACAACAGTGACTCTTGCCACAATGCCAACAACGCAGACTCACAAATGGTTCAAATTTGAAACCGAAAACTTACATGATTTGCGCCGTACGGCGCGAGGCGAAAAAGCAGAGAAGAAAAAGAGAAAAACGTGAGAAAAAAAAGAAGAAACGGTCGTATGTTATATTAGATATTTCCGACGGTAATTTCTGTTGGGAATCCGTCGAAAACTTAATAAATATTTTCGCGAAAGCCCGCGTTGGAAATTACGTTTCTCACGTAAAATTTTATACCGTCGGAAATCCGTTGGTTTTCCGACGGGACGGCTTAAAACCCGTGCATGTTCAACAAATAGTCTGCACACGTTGCAATTGATGGTTTTCCGACGGCTTTGCTTATTCCGTTGGAAACTTTTAGCCAAAACCTATGGGAGACCAACAAGAAGTTACATCAAACAATTGAATGATCAACTCAAGAAAACTACTACAGGACAAAAAAAAACGATTGATGACTACATGCAAACTATGAAAGGAAAAGCGGATTAGCTTGCTCTACTAGAAAAACCTCTTGATCATGATGATTTTATTGAATTCATCTTAGATGGACTTTTAGAAAACTACAAATCAGTCGCAGATTCTGTCAACAACCGAGAAATAACTATTTCTTTCGAGGAACTTCATGAAAAACTCCTCAACAGAGAAGCCGACCTACTTTGCAACAACACCAACACCATTTCGTTTCCTATCACAGCAAATACAATGACTCACATACTCAAAAATCAATGGTGCCAAATTCCAAATCAGTATCAATATGATCAAAGAAAATACTCAAAAAACCAAATTGATAACAAATCATCGCCACATCCTTACATTGAAAAATGTCTAGCTTGTGGGGTTCAAGGCCATACTACAAAGTTTTGCACTTCTTATCGGATTGTGCAACAATAGATTAACACCCACCAGATGAAACTGTGGGAGCCAAATGCTCATATTGTTGGTCCCCTACTTGAAATGCCCTCATGATATCTTGATAGTGGTGCTTCACTTCATATCATGAGTGACCTTGAAAACTTATCATTGCACAAAACATATCACGGACAAGAAAATGTGATTATCGAAGATGGGAGAGGCTTACCGATATCCCATAGTGGTTCTTCTTCTTTACACATCTAAATCATGTGTTTTACGTTCTATCGATTTATAAAAATTTGATTTTAGTATATCTATTGTGTGATGATAACAATGTCTTTGTGTCTTTTGATCCTTATAAATTTCCGATGACAGATCTAAGCTCGGGAGAACATCTAACACAAGGCAAAGTTAAGAATGACATGTTTGAGTGGCACGTTTCATCATATTCTACGATTCAAGTTTTTTTCATTAAAACTTCTTTGATTGATTGGCACTCACCTTTAAGTCATCCTAATTCTGAGCTTTTAAAATAGAAAATTTCATCTTTTTCACTTCCTTTATCGAATAAAATTTCTTTTTCTTTAATTTGCAATTCTTGTGCCATTAACAAAAGCCATAAATTACCTTTTGGAAACTCTTCTATTCGGTCTTTTCATCCTCTACAAGTTATTTTTTCAGATGTATGGACATTGCCAACACAATTTTTTGACGGTTATAAATACTATATTTTTTTAGTAGACCATTATACGCGTTACTTTATACTCTCCAAAAAAATCTCAAGTTTTTGAAATTTTTTGTTGTTTTAAAGAGCAAGAAAAATAAATTTAAACAAAGAATTGTTTTTTTTACTCTGATAATTATGGAGGCGAATTCAAATATTTAACGGATTATTAACGAAAAATAGTATTTCTCACCTGACCTTGCCTCCACATACACCAGAACATAACGGTATCTCTGAACGGAAACACTGTCACATAGTGAAAACTGGACTAGTCCTTCTTTCTCATGCTCCATACCACTTACTTTCTGGATTTTTGCATTTTCAACTGCGACTTATTTAATAAATCGGTTACCTTCTTTGGTTTTGAATTTTAAAATGTCCTTTCAACAAATTTCAATGAAAAACCAAACTATGATCAACTAAGGATTTTTGGGTGCCTTTGGTACCTTTGGTTACGGTTGTATTTTTCAAACAAACTTGATTCTCAATCAAGTCCATGTGTTTCTCTTGGATATTCACCTTTCCAAAGCGGTTGTCCGAAAATTAGTGGCGGACAACCTCTGAAATAAAATGGATAACAACCTTGCTCACCGAACTCGGCATCAATCTCACAACACCTCATGTTATGTACTGTGATAATATTGGTGCCCCTTATCTCTCCGCAAATCTAGTTTTTCATTCTCGGATGAATCATGTCATTCTTGATTACCATTTTATACGTGATTTTGTTCAATCAGGGACCCTATGGGTTGCTCATGTCACCTCTACCGACCAGCTAGCTGATGGATTTAGAAAAGCATTACTTAAATCAAGATTCCACACCATATATTCCAAGATTAGACTCACTAACAACCGTCCATCTTAAAGGGGCATATTACCAAAATATTTCATTCATCAATGCTAATATTTCACATTCCTTAATGTATATATTTTATTTTTTTATTCTGCTTTTCTTATTTTCTGTCTCTCTTTTCTGTCTCTAACGGCACCTTCCGTTACGAGACTCATCTTTTTATATTTATATTGCATGTACTTCTGCTAAAGTAATATATTAAAGAATTAAAACCTTCACATATATATCTTAATTACATAAAGGTAAATTTTTTTCTGCAATTTTAGGTGTTGTTTGAATAAACTTTATTTCCAAAAAACTATGTTGAGAGTTTAGATATTGTTGTATGTTTTTCGAGATAATTTTTCCTATTATCTCATGATACACTTAAATGAACAAATTATATTTAATTACCTTTTATCATTCATATTCTATAAACTTAAATGATCTACTATATTTTTTTTTTTGTTTTTTAATCTTGTTGAGATATAAAATGATACATGGAATTGTTTAACTTATGGTTCATGTGTTTTGAAATTTTATCATGTTTATTCTTTCTTATTTAAAAAATATTTTTATTTAATAAAATGTAGAATATTCAAAAATATGGTTTAATCTGTTAGACCGGTCTGACAACATCAAGCGATAATACCGAATCAATTTTCGATCGGATTTAGAAAATATTTAAATTTAGATATGAACCCAAATGGAAAACTAGTAGGACCTCTTTGAAATCGGCTTATTAAGACTTCACTAGGGTTCATTGTTCAACCTTACGTCCATTTCAACATTAGTATCGCCAAACTCAAAGTTTAAGTGGGAGTTCTGTTCAAATTTGTAGGTTTCAAGATTTTAGAAACTTATTAGATATTTGATAAAATAAGTTTTCAAATTTTGTAAATAAATTTATTACTTAATTGTTGTTAATATATATATATATATAGGTTTTTTTCAAATTTATTACTTAATTGTTGTTAATTGATCGATTTTTTCCAGTTTTAATATATAGGTTTTTTCGAATACAAAATAATAAACCTTATGAGTGAGGTGAATTTGAGATGTTTTCGCTACTAGTTCTAGCACTCCTCCACCAATTCAAAATGATATGATTCAGCTGTGCAAACAGATTAATGCTGCAAAAATGGAGATCGCAGATTTACGAGCTAGATTAACTGAACATGACCAACACATCTAATGTTATAATCATGCTGTAATCATGTATTCGATCTCATAGTGGTAGACAACTCGATTTAGATGCAAATGTTACAGAGACGTAATCGGTCCGATGAGTTAAACGGCCAAGTGTCGGTAGATCGAGCAATAAAAAACACAGAGTTCATGAGAAAATGCGCAAAAACTGCAAAAACAGAATTAATAGATGAGATATCTCATTTAAACGATAATTAGTTTTATTGTTATTTTTTAATTGTTGTTGTATTATTTTATCGTAATCTCAATTTAATAATATATATATTAATCTTAATTTCAATTTTAATTAAATTTTATTTTAATATAATTTTTTAAAATTAAATTTATTGAATTCGTCGGTATTTCACCTATAATTTACCAACATATTAACATCGGGTAGGGTGAAGATCGTCAGTATTCTAATGTTTATACCGACGAAATAACGACGTCTCATTACAACAAATAATTTGATGTTATTATGATGATATGTTTTTGAAATCAGACTACAATACGTCGACGTAAAACAAATGTAATTTAATGTTGGACTACCATTTATGTTATCGTTAATTTGTTTTAAATTACTGTTGAACTAGATTTATATTCACGCCATGCGTGGGGAAAAATATTCGTAAATTCTATTTTATTAATAAATATAAATTAAATATTTATATAATTTTAATTTTTATTTAAAATTACTTTTAACATTAATTTTTGTATATATAAATTAAGAAAGAAAAAATAATTATTTTTTTATGAATTTAATAGTATTTTTTGGTTAGTTTAATAAAATATATTAATATTTTAACCAAATTAATAACAATGATATATATTGTAATTATTCGAATAAGTTAACCCTATTTATATATTTATTTGAAATTTATTGTAATGATGAAATGTAATCATGGTATTTCTGTTAATAACACGTGAGGGTAATATTATTTTTTTAATTTTTTTCTTAAATAATATATTAAGGATTATGTAATAACTTAAATTTATTTATATTTATTTGAAATTATTTATAAATTAACGTATTAAAAATTTAAAGAAATAAATTTTTTTTTTTGCAAATATAATAATATTTTTTAGTTAGTTGAATAAAATATATTGATTCTGTAACTAAATTAATATCAATTGCATGTATTGTAATTATTCTAATAATTTAAACCCTTTTATATATTTAAGATGAAACTCGTTGTGGTGTTGACACGTCAGCATGACATTTTTGTTATTAACACGTCATTACTTTATTAAAAAATTTCTCAAATAATATATTAAGGATTTTCGATAGATGTTATGATTAATTAATGTATCATAACGTCGAATTATCGACATATATGTAATGTTGAAATAACCAGGAATAAAGTACTTTTCAAATGGCATTATGTGGACCAAATAGCATTGATTCCGTTTTCGATGCAATGCCATCAATAATCTGTTTTAACGACGGCTTAGCAACGCATGCCATCGGAAAACACTCTATTTTTTATAGTGCGTCAAGGCAACCAATTGGCGAATTTTATTGCAAAACGAGCTATAACTTGTACACATTGTCCATGTTTTAGTCTTTTTAGTTTTGTCTGCATTGGCTTTTTGAATTTTTTTGTAACGGCAAAGAAGCGAACGAACGTACACAATACTGAATTGAGGAAAAAAAAAAGAATGACAACATCAACAAAGTCGATAATTATCTGAAAAAAATGCTTTAATACTATCTATATGATTGTAGACCAAATTTTACTATGCGAAGTTTACTAAAATTCGTATCATCTCATTGCCATGTCGGATGATTATTCAGATGTTTTTAATAAAAAATAAAATTTATATATATTTGGTAAAAATTATAGGATAATTGACAAAAATAACACTATTTTAAGTTTTTATTCCAAATATAATATCACTAAGTTTTTATTCCAAATATAATATCACTAAATTTAAATTTCTAAAAATATCATAAATTTAATAATAAAATATGTTAAAACTTATTTCTAATAAAAAATTAAACCCTAATTGAAAAAAGTAATCCAAATATAATAATTTAATTATATTTATAATTTATTCATGATAAATATCTATTTTTAAAAAATAATTTATGTTATTTTTAGGATTTTAAATTTAAAGTGGTAAATTTATAACAAAAACTTAAAAATATACTATTTTAAAATATTATTCAAAATTATATTAGATTTGGGCGGAGAAACTCACACTTTAACTAAAAAAGAAGTTTTAAAAGCTTATTCTACACTACGTCTCAGACTTCCTTCGTTTCCAAAAACTGTAGGTTTACAAATTAACGAATGCATTTTTTTTTTAAAGTTCCAAAATATTATAGGTAGAATTCTTCAATGTGGTCTCGTTTGTTATAGAGATAGAGTTATTATTCATCGATATACTGCAAGTAGAATCGTCCATTAGATCCAAAAAAGTTTAGTCATTGAATTATTTTTCATCATAATTGCAAAACTACATGTAATAAATTTCTATAAATTTACCATCATTTATAATTAACATAATTATGTATGATAATGGTGTGTTATAGTGTTAAATAACACTAAACTAGATTTAGATCACGCTAAAGAAAAATATTTATATATTAAAATTAATTATTTATTTAATAAATATAATTAATACATATATAATTTACTTTTTATTTAATATAATTTTAAATGTTTTTTAATATTAATTATATAAATAAAATATATAATAAAATTGGATTAGACAAAAGAACTTAAATGATCTATATTTTGGATAGATTAAATATGTAAAAAATTTAAATATGATAAATATTTAATTAATTTTAATTTTTATTTAATATTTTTTGACTATTTTTAAAATTTTTTAATATTTTGTTTTATATTGTGTTTGTAAAAAATTTTAAAAATCTTAAGAATTTATATATAATATATTATTAAATATTTTTTAATATTATTTTTAAAATATTTTAATAAATTATATCTTATTTAATATTTATATTAAAATATTTTTATGTGATATGACATACTTAAAAATTATATTTGAAAATAAAATGTTTTTGTTAAAATTTTTTAGATTAATATATTAGGAATTACTTAATTGGCCAAACACTCTGATTCAATTATATACGAAAAGTAATGGCACATGTCAAAACTAGCCGTTGCCATTATCTTTTTTCGAAACAGCCGCTCCTTATGTCTCTCTATCTCTCTCTTAGCTGATCTCTCCAAGAATACTAGAACGAATCTAAGAAGATGTTTGCTCACAGTGTAGACGAAAACGCCATGACCTGTATCAAAAAACCATCATTCAATTCTGAGCTTCAACTTCAACCTCGCGTTAGATCTCCTCTGTCTGAGAATCTTTCTCCTCTCCGATTTGGTCCCACCGTAAATTCCATCTCTCCTCACAGCTTGCCTCCGTCGAAGTGGAACTCCGCCATATCATCTCCTATGCATGATGATTCCAACGACGATGATATGAGTATTGCGTCGGTTTCAGACGACGATGAAGCAGGAGGCAACGAGTTATTCTCCGATTATGATCTAGATGATGACGAGGATGAAGTGACGACGGTTGTGAGGAGACGTTACGACGAAGAAGAAATATTTGGGGGTAAGTCTAGCTCGAAACTGAACAGAGGAATGTTGACGGATAAAAATCTGAGAATTGAAGTTCCATTTAAGAACAGAAGAGTCACGGACAGTGAATTAGGGCTTCGGAAATTGGCCTTGAAGAATTCAACTCCAGCTGGCTATCTCCATGACGAACAGCCTCATACTCTGAGTTCTAAGGTATAGATTCGCCTTCACAGAGATTTTGAATTGATTACTTCTTTTAGATTTATGCTAAATATAGGAATAAAATTGTGTTAGGGTTCGGTGTATTGGGATATAGAAGATTTGGGTACACCAAGTGCACCACCTATAATGGAAACTGAACAAGAAGAAGATAACAACTTGGAAATAGAAAAGGAAATTGAGCAGATTGAGAATGAGATTTGCAGAGAAGCAGAATCAGAGAGGAATCAAGGCATACATTTGTATAGAGATGCAGATATTGGGGAAAGGTATTGCCATTTTGATGAGCTTTTTATTTTGTTCTACGGACTTATTCTTGATGCGTTTACTATTTGGTTTGATGTAGTGTGAGGGACACTAAAACTGTGGAAGATGCAAAAATCCAAGAATTTAGCTCGGATGAACTAAATTGCCATAGTATCAGGTTAAGTACTTAGTTTTTTCTACATTTTAGAATAAATGAATTGTTGAACTTTGTCATGTCTTACAAAATGTAGTCGTTTCTTCCAATGGCAGTGGGCAATATGCTTGGCAAAGTCTTCTGGCATATGATGCTTGTGTTAGACTATGTTTGTATGCATGGTCAAGGGGTTCTTCTGAGGCACCTGAGTTTCTGCGTGATGAGTGTCGTCTTCTTCGAGGTGCATTTGGGTATGACATGTGTTTCTTTTGGTTTCTGTTATATTACTTATTTGTCTTGTATTGAGTTATTGATCTAGTCCTTTGTATATGGATTGTTATAGTTTGCATAAGTTTCTCTTGCAACCTCGGGGTGTACGATCGACTGAAGAAAACAAAAATGTGAAAGTAGAGCAAAAGCCATCATTGAAGGCCAAAATTGTGATCAGAAAACTAAGGGTGGAAGGTAAACGATTTTCTTTTCTGATAAGCCAGAACTTGAATACATAATAAGTTGTGTAGCTGCCTCACATGAATCAGATATTTATTATTACCTCTTTTGACTGTTTTAGTGAAGAAACTTCGAGTAATACCACAGCGCAAACTTAGAGGCACAGATTCGCTGCGGAGTTTAATAAACCTGCAAATGGGTGCTGATTATTGCCGACAAGTTTCATCACTTGTGAAGACTGGGATGAGTTCTATTAAGCTGGCTACACTTTCAGCAGTTTCAGAAGGTTTGCTTTTGTTACATGAAAAAGTAAACATATAATTTTGAATTTAATTTGTCTAGGCCGGTTGAGCACAGCTTAATAAATGGTCCGTAAAACCTTAGTTGATATGAGAGGACTTATTCATATGTTTCTACCTGCAGAACAATTCTCATGCTACCTTCAATTGAAGAGCACAACAGAAGGAGGTAAAATTGAACAAGGATCTTCTGTTTGTTTGCAAGCAGGAACTGGAAGTTACCATGTCTTGTAAGCCCTTTTCTTTCTCTTGAAAATCTATAAATGTGTGCTCAAAGGCTGCGATAGATTCTGACACAATATCTCTGCATGTGGTTGTTTGAGAAAATCCCAAACAGTTTGGATATATAAAATTTCATGAATTTAGTTTTATAGTTTTTCTAACTACATAGAGTTCTACTCACAACTCTTCCTTCAGCTTTCCTGAGTCTGAAGGCGACACTCTTCTTGTAGAAGTTCAAGATAAGAGGAAATCAGTTCAAGGAAAAGCAGCAATTCCTATGGCATCCTTAACTGAGAATCCGGTAAATATGCCTTTATGTTTCTCCCTGAGTTAGATCTCTTCCATTTTGCTTCTGAGATTATGCTATAGTGCTTTTGAAAATTAGATGTACTGAAGAGAACTATACGTTTGTTTCAGAATGAAAATGTTAGATGGTGGCCAATAAACCATGGTGAAGAATGTGTTGGCAAGATCCAGCTCTTTATTGGTAGCACTTCTACATCCGATGAAGACTATCACATAAAGGTCTGTTCTTTCTCCAACAATTAGATTATCTGTGTTTTATTCCGTAAGATAGTTCCCCAACTAATGTTTTGCATTTTTATCTGTTACAGAGTGCACCTGTTGTGGAGACACTAGCATACGATTTGCTACTAGAAGCTGCTACACGTGTTCAAAACTTTCATTCTCAAAATTTAAGACTGAATGGTTCTTGGAAATGGCTTTTAAGAGAATTTGCAGAATATTATGGAGTTTCTGATTCATATACCAAGTTGAGGTATTGAAAAAATACATTTAATTAGACTGTCTTGTATCTATTATAATTCGTCTGAGTTGAAGAATAAGCTCATATATATTGCACCAAACTTGCAGATATCTTTCACATGTAATGAACGTGGCAACTCCAACAAAAGCCTGCTTAGAGCTTGTGCATGAGCTACTTGTGCCCATATTAAGTGCTCGAAGTGAGAGGAGTTTGACCAGACAGGAGGTAATTCCCCTCTTTCTCTTGGAAATTGGAAAAATCTGATGCCATCTCACCCAAACCAAAAGACTTGGATTCTGACTTATCACATTTTAGTTTGAAATCTGTTTGTCTAGTTATCTTCATTGGTTCATAGGGTTACTAGTTATTGATGATCTAATCTATTCTTGCAGAAAAGTATCTTAATGGACTGTGAAATAGAGATAGAAAAACTCATGGCTAGTGTTTTTGAGAACTACAAGTCCTTAGATGAAAACTACCCTTCAGGGTTGGCAGACAAATCAGGTCCGGTGCAAGAGTCTGCTTCAACAGCACTTTCTCCAGCTGTTCAAGTTTTTAGCCTCCTTCATGATATATTGTCTCTTGAAGCACAAGAAATTTTGAAGAAATATCTTCAGGTAAACTTTTTTCAACTATCTTCAACGTTCTACTACTAAGACCATTAAGGTATCAAGAATATAATGTTGATTTCAAAACATATAAGGTATCAAGAATATAATGTTCACGATTTTCTTCTCTAAAATGGAAAACGTACTGCAGATGGCAGCAAAAAAGAGGTGTTGGAAGCATATGGCTGAAACCGATGAGTATGTTTCTTGCAACTCTGAAGGTTTTCTTTTGGACTCGGTCACAATCTCAACAGCTTACCTGAAAATGAAGAATCTTTGTCTAAGCATAAGCAACGAAATAGAGACCGATATAAAGATCACCAATGAACATGTACTCCCAAGGTAAAATGGCCAAATCCAAACAAAGAACTTACATTTGTAATCTAGTTTTCATCTTGAGATTACACAAGTCTTGACACTGATTTGGTCTTATCTTGTTTATCATTCAAGCTCAATCGACCTATCAAATATAGCTGCTGCAGTATATAGCACACAGCTATGTAACCGGCTCAAGGCATTTCTGTCTGCAGTTCCACCATCCTGCCCGCTGCCACACGTCAATGAGCTTCTGATAGCGGTTTCTGATTTTGAAAGAAAACTCGATTCCTGGGGAATCAGGTTTGACAATTTTTGGATCCAGGGGGTAAAATCAATAGATTTTGGGAAATCGTTCTCTTTTTAACGTTGTTTTGTTTGGTTTTACGCAGTCCAATGCAGGGTGGTGTCGACTCTAGGGGATTATTCCACAACTACATAATGGTTTGGATCCATGATATGGAACTTAGGCTACTTGATCGATGCAGAGCGGAAAAGGTAACCATCTTCATAATATTGGGTTGATCCTTGATATCACAAAGCCTTATCATTCGACTGCAATAACCACGAGATGACTTGTTTTTGGCAGGTTCCTTGGTCTGGTGTAATAACAAATCACTCAACATCACCTTTTGCTGAGGACATGTATGAGAGAATAAAAGATTCTCTTATAGAGTATGAAGTGGTGATTAGTCGATGGCCACAATACACATTGGTTTTGGAAAATGTGAGCCTAGTTATTATGAGTGATAACTTTTCTTACAGCTTACCGGATTAGTATTCACTCTTTTCTTCTTTTCCATGCATTCTTTCTGAAGACTGCTTCAACTGTAGAGAGAGCCATTGTTAAATCGCTTGAGAAACAATACAACGATATATTGACTCCTTTAAGAGACAGCATTCCAAAGAGGCTAAATATGCATGTACAGAAGCTGACAAGAAGGCAATCATCAGCTCTCTACTCTGTTCCAACTCAAGTAAGAGCCAAAAATCGAGCGTGTTCAGTAAAATTTCTTACAATTTTCTGACTTATAAGGATCTGTGTCGACCATAATTATATCTTATCGAATGCAGCTGGGAACTTTTGTGAACACCATAAAGAGGATTCTTGATGTACTACATTGTAGAGTTGAGGATATCTTAAGACAATGGGCTTCGTGTCTTCCTCTTGTTGAAGACAAGAAGTCGCTCTTTGGTGAGCAGATGAATGTAATCACGGTCTTGCTCAGGACAAAATACAGAAACTACACACAAGCCGCGGTTGATAAACTTGTTAGCAATGTAAATTCTATAAAACCTCGTATCTTCTCTGCATTTTAAATCTATCCAATGTTTTAACAATCTCTGGTTTCAGACGCTATCGAACAAAAACACAAGGCTGAAGAGAATCTTAGAGGAGATAAAAGAAAACGAGAGAGAAATTGAAGTCCGTGAACGTATGAAGCTTCTATGCTTACAAATCAGAGACTCAATCACAAATCTCCATGATGTCTTCACAAGTCAGATATTTGTAGCATCGTGCCGCATTTTCTGGGATCGAATGGCACAGGTGATGATGATTCTCATACACATATAATCTATAAATGATTCTTCGAGTTTGAAGGTTTTATGGTTCTGTTAACACTACAGGTGGTCTTGAAGTTTCTTGAGGGAAGAAAAGAGAATGAAGTAGGATACAAAGGATCTTACTATGCTCTTGGGGTAAAAAGTTTAGTGCTAAAAACATAAATAGATGAATCATTTGGGATTGAAATTGAAATGATAATAAAAATGTGTAGATAGTGGAGGATACGTTCGCATCAGAGATGCAGAGGCTTCAAGGGAATTTGCTACAAGAGAAAGATATGGAGGCTCCTCGTTCGGTGATTGAGGCACGTTCTATTCTCTCTAGAGACAATACTAATCACTCTTCTTACTTCTATGTTTAGTCATAAATATATATTTATATATATTCTATTCCATTCATTTGTTTTTATATATGTCGTATATAAATGATGATTTTTTTGTTCAATAAGTCCTTATATGGTCAAGAATTATTGCAACTTTGTTCCGAATCATACAAACTTGAATGTACAATTGTTCTTTTTTTAAATTAAAAAGGTGAATTTGAGAAATGGCAAGAGAAAGAAGTTAGAAATTAAGAAATGACAATAATATGACATGAAATTGTGGTTATATTTTTCTTCTAATTTTGTGAAAGCGTCATAACAAAAAATTTTTGATTAATTTTTCAAATGGCAAGAAAGAAATTGGAAGTTAAGAAATGAAATAATTTGACATGAAGTAACAGTTTTTTTCTTCTTCTGAAATTTGCATTTATGAGAATGAGAAGCGTAATTGTTAACGGTATTGTTCACAATCATAACAAACATATAGTCCCCTATAAATTCAAACATAAATGATTAAAAGAAAATATTTACATATTGTTACAAAAGTATGAGATAGTTAAAAATAATTATGACATGAAAATTTAAAATATGAATTTATTTTTAACAATTGAATTAAAATAATATCAAGATTATAATTTAAATTAAAAATATAGAGTGATATACTACATATAAATCGATATAACGGATATTATTCTTAATATATCACAGATAATATATAAGATTTTCTTGTCTAAAATATTTAAATTTGGAATATTTAGATTAAATGGAAGTGAGTTTAGAAAAAAAAATTTATTAAATGAAAACTCAGTTTAGAAAAAAAAATGTTTACATGTTAAGAAAATAATATAACATGATTAAAAAATTGTAATATGGCGATATAACAAATATAACATGATAATTTTAAATATAAATTTAATTTTTAATAAATAAAAACTAAATCAACATAACAAAATAAATAAACCTATCATTATGATGATTACTAAGTTTTTAAAATAAATTTTCTTAATCGAATTATAGTTTATAAAATTTTGTTTTTCAACAAATAAATTAAATTAAAGTTATGTTTAAAAATTGAAATGATTGAACTGAATTAGTGAAACGGATAGTTTATGTATCGACATATACTTATAACTAGATTTATATCCACACCATGCGTGGGAAAAAATATTCGTAAATTATATTTTATTAGTAAATATAAATTAAATATTTATATAATTTTAACTTTTATTTAAAATTACTTTTAACATTATTTTTTGTATATATACATTTAGAAAAAAATTATTTTTATGAATTTAATAGTATTTTTGGTTAGTTTAATAAAATATATTAATACTCTAACCAAATTAATAACAATGACATATATGTAATTATTCGAATAACTTAAGCCTATTTATATATTTATTTGAAATTTACTGTAATGATGAAACGTAAACATGGTATTTCTGTTAATAACACGTGAGAGTAAAGTATTTTCTTAAATTGTTTCTCAAATAATATATTAGAGATTAGGTAATAACTTAAATCTATTTATATTTGTTTGAAATTATTTATAAATTAACGTATTAAAAGTTTAAAGAAATAAAAATTATTCTTTTTGGAAATATAATACTATTTTTTGGTTAGTTGAATAAAATATATTGATTTTCTAACCAAATTAATATCAATGGCATATATTGTAATTATTCTAGTAATTTAAACCTTTTTATATATTTAAGCTAAAACTCATTATGATGTTGACACGTCAGCATGTCATTTTTGTTATTAACACGTCATGATAAAGTTATTTTGTTAAAAAGATTCTCAAATAATATATTAGAGATATCATGGTAATATCTCTTATTGCATAATCACGCTGTAAAATTAAATATCGATGCCATTATTATGATGTTAAGAAATATTGATCATAGATGTGGCGGCTGATTACAAAGAAAGATGATGATTTAGTTGGTGAAAATATCTTAATCTCAAAGATGTTTGTGTCTCTGTCCAAACTAAATTTGTTTTTAGAATGCATAGTAAACAATATTAATCAAATATAATATTTACTCAATTTTATTTATATGATTTACCTACGCATGGAAAAATCATATAATAATAATAAAATAAAAAGCAAAATCACTAAAATTAAATCACATCATTGACATTTTCGTTATTTTCATATCTTATTCTTTAAAGTTTTCGTAATTTGCCACTCGGAAAGATTAGCAAAACAACTCATTGAATATAATGTTAAAACACAGGAATATCGATAAGATTAGCAAAACAAATCATTGAATATAATGTTAAAACACAGGAATATCGATAATCGTTGTATATGTTGTGTAATTGTACAGAACTATTCAGGAATGGACATTACACATATGGTACAAGCTTGAAACTTATAAAATGCGGTGAGTCATATCATAGAGGGATGAGCAGTGAAGACGAGTCTCATGAAATATGTCGAAACATGTCACATATGGATGATCAGTGAAGACTGTTGTACAATACAAAACTCTGCACAATGGAAAGGTTGTTGCATAGGTGGTGCAACGACGAAGAATCATCCAGGCGGATGGTGCACAGGTGGTGCAACATGACTGAAGCTTGTGAAGTGTGGCAAGGCTTGCCACAGACGGACGACCAGTGAAGACTATTGTGCAAGACAAGACTCTACACAATAGGGTGAACATTGCACATATTGTGCAATAGAGAAGGATCGTCCAAGTGGACAGTGAAATAGTGGTGCAATCTGATTGGAGCTCTTAAAGTGTGATGTGGCGCGTCACAAGTCGATGAGCTCTGGAGAATATTGTGCAAGACAAGAATCTATACAATAAGGAAGGAAAATATTTAGGAAATATTGGGGATTCACTAAATATTGGTCTAGTGTTTCCTAGGGATTCATATAAATAGTTATATGATGAAAAGCCCTAGGTTTAGGTTTTTTCTAAGAGAGAGAAAAGAGGTAGCTCGTAGGTTGAGAAAAACTTGGCGAGTGTACAAAGAGTGTGTGCGACAAGTGTCGCACAAGTGAGCTTGGATAGATTAGAAATTTTTCAGGGGCGAGTCAAGCTTGACGTCGTGTAAAGCTGATTAAATAAGTTGTCAGGAACTTATTTAAGTGATTTCTAATAAAAGTTATGTGAGTTTGCACACGTAAATCTTTGTGTTCAACCTGTGTTCAACGGTTCTTCATATTCAATTCTTTCATTTGGTATCAGATCGGATCACCGCCAATAGATTTGCGTCTATTAACAGGTTGAGATCCATTAGAGGAATATGGAGACGCCAAAGGAGCTTATTGCCGTTCAGAAACCTCTTATTCTCGATGAGAATAACATCGGGCATTGGAAAGTGTGAATGAGACAACGTATTCGAAGAATCGATGAAGATGCATGAACTGCTGTAGAGATGGATTGGGAAGATGATACAAGCCTCGATTCAAGGCTGTATGCGCGTGGGTTGTGTGGAGAAGATTAGGTGAGAAACTCAACCTTAGGCTTTTGGATGGGGGTTTTCTGGTTGGTAAAAGATGGAAGGGTGAAGTGAACCACACGAGGGGTGATGAACCTCGTGATAAATCACAAACTTAGAGCTAGGAGGGCTGGTCTCAACTAGGTTCTAAGCGTACAAGTCTCTTGAGAGAATAACTTGTAGAAAGAAAATTCAATCTTTATTAATTATCAAAAAGTTTGTCAAACTACAATGCTGGAAGGAGTCTTATTAATATGCTCGACATCTTGACTTTCTAGGGTCGATTCAAGAAAAGAAATGGAAAACTTACAAAAGTGCACAAATGGAAAACTTACAAAAGTGCATAACCGAAAAAGACTTATTTCTAAAATGTCTTTGACTTAAAAAATGTAAATAATCTAAATCTTACCCTGCAAAACAGAAAGAGGCAAGTATATAATTTGAAACTTACTTTCCTCACCTTTTGGGCAAGAAATAGAAGGTGGCCGACCTTGTGTCATGCACGCGCCTTGGTCCTATTCTTCGACTTGGAGTAGGGTTGCGAATCTTTGGGCCCTAACCTCTCTTACCACTAAAGCCCAAGTCTCTGAAGTCCCTTGCATTGTTGTGAAGCCTTTGGACTCTTCTTTGCACTTCTGGCCCAATGTCCCTTGTCGATCATCTTCTACGAGCTTGTCATCCCACAAGCTGAATTTGTGGAAGAGTGTCCTAGATATGCTCCTTATCATTGCTCCTGGTGGCACCAGTGGTGTAGAGGCTTCCTCTAGATGCATATCTTGAAGCTGGTAGCTTATCTGGTCCGAGTCTCCTTGTGTAGATGTGGAAATGGTGGTGCACTCGGCTGGATCGGCTGTACTGGCTGTACTGTGCGAGGTACTGGCCGAAATATCATATGAGCTGGCCAAGTTGATCCCGGAGCCGGTGGCATCACCAATTGGATAGACGGTGTCATCCACGTCGCCGCTAGTTGGGCTGGAGGTTTGGGCCTCTCCGCCGGAAATGTTGGTCGGTCTGGCCCGGCTGGTCGAAGGCCCGGCGGTACCGTTTGGCCGGCAGACGTGCCAAATGGCTCGGCTATCTCGGGCAAGCTCCCTGGTCGGCTAGTCTGGTCTCCTGACCGGCCATACGACCTGATGTCCCCATCATCCCCTCCCCCTTCAGTAGGTTTTGACCTCAAAACTGGTTCATCTGCATGAAAAGGGCTAAATCAGTTACATTGAAGGTGTTAGACACATTAAACTCACCTGGAAGCTCGATCTGGTAGGCGTTGTTGTTGATCCCCTCCAGCACTCTGAATGGCCCATCTCCTCTTGGTGCCAGATTGGAACTCCTGAGGTTGGGGAACCTCTCCTTCCGTAGGTGTAGCCACACCCAATCGCCTGGTTGAAAAATCATCTCCTTTCTTCCCTTGTTGGCATGAGTCACGTACTGCCTGGTCCTCTTCTCCAAGTTTTCTGCTATCTTCTGTGTATCTTCTTTATGAACTCTGCCTTGGATGCGCCGTTGAGGTTGGTCATCTCTGCTGGTGGCAGTGGCGTTTGATCCAAAGGTGTTAGGAGGTTGAAGCCGTAGACTAGTTCAAAAGAGGTTTTCTTGGTTGCTGAATGCCCGGCTCGGTTGTATGCAAACTCTATGAATGGTTGACTACTTTAGTTTGGCCATCGGTTTGAGGATGGCAGGTGGTAGAGAAGAGCAGCTTCGTGCCTAACTTCCTCCAGTGGGTCCTCCAGAAATGGCTGAGGAACTTGGTGTTCATGTTTGACATGATGGTCCTTGGCACTCCATGAAGCCGTACTATCTCCCTTAAGTACAACTCGACTGTTTGCGTGGCATCATTAACATTGGCACACGGAATGAAATGTGCCATCTTGGAGAATCTGTCCACCACTACAAAGATTGCATCTTTGTGGTTGATCTTGGGCAGACCTAAAACGAAGTCCATTGAGATGTCCACCCATGGATGTGTAGGTATGGGCAGTGGGAGATACAACCCGTGAAGATGCACTCGGAACTTCGCCTTTTTGCAAGTGATGCACCTTGCACAATGGGCTTCTACTGACCTTTTGATGTGTGGCCAGTAGAAGTGCTCCTTGACCAGTGCTAGAGTCTTGTCGACACCAAAGTGGCCCATGAGCCCTCCTCCATGAGCTTCTCGGATGATAAGCTCTCGTAACGATCCTTGTGGTATGCACAACCTTCTCTCTCGGAACAAGAACCCCTCATGGAGGTAGAACTTGCCATGGCTTCCTGTGGCACACTCCTTGTAGCTCTCAGCAAGGTCAGGATCATCATTATATAGGTCCTTGATGTGCTCGAACCCTAAGACCTTTGCCTTCATGGTGGATATCAAGGCAAACCTCCTTGACAGTGCATTGGCTACCACATTGTCTTTGTCCTTCTTGTACTTGATGACGTACGGGAAAGTCTCTATGAACTCCATCCACCTGGCATGTCTCCTTTTGAGGTTGGTTTGCCCTCTGAGGTGTTTGAGAGTCTCGTGATCAGTGTGGATCATAAATTCCTTGGACAACAAGTAATACTGCCAAGTCTGCAAGGCTCGGACTAAGGCATAAAGCTCCTTGTCATAAGTGGGGTAGTTCAGTGAGGCACCACCTAGCTTCTCACTGAAGTATGCCACTGGCTTTCCTCCTTGAGTTAGCACCGCTCCTATGCCTATTCCAGAGGCATCACACTCCACTTCAAATGTCTTGTTGAAGTCGGGCAAGAGTAGCACTGGTGCATGTGTGAGGCTGTCCTTCAAGGCCTGGAACGCCTTCTCCTGAGCTTCTCCCCACCTGAATCCCACATTCTTCTTCACTACTGCCGTCAATGGTGAGTCAATATTGCTAAAGTTGGACACAAATCTTATGTAGAAGCTGACCAGACCGTGGAAACTCCTCACTTGGCTGATGTTGCTTGGTGTTGGCCATTCTTGTATGGCTCGAATCTTCTCTTCATCAACCTGTAAGTCCTCTGAACTTGCAACAAAACCTAAGAAGACAAGTTTATCAGTACAAAAGATGCACTTCTTAAGATTGGCATAAAGCTCTTCTTGTCGAAGGGTTTTAAGCACCAAATCAAGATGTGTGAGGTGATCCCTTAAGCATTTACTGTAAACTAAAATGTCATCAAAGTAAACTACAACGAACTTACTGATGTACGCCCTAAGAACTTGGTTCATAAGGCGCATGAAGGTGCATGGGGCATGACTGTCCACTCGTAGAGCCAAATGACATGACTGTCCACTCGTAGAGCCCTTGCTTTATCTTGAAAGCAGTCTTCCACTCATCACCTTCCTTCATCATGACTTGGTGGTACCCACTCTTGAGGTCTATCTTGGAGAAGACCGTGGCTCCATTCAGCTCAACTAGCATGTCATCCAGCCGTGGTATCGGATTCCGGTACTTGACTGTGATGTTGTTGATTGCTCGGCAGTCCACGCACATTCGCCAAGTCCCATCCTTCTTGGGCACTAGTAGCACTTGTACGACACATGGACTGAGGCGCTCTCGAATATAACCTTTCTCCAGGAGCTCCTTCACTTGCTTCTCAAGCTTCTTAGACTCCTCTGGGCTCATCCGGTAGGCTGACCGGTTGGGCAGGGCTTCTCCGGGCACGAGGTCGATCTGGTGCTCTATGCCACGTAGGGGAAGCAAGCCTGCTGGTATCTCTTCCGGGAACACATCCTGGAACTTGTTGAAGAGAGCTGCTACTTTAGGAGGTAGCTCTACCTATTCCTTTTTTACACTTAAAATTCTTTGAAGACCATTAGTAACATTAAATCCTTCAAGGCTAAAGCTCTCTGGACATGGCTTGGTTGAATAAGAAAATTAGACTTGATAAGTTTCTTTTTCTTACTCATTTGTAGTTGTACCTCGTGTACCTGGGCAGGTGTAAGAGGAGCTAGGCTGACCTTTCTCTTGTCATGCACAAAAATGTAGAGATTGGTTCGGCCATCATGCCTGGTCTCCTTGTCAAACTGCCATGACCTTCCTAGCAGAAGATGTCCAGCTTGCATTGGCACCACGTCGCACACTACTTGGTCTTGGTACTTACCCACACTGAATGACATAGTGACTTTGTCATGGATCTTGAGCTCCACTTTGTCATTGAACCATCTCAGTCTATACGGTCGAGGATGCCTTGTCTTCTCTAGACCTAGCTTATCAACCATGTACGCACTAGCAACGTTAGTGCAAGAACCACCATCTATGATGAGGTTACATACCTTGCCCTTGATGGTGCAACGGCTGTGGAAGATGTTCTCCCTTTGGATGGTCTCTGAAGGATCCACCATTGCACTGAGAATGAGTCTAGTGACCAGCACTTCCCCCACATCAGGGTACTCAATGTCATCGTATTCTCCTTCTGGTTCATAGTCTTCTTCATCTTGGGATTTATACTCTCCAGCTTCCGTGATCAGCATGACCCGGTTGTTTGGGCACTCCTTTGAGATGTGCACGTGACCCCTACACTTGAAACAAGTGATGTCATGTGATCTCTGAGGGTTAGAAGACTTACTAGGCTTTCTCTGGTCATGGGTTGGCTCAGGAGGCTTGCTCTTGAACCGTGACTCGATCTCTATGCTCTTGCCTTTGTCTACGGGCTTGGGGATGTTGCTTGGTGCCCAAGGTGTCTTAGGGTTGCTGTGGATGTCTTGGCTCTTACGTTTGATGTGCTGCTTAGCCTAGACAGATAGGCGGAACAAATCCTTGTAGTCATTATAGAATTTCCTTTTCACCTTGCGGCTGATTCTTTCTTGCAGTCCATCCAAGAACTGTGCCATCAAAGCCTCCTCATCGTCATTGAGCTCCAGCCTGTTCCTTAGTCTCTCAAACTCTTCATAGTACTCCTCTACTGATCTGGTACCTTGCTTAAGAGTATGAAAACATCGTTGCAAATCTATATGAAAATAAGGTGGAACAAACCTTTGTCTCATGAGGTCTTTCATGTTGACCCATGAGTATACGGGCCTCAATTTTTTCCTCCTTCGGTCAGACACCTCACGATCCCACCAGATGAGAGCATTGTCTGTGAGTTGTGCTACTTCCATGGAGACTCTCCTAGGGTCTGGTTGGTTGTAGTGATCGAAGATGTGATCCATCCTCCTCTCCCAATCAAGATAGGCTTCGGGGTCCACTTTTCCTGCAAAACTAGGAGGTGTTAATTTAACATCAGGATGAGTTACCCGGTTGTAGGTGTATTCATCTCCATCCTCATGATGTCTAGGAGGCATTCTTGGTCTAGGCATTCTTGGTCTATGGTGATGACCATATGGTTTGAAGCCATCGCCTTCTGCTTCTGGTTGTCGTGGAGGTCCTCTCGGCCTAGGGTGATAGCCGTGAGGCTGTGCATCCTCATCTCCATCCGGCTGGGGCTCCTATTGTTCGTGCCATGTCCTAGGGTGCTCAGGACCCTCAACACGGTTTTTCTCAGCCCTCACGTGCCTTATGGCCTGAAATCTCACCGGCCTTTCCACGCGCTCCAACCTCTCGTCGATGGATGCGAGTTATATTTGCAGGGTTGTGAACATGGCCATCATGGCCTCAGCTGCATCCTGATTTCCTTCTACCATTGTGCTACAAGAAAGAAACACAAGTTATTTTGCTCCTAAGTTGATTAGGAGGATTTTCTTTTTATAGGGGAATTCAAAAAAATGCAAAAAGAAAAAACTGGGAAAAAGGAAAATTTGAAAAGTGGAAAGTTTAGAAAAATAGAAACTCCCTATTAATTAGTGCTAGCTGTTTTTGGTCGATTTCTTTTGATAGTTTTCTATATTTTTTTTTGCTTTTTGATTTAACTTAATGGAAATATGCTTTTAATAAAAGGGAAAGACGAAAAATGGCAATGCAAGAATGAACCTAAGCCCTAGTGATGCACGTAGAAGCTAGATGCACTCGGTTTGGAGTTTGATGTTATTTTTTTGATTTTTTTTAATGCGACTTAAACTAATGCAAGAACTGGAAACAAGACTAAATAAAGGATAGAGAAACAACCTGGTTTTAGGAGCTATAAGCTCTGATACCGAAATGATACAAGCCTCGATTCAAGGCTGTATGCACGTGGGCTGTGTGGAGAAGATTAGGTGAGAAACTCAACCTTAGGCTTCTGGATGAGGGTTTTCTGGTTGGTAAAAGATGGAAGGATGAAGTGAACCACACGAGGGGTGATGAACCTCGTGATAAATCACAAACTTAAAGCTAGGAGGGTTGGTCTCAACTAGGTTCTAAGCGTACAAGTCTCTTGAGAGAATAGCTTGTGGAAAGAAAATTCGATATTTATTAATTATCAAAAAGGTTGTCGAACTACAATGCTGGAATGAGCCTTATTAATATGCTCGTCAGCTTGAACTTCTAGGGTCGACTCAAGAAAAGAAATGGAAAACTTACAAAAGTGCACAAATGGAAAACTTACAAAAATGCATAACCGAAAAGGACTTATTTCTAAAATGTATTTGACTCAAAAAAATGTAAAAAATCTAAATCCTACCCTGCAAAACAGAAAGAGGCAAGTATATAATTTGAAACTTACCTTTCTTACCTTTCGGCAAAGAAATGGAAGGTGGCCGACCTTGTGGCATTCACGCGCCTTGCTCCTATTCTTTGACTTGGAGTAGGGTTGCGAATCTTTGGGCCTTGACCTCTCTTGCCACTAAAGCCCAAGTCTTTGAAGTCCCTGTCATTGTTGTGAAGCTTTTGGACTCTTCTTCGTACTTCTGGTCCAATGTCCCTTGTCGATCATCTTCTAAGAGCTTGTCGACCCACAAGCTGAATTTGTGGAAGAGTGCCCTTGATCTGCTCCTTGTCATTGCTCCTGGTGGCACGACTGGTGTAGAGGCTTCCTCTAGATGCATTTTTTGAGGCTGGTAGCTTATCTGGTCCGAGTCTCCTTGTGTAGATGTGGAAATGGTGGTGCACTTGGCTGCATCGGCTGTACTGGCTGGACTGTGCGAGGTACTGGCCGAAATGTCATCTGAGCCGGCGGCATCACCAATTGGACATGCGGTGTCATCCACGTCACCGCCAGTTAGGCCGGAAGTTTGGGCCTCTCCGCCGGAAATGTTGGTCGGTCCGGCCTGGCTGGTCGAAGGCCTGGTGGTACCGCTTGGGCCGGTAGACGCGCCAAATGGCCCGGCTCTCTCAGACAAGCTTCCTGGTCGGCCAGTCTGGTCTCCTGGCCGGCCATACGACCTGATGTTACCATCAGAAGAACAAACCATACTGACTCAAAAAGGAGAAAAAGTGCCAAAATTGAAGGAAAGATGGACTGAAGTAGACAAAAGTGCATCAAAGTTCAATTCCAAGGCACTTACTGAAATTTTCTGTACAATTGATCTTGAACAGTTCAAATTGGTGCAAGGATGTGCAGCAGCCAAAGACGCCTGGGATATCCTAGTGAACTCATTTGAAGGTACATCTACAGTGAAAAGGACAAGGTTAGATCACTTGGCCTCACAGTTTGAGAACCTTCGCATGGATGGTGATGAATCGATCTCTAGCTTTGGTTCTAAGCTAAGTTCCATTGCTAATGTGGCTGTAGTCTTGGGGAAAGTGTACAAAGACAAAAAAAACTTGTCAAGAAAATGCTGAGATGTCTACCTGCAAAGTTTGGACCACACAAGTCTGTACTTAAGATGGCCATGAATACCGATGATATGAAATTTTCGCAATTACTAGGTATGCTAAAGGCTGAAGAGATGGAAGCTGCTTCTGTGCAACCGAAAACAGAGAAAGGGATTGCCTTTACTGCAAATGGAGAAGAGGACCAGATCAAGAGACTTGAGGAGAACATGAGCCAGAAAATTGAGGAGAGCGTGAGCTTGATGGCAAGAAGCTTTAAAAAGGTTCTAAAAAGAATGGAAAAAGTACAATCCAAGCCGACTGCACAGGGATATAGACACGACACTGACCGTACCTCAAACAAAGCGGGAAGAAATGAAAACTCCCAGTGAAACCGAAGACGTGATGCTCAATATCATGAATGTGAGGGGTATGGCCATTTCAAATCAGAATGTCCACTTGCTAAGAGAAAAGAACTCAAGTGCTTCGAGTGCAAAAGGGATTGGACACACAAAAGTTGAATGTCCGAATCTTAAGAAAGGGAGTGAAAAATCTCTTATAAGCTTTAGTGACACCGAATCAGATGAAAGTGATGATGAGAGTAACCTGATGAACTTCGTTGCGTTTGTTGGAGAGGAAGTGGATCAAAATGAGGAAATCGATTCAGATTCGGAGGATGATGATGAAGTTGATGCCAAAGCAGAATATCGACGAGTCCTGTTTGACAACTGGGTGTCATTGAGCGATATCAATTTACAGTTGGTCAAGGACAAGGCAATGCTGGAAGCTAAAGTTAATATTATGGAGCTAGAGAGTGACAACAACACAAACGCGGCAGAAACTGGTTCTGTGAAAGGTGCAACCTGTGTGCAACAAGAACATCTTGAAGTGGAAAGGATCCAAATGCTGGAGAAAAAAATAAATGAGATGAGTGAGATGCTGCGTCAGGAAAGGAACAAGAGCCAGGCACTGGAACACGATCTAACAGAGAACTATAGGAAGATTCAGATGCTGAACAAAGGATCTAAGTCATTGGATCAGATTCTGGCCATGGGGAGATCCCCCAAACACTGTTGGGGACAGAGTTACACATGATATGCAGAGAATGATGGCTCGATCTCCAAAAGTAACAACACGAAGTTGATAAACTTTGTTAAAAGTGTGGATCTTCCAAGACATGGCAGTGGATGGGAGAATCCTCCTGTGGGTAAAAGTTCAGTTCAGGCCATAAGAAGTGCTGAAGGAAATGGTTACATAGAATTCAAATACAAGGGATGCTACCATTGTGGGAAGAGAGAGCATATTCGGCGAAAGTGTAGACTCTTCTAGTCATGCATAAAAAGAGCTTGAGCTGAAGGTCAGTGCTATCCAGAACCCAAAAGATATCGCATGGTATGGATTGACAAAAGGGTGTTGTATAAGAAGGCACTCACGAGGCTGCACAGGGAAATTGTGTATAATCTGTGTGTGCAACAACAGAGAGCACATGGGAAAGAGAGACTCAATGAAAATAGCAAAGAAAATCATCTCTTTGGATCAAACCAATGATCTATGTGGTATCTTGAAAGTGGATGTTCTCGACACATGACGGGAAATACAACTATCTTGAAAAGCTTGGCCAAGGAAGAAACATGTAATGTGACATTTGGAGATGGATCTAAAAGGAAGACAGTGTGTGTTGGTGAATTTGATTCAGATACACTCCTGGGTTTGAAGAGTGTCCACTACATACAAGGTCTGAAAGCAAATCTAATTAGTGTTAGTCAACAGTGCGACGAGGGTTGGATAGTGAAATTCACCAGGAAAGATTGTCGAGCTCTAAGTAAGCAGGGACACTCAAAGCTAATTGGAGTTAGGTCAACTAACAATTGCTACATGTGGACTGCCTTAGAGTCATCACCGGCGGCAGCCGAGCATCAATCAGGCATGTGCCATAAACAACTTGAACATGTGAATGTGTCTGGACCTCGTGAGACTGGTCAGGAACAAGTAACTCAAAAGGCTCAAAAGCTGGAAAACAGAAGAGACAACGAGTGTGTCACACCCTCAGTAGTCGCGACCAAGCAAATGGGATGCGTCAACGGTTGCACACCTGTACTTTGGATGCAACACACGCGCTGACTACGGTATGAAATCTCTAGTCCCCTATGAGCATTGTGATAATCTGAGTGTGATAAACACAATTTGGAATCATACTCGACACTCATGGGCTAAGCATAATGGCATTAGGCATCACTTTGTTAGAAAGTTAGTGGAGAAGGACATTGTTGAAATTGTTCATGTTGCATTCGAGAAACAACTTATTGATGCTTTTAGAAATTCATTGGATTTAACTAACTTGTCTCTTTACGAAAGGCTATTGGTGTGTGTGAGATCTGATCAAATGTGCATTAGTGGGGGTATCATGAGGATTGTCATAAACTTGATTCACGATGCGTTTTACTCCCATTGTACATATCAACCCTCCCAAAATCTCATGTCAGCCACTGTTACTGAGATAGGGTTTATGTCCAATGGACCTGTGTAGTGGTGGCGATGGTTGTAGATATGTTGTATGCAAACAATAAAAAAATAAATAAATTAAAAAAAATAAAAAAGGGGGTGAGGAAAATGTGTGGAAAAGATAAGGCCTGAAATGATAGATACTCGGTTTGGTACAGGATGATACAATATTCTGTTCTAAACATGATCACTGTCTGGATTGGGCAGAGGAAACTATTTTGGAGTGGAAAATGTGTTCTCGGCTCAGGTTGCTACCACAATCTCAGTTGAGATAGATCATAATTCAAACCTTTAGAACCTTTGATGATGAGCATATAGTGATAGGGTGCATTATATAAACTCCATAGCACTAGCGGTGGTTGGCATGTTGATCCTAAGTTTTCTTAAATGCACCGCATCGTGATGAGAGGAGTGATAACCGCATGTTGTTCCATTGAGTACATTTGGGTTAGTCCTACCGTACTATCAGCCATTCGATAAGGTAGATTGTGCTACAATTGATGATGTTTTAATGAAAGGGAATGATCTGATCTCAATATGTTTTAAGTTTCTTGGATGTAACAAGATGATGAATGCAATTAAGCTTCACTGATAGAACTATTCAAATTGCCTGTGATATGTCCATGCTTGTATCTTAGAGTTAAAAATTCAGGGGAGTCAGACAAATGTCACACAAGAGTGTGAGGAGTTGAAATACAGGGTATTTGAACAATAGTTGCACAAGTGTGCAACGGTTCGTCTTTTACTAATAGTTTTGTTTTAGTTTTTTTTTGGAACAGTTGCGACTTTTAGGGTTTAAGTCTTCCCTCGCATATAAGGGGAGGGATTGTTTCTCTTCCCAGGAAAGGCCATCGACGGTTTGAAAAAAAAGGGAAAAGGAGAAATCTTTGTTGAAACCCTAAGAAGCTTGTTCATCACTGTCAATGGCGACCTCGAGGAACACCCACACTCGAACTCATGCCGATTCTTTGGGTGAGCTCGTTCCTCTGTCGCAAATCGCTGCACCTTTGTTGATCGAAACGCCGCCGTCTGTACAAATCGGTGTAGCTTCGTCACCACGTGCATCTCGGCACCATCTAGGAACAGCTCCCATGTAATCGACATCTCCAAGGGTGCCAATCGACATCGACTCGGATGAAGAAGTCGAACTCGACTCTCCTCCTCTATCTCGGACAGCGCATCATCGTCGCCATGGAAAATCGCCTGTACGAGAAGAAATCCCACCTGTGCTGGGGCCGAATCGAGAACCCGATGGGGAGATGCCAGATTTTGTGGACCCACGGGAGGGAGGGAACTATCCATACACTGTGGTGGAAGATCGCTACTTCATGAACCGGGAGAAGTTTGCTGCGAAGCTTTGTCAATGCCTGGAAATGTTGAAGTCGATGCATCGTGCGTTCAACCATATATTTGCATCCGCGGGAGCGAGCGACCAAATGAAATCATTTGCAAATCGAACCTTCCTGGACATGAAGTATCTTCCACTTGATGATCCCAAACTGAGCGATGCAAAGAACATCATCGAAAAGGCATGTTTGATTTATACGGTTCTAGATGTCGCTCCTTATGTTCCGGAAGTGGCTAGAGAGTTTTATGTGAATCTGGGCGATCTTGAGCATCGGTTGGACACCAAGTTGATATATGTGCGAGGAGAAATGTACGAATTTACTCCAGAAATCATCAACCGGCTGTTCTCTCGATCTCTGCGAACCGCTATCGCGCACCCCTGGTTGTCCGAAGATGTTGATGATGCTGCTAACACACTTACGGGAGGTAGGTGGTGCCAATGGAAAGGTTTTTGTTCGAAGCACCTCACGCCTACTATGCAGATCCTCTACAAGTTCTGCTGCAGAAATTGGCTTCCAACTTCGAACAAGTCATCCATGATCAAGGGGAGAGCTCAATTCCTGTACATGTTGCTTCAGGACAAGCATTTTGGTTTTGGAAAGACTGTCTTTGATCAGATCATGGCCATTGGTGCAGCACCGGACAAAGGGAACAACCTTATCTTCCCCAACTTGATCCATCATTTCCTCATGTTTCAGTGGGCGGTGCCGGGACACCGTGGAGACACCACCTCAAGAGGGCCCTATGCGATGGTGCTTGACCCAAAGCAAGGACGGAGTGTAAAACTAGAGGTAAATCATCAAAATGCTGGACCTAACCTTGCTGCTGATCTCAGGGAGCTTGCACACCTTGTGCAACGGATGCAGTTGCACCTCCAAGGTAATTTTGGTTACACTTTGCTTTGTTTTATAACCATGTGGTGTTATTAATTTTGCTTTAAATGTGCACTCAAGTAGGGGGAGAGTATACATTCGATCACACTCGTGGACATGAGAGTGGAGATGGAGATGCAAGCGATGAAGATGATGAGTGACACAACTGTGCAGGGGGAGGCGACAGATAGGGGGAGCAACCCGTTTGAGTTTTTAGTATCTAGTGTGCTGTGTGTTCATTTTTTTCTTCCTTTTCTGGTTCTTAGACTACATGTGGAACTTATGGTATCGTTATGTTCCAAGACTTATGTGCTGAACCGTTATTTTAATGCCCAAGAATATTTTAATGCATCTTGGTTTGTTTGTTAGGGATGTTCATTGAATATTGCCTAGGATTGGTGGTGTGGATGCGTGTGTTTGGTTTTACCTTTGATGCAGGTACATTGAGGTGTCACACTTAGACCAAAAGGGAGAGATTGTTAGAACAAAGGAACATCGATGATCATTGCACAGGTTGTGCAATTGTGGAGAACTGTCCAGGAATGGACATTTCATAGATGGTGCAAGCTTGAAGCTCATAAACTGTGGTGAGGCATGTCACAGAGGGATGAGCAGTGAAGACGAGGCTCATGAAGTGTGGCGAGGTATGCCACATATGGATGAGCAGTGAAGACTGTTGTACAAGACAAGACTCTGCACAATGGGAAGGTTGTTGCACAGGTGGTGCAACGGCGAAGAATCATCCAAGCGGATGGTGCACAGGTGGTGCAGCATGACTGAAGCTCGTGAAGTGTGGTGAGGCTTGCTACAAACGGACGAGCAATAAAGACTATTGTGCAAGACAAGACTCTACACAATAGCGTGAACATTGCACATGTTGTGCAACAGAGAAGGATCGTCCAGGTAGACATTGCACAAGTGGTGCAATCTGATTAGAGCTCTTGAAGTGTGACGTGGCGCGTCACAAGTGGATAAGCTCTGGAGAATATTGTGCAAGAAAAAAATCTGCACAATAAGGAAGGATAATATTTAGGGAATATTGGGGAACCACTAAATATTGGTCTAGGGTTCCCTAGGGATGAATTCATATAAATAGTTATATGATGAAAAACCCTAGGTTTAGGTTTTTCTGAGAGAGAGAAAAGAGGTAGCTCGTAGGTTGAGAAAAACTTGGCGAGTGTACAAAGAGTGTGTACGACAAGTGTCGCACAAGTGAGCTTGGGTAGATTAGGAATCGTTTAAGGGCGAGTCAATGTTGACGTCGTGTAAAGCTGATTAAATAAGTTGTAAGGAACTTATTTAAGTGATTTCTAATAAAAGTTGTGTGAGTTTGCACACGTAAATCTCTGTGTTCAACCCGTGTTCAACGGTTTTTCATATTGTAGTTCTTTCATATAATGTTAAGTATGAGCTAGAATTCTGCAGATGTCGTGACCAAACTAAATATCGAACAAACCGACACCAATTCGACCATCTAAAAATTTTCACTCCATGTAGACGGAGCATCTTCAAAACAAGTATTTTTGGAATGGATCATCAATGCGAGAAATAATAGAACAACTCTTTACCTTTGGTTTCAATGCCTCAAACAATGAGGACAAGTATGAAACATTGATCGCTAGTGTAATTTTGGCTCTCAAGATCGGAGTTTGCTAGTTAAGAGCTTTCAACAACTCTTAACAGCCAGTTTCATGATAATATGAGAATAGAGATGAGAGGAATATCTCAAAATCATCAAAGAACTAAGTAATTTGAAGAGTTGAAATGACTTGAATCACATGAGGTGAAAACACCAAAACCAACGTGCTGACAACTTTAGCTTCTATCTCGAACCCACTCGTTAAAAGAATGGTAAACATCAAATGAAAAAAAAAAATTCAAATATTGACATCGATCGCTTTTAAAACCCTCACGATAAATAAAATCAAAATCGAACCCACCACTAATTAAAGCAAGCGAATGAGTAACGACTTCAAGCTTATGGATATGGATTCAGTTTAACTAATAGTATTTGAAACGATGACTCAACATATAATATGAACCTTAAAGCTCAGGTGAACCCAAAGAATCTAGCTCCCTAGATCCCAAAGTTGATTGTTGAGATGAGCCATAAAGTGTAAACTCAGGTGAATTTGAGACTGAATGCTCAATAGAGCCAAAAATAGTGAGTTCAGATAAACCAACCTTCTACAACAAAACTATTAAGATTATTGAATACATTGTTATCATCATCTTCAAAGACCATTGACTACATTGTTATCATCACTTATTAAAATCATTGACTATATTGTTATCATCACTTTTTTTAATTATCGTAGAATTCAAATACTCATTTTGATGTGTATAAATAGTCTTGTAACATTCAAGTTATTGATCAACTTTAAAGATTACCATTTCATATGGTATCAGAGCCATATTGATCAAAAAAAATTTCTTTTTCTTTTTTAGCTCACGTTTTGTGTTTTTGGCTACCTCTCTATTGTCGCCTAATATTCTCTTATCATGTGCGTTTCATTTGAATCCACGGCTATAACCTTAGCCAATCCGGTGGATCCTACAACACCAATTCTCTCTGTTAATATGAACGGTATTACCAAGCTTACCACCACGAATTATACGTTGTGGTGTCTTCAATTTCGCTTATTTCTCGGTGGTCATGGGTTTTCTGCATACATCGACAAATCAACCCATGTTCCAACTCCAATGATTACTGTTGATAACTCTGTTACTGTCAATCCGAAATTCACATCTTGGATTCGATAAGATCAACTCATCTTGCTATTATTCTCGGTTTAATATCTACGCCCTTGCAATCCCTTGTGACCAAGGCCACCACCTCTCTTGAAGCATGACATATTATTGTAAAAACCTATGGAAATCCATCTCGTGAGCATATAAAACAACTCAAAGATTAGTTGAAGAAAACACAAAAGGTACCAAAACCATCGACGAATACATGAAATTGATGAAATCCAAGGTTGATCAATTAATTCTTCTCGGCAAGCCTGTCGATCCTAAAGATCTTATTGAATTCATCATTGATGGTCTCCTTGAAGATTATCGTGCCTTGTGTGACGCTATTCAGAATCGTGAAACTGCTGTCTCATTTGAAGAATTTCATTAGAAACTTAGAAATCGCGAGGCTGCCATAATTTGCAATGCTCCTATTTCAACATCGTTTCCTATCAATGTTCATGCTGCTGCTATACGTCTTCACAACTATAATTGGAGGCCTCCTTATCACCAGATAAATAATTCTCGTTCTACTTATGATAACAACTCTTCTGATCAAAGACGTGCATACCTAGGACGATGCCAAGCGTGTGGGAAACAAGGCCATAGTGCTCTACATTGCTATCAATACAAACTCATCCCACAATCGTACAAATATTGCCTAAGATCCAACTCCTGAGACTCCATCTTGGCTTCTTAACAGTGGTGCTTCTCACCACATTACCTCTGACCTTCAGAATTTTTCTCTCTATGATCAGTATGTTGGGATCGATAATGTTGTGATTGGCGATGGCCATGGTTTTCCAATTAAGAACACATGCTCGATTACTCTCTCTATTCAATCTCATGATTTGAAATTATCTAATGTTCTTCATGTTTCCACTATGGCAAATAATCTTATTTCTGTCTATCGGTTATGTATTGATAATAATGTATCTTTTACATTTGATCCTTTGGAGTTTCAGGTGACGGATCTAAAGTCGGGAGCACTAGTCACAAAGGACAAAGCTAAAGATGGGATTTATGATTGGCCATTATTGTCTTTTATTCAAATCCCATATCATGCACTTACTAGTTTTAAAACTTGTTTTTCGAATTGGCATTCTCGTTTGGATCATCTCCATGTCGATCTTTTAAATAAAACAATTACCAATTTTGAACTTAATTTATCCAATAAAACTTTTTCTTCTTTGTTTTAAAGAACAAATCATTGGAAGACAAGATCGGAATTTTTTTGTTATATAATACATTGAGGATGAAAAGATTCTCTATGAGAGATGGGAAACTCGATACTTCAAAGTTTTTGCTGTCCAAGTATTCTATAATCAAAACAATACAAGCAGAACTTGTAAGTGGTTCCCTTAATAGATGGGAAGCTCGAAAATGCAAAGCCTTTGTTGTCAAGTATTCTATAATCAACTCCAAACTATACAACCAAACTTTGTCAAGACCATTCTTAGTATGTGTTCACATCCTAGACATCCTAAATCTGAATATTTTACCAAATGGAGGAAGCTGAAGCCAACAAGTAACCAAGAAAAAAGTGAAGAACTTTGTATAGCAAAAAATTGTATGTCGTCATGGAATCCCATACGAAATTGTAACCGACTATGGTTCAAATTTCATTTCTAGCCATTTTTGAAATTTGAAACATACGCCTAAATATTTAAATCCTCCGATATTTTCAAGGGAACGGTCAAGCATAGAAAGCTAACAAACTTAGCTTGAAGCCATGAACAGTCTCAAAGAACAACTAGATTAAAAAATGGTCTGACAAGCTTCCTGGGATACTACATGCATGTCGCATTCAAAGTCAGAGAACATATATTTAGTGTAGGTGAGTTAGTCTATCAAAAGATATACGAAAACACAAGAGAATGATACCGTAAAGTAGCAATCAACTAGGAAGATAATTATCGAGTTATCTAAATATTTGTAATGACATCTATAACATCAAAAACTAAAACTGGAGTAGTAAAAAAATGTTCACAGAATGCCATGAACTTTGAAAACATTATTTGAGTGCTAACAACAGTCAAACTACATTAGAATTGATCCGTTTGTCAAGTAAAATGAAACTCTTTCCAAGAGTTAAAGCCACATTCTTCTTTCCCAGTATGATGCATTGGTCCTTGCAAGCACCAAGCTAGCTCGGGGACCCCAAAATTTGCTCGATTGAAGGAACATTTTAACCAATCCAATCTTATTCATATATGTAAACACATAGATACTTAATAATAACATTTTATGATCATTTCAATCTCTATCATTAAACGAATTCAATATCGATCTCTAAATATCTTTAACCTCGATCTTTCAATGACCTCAATCTCAATCTCTAAAACACCTCACCTCGATCTTTGAAAAATTTAAATATCTATCTATAAACGATCTTAGTTTCGTTCTCTAACTAACCTCAACTTCGATCTTTGGACGATCTTAATCTCGATCTCTATATGATCTCAATCTCGGTCTCTAAATGTTCTCAATCTCTAAATAGCCTCATAGTCGTTTTTAATGTAAACCTCGATCTAAATGATACCAACCTTGATCTCTATAAGATTTTATCTCAGTATCCAACCTTCCATCTCAAATGATCTAAAAATCAACATCTAAAAAGAATTTAATGAGCAGCTTCAAGTGATCTTCAGCGGTATCCAAAGGGTAGACCGTCTAAGTAGCCAAAAAAACTACAAAGATTTGTAAACAGTTTAAGTGAAACTGAGGTGCATGACATCCCATTTGAACTTCGATCATACTACCCAAATCTATTTTGTCATATAAATTAAAAGAAAAATTATTTGAAATATCATACATTTTACCTGTAATGATTAGTTTACTAGGCAAAAATGAAATTTTACTATATTATCCTATATTTTAGGAAAAAGTCGTTTTAGCCCTTAATTATATTTAAATTATATAATTAATAAAATATTTAATAAAAAAATATTGGGGAAGAGAAATATAAGGAAACTGAATTGTGAGTTCCCTTATTTCTCCTCTTAGTCGACATTCTCTCTCTCTCTTATTTCTCTCTCTTCTCTCTCTTTGTCGTTTTTTCTCTTTCTCTTCTTTCTCGTGGTAGTCTCTCTCACGGTGCTTTTTCTCTCTTTTTCACCTCACCGTCGTTCCTCTCGCCTTCGTCCTCTCGTCATGTCGCCTCTCGCCTCTCACCGTAAGTTTTGTTTCTCCCTCTCTTCTTTGTTTCTCTCCTCTCTTCTCCTTTTCTTCTCCTCGCCATCGTTGTGACTCAGTTAAGGTAAAATTTTAGTTTATGTTTAGTGTTTTTTCGTATTTTATTGTTGCGTTTGTCGTGTTTTCCATCATTTTTTTGGGTGCCTCTTCGTCTTCCATCGTAACCTAGCAATTCCGCACAATCTACGGGTGTGAATTCATCTGCAAAATCGTTTGCAAATTCGTTGTTTGTATTTTTGTTGGGTTATTTGGTGTGTTATGACTGAAATCTTGTTGAATTTTTATGTATGTCATGGTAAAATTATCATGTATTTATGGCAGATTTATCATGTATTTATGACAGATTTATCATTTAATTATGACAGATTTAGGTTGACGTTAATTTATAGATATGGTTGACTTATAACGACATACTTATTAATGATGTTGTTTGTCGTGACAAATTTAGGTTGACGAGAGTTTACAGACATGACTGATTTATAGTCATTTGGCGGCAGACTTATTTATTTTGTTATCGTTGTGGCATATTTAAGTTGGTAGATTTAAGTTGACGATAATTTATATATATGACTAACTTATAGTCATATTGCGACAAACTTATTAATTTATTTATGGTAGATATGTAGATTAAGGTTGAAATGAAAGATAATTTATTATGGCAGGTTTATATAACTATTCTTTGCTTAAGTGGTAGACTTATAGTCAATAAATGACATGCTTATTAATTTATATGTGGTATGTTTATATTGGACTACATATTTATATTATCGTTCTTTATTTAGGTGGCAAACTTATAGTCAATCAATGACAAAATTACAGTAATAGTTGTGACACACTTATTAATAACATTTTCTCTCTTTATTCAGAATTTCGAAAAACAATATGACTGAGGGATATTTTCTTCGATTTCAAATAAAAAGTATCACACTGTGACATACTTTTTAACTTAGTATTCACATTGTGATAGATTTATCTAAAATTACTCATAAACTTAATAGTTTGACTTTGTGACAGATTGTTTAACTTACTTAGTATTCACAATATATTCACAATATGGCAAATATATTAGTTTATTATTTATATTATTGTATACTTATCAATTTGATATATTATTGTGGCAGAATTATTAATTAAGTATTTTCATTTGGTATTGTGGCACACTTACGGTTTGATTTTATTATTCTATGGTCTAAGTCACAACAACCACTATAAGAAAACTGCCAATTTGCGACTGCAATTTGCGACTACATATGTGGTCGCAAATATTGCGACCAAATTTGCCATGGTTTAGCGACCAATTTGCGACTACGGCGAAGTAGTCGCAAATTGGTCACAAATAAGTGACCAATACCTGTGGTCACAAATCAGTCGCAATATGCAACCAATTAGCGACTGAGATGCGACTGCTTTGAGACTGACCCTTGTAGTCGCTAATCAGTTGCAAAATAGCGACTGATTAGCGACTACGTATGGAAAATCAGGTGGTAGTCGCTAATCAGTCGCAAAATAGCGACCGATTTGCGACTACGATATGTAGTGGCTCTGTAGTCACAAAATGGTGGCAAAGTGCCAGCATAAAAAACATGTGCGAGTTAGGTATAACGACATTTAAGCGACTACATAGGTGTAGTCGCAAAGTAGTGGCAAATTAGTGGCAAAGTAGTCGCAAAGTAGTCGCAAAGTAGTCGCAAAATGTAGTATATATATGCATCAGCCCATTCTCTCATTTGCGAAAGCAAAAGTAAAAATTTTTGTAAAACATGTGGGGAAATTATAACAATTCGAGAGATTGGATGTACAGAAGAATTGATAATGAAACAAGAAATATCTCGGCGGAATTTGCACAAGGCATGGAGCAGTTCATGAATTTTGCAAGTAGTCAACCTATAGCTCAAAGTAGTGGAGGTAAGTTTTTCTGTCCTTGTATTAATTGCAAAAATGATAAATTTATTCCGGGACGAAAAATATGGAGTCATCTATATAGTCGAGGGTTTATGCCAAATTATTATATTTGGTATAAACATGGAGAAGAGCTGAATGTTCAGTTAGGGACGAGTAGTACTAGTCGGGGTGATGTACGAAGAAATCAGGGACGTGATTGTAGTAGTGATGAAACAGTTAGTATATCCGGTAATAGATATGTTGAAATGGTGACGGATGCATTTCGTGAGACAACGACTGATGATCAGCAGCAGTACTATAATCAGAACGAAGAAAATTATAATTATAATTATGAAGAAGAACGGCCTAATGAAGAAGCAGAAAAGTTTTACAAAATGTTATAAGGTGCAAAAAATCCATTGTATGATGGTTGTCATGAAGGGCACTCACAATTATCTTTAGCTGCTAGGTTTATGAACATCAAATCTGATTTTAATTTACCAGAAAAATGTATGGATTCTTGGGCGGAGCTATTTACAGAATATTTACCCGACGAGAATCAGGCGACGGGTTCATATTATGAAACCGAAAAATTGATGCAAAATTTAGGCCTCCCGTTTTATACAATTGACGTGTGTGTTAAAAATTGTATGATATTCTGGAAAGAAGATGAGAAATGGGAAAAATGCAAATTTTGCGATTCCCCCCGGTATAAGCCAAGCGAGGGCAGGACGAGAATACCTTTCAGTCGTATGTGGTATTTACCTATAGGTGATAGACTTAAAAGAATGTATCAAAGCGAGAAAACCGCAGAGGCAATGAGGTGGTACGCAGAGCATGAAGCAGAAGACGGAGAAATGAGTCATCCATCTGATGCTGCAGAGTGAAAATTTTTTCAATATTTACATCCTAGATTTGCTGCTGAATCTCAAAATGTTTATCTTGGCTTATGTACTGATGGGTTCAACCCATTTGGGATGTCTCGTAATCATTCATTATGGCCGGTGATTATCACTCCATATAATTTGCCACCGGAGATGTGTATGAAGAAAGAGTATTTGTTTCTAACTATTTTGAATTCGGGGCCAAATCATCCGCGTACTAGTCTGGACATATTCCTACGACCTTTGATTGATGAGTTGAAAGAATTATGGTCTATCGGAGTTGATGCATACGATGTATCGCTCAACCAAAATTTCAATCTAAAAGTTGTGTTACTTTGGACGATAAGCGACTTTCCCGCTTATGGAATGTTATCAGGATGGACAACGCATGGAAGGCTGGCCTGTCCAATTTGTATGGATGATACGAAGGCATTTCAATTACCAAATGGGAGAAAGACGTGTTGGTTTGATTGTCATCGAAGGTTTCTTCCTAATGGTCACCCGTTACGGAAAAATAAAACAAATTTTTTAAAAGGGAAGCACGCTTTGAATGACCGTCCTCCACAATCATTGACAGGTGAACAAGTTTTGTACGAGCGAATAAAAACTGTCAATCCTTTAAGAACATCTGAGTGCGGCAGAAACGGTCATGAAAGTAAAGAAGAAGGTTATGGCAGCTGGCATAATTGGCACAAAGAAAGTATATTTTGGGAGTTGCCATACTGGACAGATCTTAACCTTCGACATAATCTTGATGTGATGCATATAGAGAATAATTTCTTCGATAACATCATTAATACTATTATGAATGTAGAAGAGAAATCAAAAGATACAGTGAAGTCAAGGTTGGATATTGCGAAGTTTTGCTCTCGAAAAGAGTTGCACGTGGATGGTCGGGGTAATGCTCCATTCCCTATATTTCGATTGACCCAAAAAGCGAAAGAACGGTTATTGGAATGTATAAAAATGATGTCAAATTTCCGGACGGCTATGCGGCAGATTTAGCAAATTGTGTGGATATGGATGGACTAAAGTTTTCGGGCATGAAAAGCCATGACTGCCATGTTTTTATGGAAAGACTTCTCCCTTTCATATTTGCAGAACTTTTACCACGGAACGTTCATCTAGCATTATCAGGTAAATATAGTAATAACTATATTTGTAATTGGAAATACGTAAATTAATAATAATTGCCTGAACTAATTCATTGTCGATGGTAATTAATATATATATAGGGATTGGAGGATTTTTCCGTGATTTATGCTCCAGATCATTACAAAAAACCGTGTCCAAATTCTGAAGGAAAATATAGTCATAATTTTGTGCAATTTGGAAAAGATCTTTCCGCCTTCATTTTTCGACGTCATGGAGCATCTTCATGTACATCTACCATACGAAGCTGAACTTGGTGGACCTCTGCAATATAGGTGGATGTATCCATTTGAAAGGTTTTTTAAAAAACTTAAGAGCAAGGCGAAGAACAAACGTTATGCTGCAGGGTCGATTGTTGAATCATATGTGAATGATGAGATATCTTACTTCTTAGAACATTACTTTGCTGAACACATTCGCACGAAAAACAGGTAACCATGTTATGACGTTTATGAATTAATTATTTTATTATATAATATATAAGTAATATATATAATATATATAAACCATATATATATATATGTACAGGTCTACAAGATTCGATGAAGGTGATGTGCATGTATATCCAGATCCCGGAGTACCGGATATATTTACGCACATGGGTCGTCCAAGTGGTAAATGTAAAGAAATATGGCTCTCCGAAAAAGAATATAAATATGCACATGCATATGTATTACGGAATTGTGAATATTTTTGGCCACTAGAGAGGTACGTATATGAAAACAATTAATTGTATTTATTACATTTCAGTTCATTGTATTAAGAAATATATATTAATTTTCAATATTTACTGTTCTAGCATGTTTGAAGATCATATTCGATGTACGTATCCATATCTTTCGGAAGATGACATTTCATCTAAAAGAGAGGAAGAGTTCCACATATGGGTTAGGGATTATGTATGTTTAATTAATTATTTGACATATATATATATATTATATTTTATTTATTAATTTGGAAATACTAATTAAGTTTAATTTTTGATATATGATTAAAGGTCAATTCATGCAGTTCCACAGATTCACGTGCCTTTCCTATATGGGCTCAAGAATTAGTTCAAGGTCCGATGAATAAAGCATCCACTTGGCCGATGTATTTTACAAGAGGTTATATGTTCCACACGAAGAAACATGGACATAGAAGAAAGACATGTAACTACGGTATTTGTGTGAAGGGGGACAATTACTCAGATGCATCTGATGAAGCTGATTTCTACGGTATTTTAACAGATATCATTCAACTTGAGTATGTCGGACTCCTAAATTTGAAGATCACGCTTTTTAAATGTGAATGGTACGATCCTACACCCTTGAGAGGTACTCAGAAGTCGGAAAATGGTGTCGTTGATGTCTTATCATCGGGGAAATACTACAAATACGAACCATTTATTCTCGGTACGTACGTTTTTGGTAATAATTTACTATATATTTTTCTTACAAATTTAGAAGTAATTTATATTTTAATACGTACGATGTATCAGCATCTCAAGCAGATCAAGTTTGTTATATTCCCTATCCACACACAAAATCATCATCAAAACATACATGGCTCAATGTTTTGAAAGTTAATCCAAGATCTAACATTTTGGGGAAATACAAAAACAAAGACGAGATTGGCCTTTTGCAACAAGAAAATGATGAAGACGTAATGCATGTTAAAGAGATAGAGGTAGATCGGTTGGTCGATACAGTTAACCATACTGAAGAAATTGATTTTGATGTCGGAGATGCGGAACTAGAAGATGAATTTCAATGTAATATTTCATCTTCAGATGATGATGAGAACGAAGAAATGTAATAAATATAGTTATGCTATGTATTTTGTACATATGATTTTCATATAATTTAATGTATTACCAATATCCATATATATATAGATTTTTTAAGTAATTGAGACTGATTTGCCACCACTTTGCAACTGCATTGGCAATGTGGTCGCATTTCAGTCACAAAAATTTAATGTAGTCGCAAATCAGTCGCTAATTAGCGACTGATTTGCGACTACATTCTAAAAATTTGATGCGCAGTCGCAAATCAGTCGCTAATTTGCGACCACATATGGTTAATTCACATTTTCCCTAAGTATTTTCCACATTTAAAACTTGTATTTCTATTCTATAAGACTACTAACCATTAGAAGTGATAACATATATTGAAAACCATATTTGTAATGATTTCATATTTAGATAACATTTGGAATGTATATAAGAAGTATAAGGTTAAGTAAATTTGTTAAGGATTTAGGTAAGTTATTTGAAAATTTGGGAAATGTTATTGTTTTCATAGTAATTGAAATTGTATAACTTATAATCAATGACTCAATCTTATATAATTATATGCATTCCTCAAAATCTCAAAATTTAGGGTTTAGGGTATTATTTGCGACTGATTTGCCACCACTTTGCAACTGCATTGGCAATGTGGTCGCATTTCAGTCACAAATATTTAATGTAGTCGCAAATCAGTCGCTAATTTGCGACTGATTTGCGACCACATATGGTTAATTCACATTTTCCCTAAGTATTTTCCACATTTAAAACTTGTATTTCTATTCTATAAGACTACTAACCATTAGAAGTGATAACATATATTGAAAACCATATTTGTAATGATTTCATATTTAGATAACATTTGGAATGTATATAAGAAGTATAAGGTTAAGTAAATTTGTTAAGTATTTTAGGTAAGTTATTTGAAAATTTGGGAAATGTTATTGTTTTCATAGTAATTGAAATTTTTATAACTTATAATCAATGACTCAATCTTATATAATTATATGCATTCCTCAAAATCTCAAAATTTAGGGTTTAGGGTATTATTTGCGACTGATTTGCCACCACTTTGCAACTGCATTGGCAATGTGGTCGCATTTCACTCACAAATATTTAATGTAGTCGCAAATCAGTCGCTAATTTGCGACTGCTTTGCGACTACATTCTAAAAATTTGATGTGGAGTCGCAAATCAGTCGCTAATTTGCGACTGATTTGCGACCACATATGGTTAATTCACATTTTCCCTAAGTATTTTCCACATTTAAAACTTGTATTTCTATTCTATAAGACTACTAACCATTAGAAGTGATAACATATATTGAAAACCATATTTGTAATGATTTCATATTTAGATAACATTTGGAATGTATATAAGAAGTATAAGGTTAAGTAAATTTGTTAAGGATTTAGGTAAGTTATTTGAAAATTTGGGAAATGTTATTGTTTTCATAGTAATTAAAATTGTATAACTTATAATCAATGACTCAATCTTATATAATTATATGCATTCCTCAAAATCTTAAAATTTAGGGTTTAGGGTATTATTTGCGACTGATTTGCCACCACTTTGCAACTGCATTGGCAATGTGGTCGCATTTCAGTCACAAATATTTAATGTAATCGCAAATCAGTCGGAAATGCTGATGTAGTCGCAAATCAGTCGCAAATTAGCGACTGATTTGCGACCACCATTTCATTTGGTGGGACTTTGACAAAATCGAAAACTTTCAAACTCCCACAAAATTAACTGGTAGTCGCAAATCAGTCGCAAATTTGCGACTAATTTGCGACCACATTTACAGTTTCGATAAATGTAATTGTGGTCGCAAATCAGTCGCAAAGATGCGACTGATTTGCGACTACCAGTTAATTTGGAGGGAGGTTGACAAAACCAAAAACGTTCAAACTCCACCAAATTAATTGGTAGTCGCAAATCAGTCGCAAATTTGCGACTGATTTGCGACCACAATTACAGTTTCGATAAATGTACCCGTGGTCGCAAATCAGTCGCGAATTTGCGACCTATTTTCGACTACCAATTAATTTGGAGGGAGTTTGAACGTTTCTGGTTCCCACCAAATTAATTGGTAGTCGCAAATCAGTCGCAAATCAGTCATTGCGACTGATTTGCGACCACATCCGTGGTCGCAAAAAAATCTATAAATACCCGATGGTTTTCCCTCATTTTTCACAAATCTCTCAAACTACTTTACAAAACTCTCTCAAAAACACTTCCTAAACACTTTAGAAAAACACTATTTCTATAAATGGCAAGTGGTGGTAGGTCGTTGAGAGGTCGTGGAAGACGATCTTTCGGATCGTCTTCCGGCCGAGAAACCTCTTCGGCCTCCTCGAACCCTTCACCATCCGCTAATAGAGCGGCATCGCGGCTCCCTCCGCAATACAATTTTGTTCCTCATTCCGTTCCTGAAACCCAAACACCTCCACGGTTTCAGGAATCGGATGAACATGAGGACGAACAAATTCCCGATTGCAAAACGGGAACGGATGAACAAACTATCACTCTTGATAGTTTGTTACAAACTCCGGGCCGCGAACAGTATTTGACTGTGCTTTCTCCAGATGCGGCTCCGAATACAACGTGGTAAGCATATTTATTAATAGCTAATTTTTTAATAAATATTTATTAAAATTTAAATTATATTAATATAATTTTACATTTTTGTAATAAATATTAGGTTTGACCGCGATAACGGGTCTATTACTCGTCAAATCACAAAAATTTTGAAAAATAAGTTTGACGGTCCGTACTACAGTTGGACCGTCGTACCTCCTGAGAGGCAGGAGAAATATTTTATAGAATTTGCGGTAAGTATTTTTTTATATTGTGTAAATATTTAATAAAATATAAAAAATATATACTAATATTTTTTAAATCAATTTCAAGCAATCGTACACCTGGGATCCTCTGATCACCTCGGTGGTACGAAAAGAGTTCGAGGCCGTCTGCGTAAGGTGGATGAAAGGGATGGTGAGCACGGTTCATACAACCGGAAAACGTCCCAGATGGATTTCCCCAAGTTTATACAATATTATGACAGCACATTGGGCAACCGAAACATCTACCGAGAGGAGTACAAAATCCTCTCATAACCGCAACTCCGCTCGGGATGGTCTTGACCCGCATAAACATTTATCGGGCCAAAAATCCTACATTCAGGTCCAGCAGGAAATGGTAAGTAAAATTTTTTTTCTTCCATATTATTATGTTTTCTCATAATTAAATAATATTTTAATATCTGTGAAGGAACATAATTTGGGACGACCAGTCTCAATAGGTGAGGTCTTTATAAAGACTCACACAAGACCGGATGGTTCGTATGTAGATTTGAAAGCAAAACAAATCTGTGAAGCATACGAACGAAACATCCAAGAGAAGATGGCGATCGTGGAGGTCGATCCAACAGAAACATCTGATGGAACCTCCCGTCCAATTGAGCTGACTCAAGCATAGAAGAATGAGATCTTCTTACAGGTAAAAAAAAATTTTCAAACTTTTTTCTTTTTACATATTTTCCTAATTACAAAATAATTACATTTATTATATAATTTACGTTTTCGAAATTTTATAGTCATCTGTTCCTGATGAACGAGGCCGTCTTTATGGACTCGGTAGCCTCAACCGCGTACAGTCTACGGGTAGAAGTAGTGGGGTACAAAAACCCATTCACCCTAGTACGTTATTCTTCAAGAACAAAATGCGTTGATTAAAGCACAAAACGCGGAGATGAAGGAAAAATATGAGAAGATTGAAGAGCTGAACAGAGAAAACCAGAAGAAGATCTCGAGCTTGGAGATGCTCCTCGGATATATCCAACGGACGGATCCCGCATTCGCCTCCTTATTGCGGGATAACGATTGTACAGGGGAACCATCGACGGCTCCGCCAACCACCCCATTTTCGCCATCAGATTTCCAATTTCCGCCACCGGACAATTAGAATTTGTTTTTATGTATTTAAAAATTTTCTATAATAAATGTTAAATTTTAAATTTGTATATTTTTTAATTCAATATTTAGTTTACATATTTTTTTCATTTATTATTATAAATTTTTAATTTATTAATAAAAATTAATAAATATTCTAATAAATATTATAATAATATTTTAAACCAATTATATTAATAGTTAATCTAAATTATTTTATTAATATTTCTAATTTCAAATAATTATTTTATTATTGAAATTAATTTTCTAAATTATTATTGAAATTTTAATTTTTAAATATTATTTTACATTTTTTTAAAATAATTTAAAAAATATTAATATTATATTTCACTAATATACGAAATTATTTTAGTAGTAAAAATATATATATATTTTTTTAAATTATTAATTATATTATTTCAATAATAAAAATAAAAAATATATTAATATTTTTTTTTAAAATCTAATTACGGTGTAGTCGCAAATTAGTCTTAAATCAGTCGCAATTCTTGCCACCGATTTGCGACTCCTTTGCAACTGCGAGCTATCTGCAGTCGCAAATCAGTCACAAATTTTTGTGACTGATTTGCGACTGCGGTTCACCTGTAGTCGCAAAACAGTCACACATTTTTGTGATTGATTTGCGACTACGTTTCACCTGTAGTCGTAAATCAGTCACAAATATTTGTGACTGTTTTGCGACTGCGTTTCTCCTGTAGTCGCAAAACAGTAACAAATATTTGTGACTGTTTTGCGACTGCGTTTCTCCTGTAGTCGCAAAACAGTCACTATTTTTTGTGACTGATTTGCGACTATGGTTCACCTGTAGTCGCAAAACAGTCACAAAAAACAGTGACTGATTTGCAACTGCGGTTCTACCGTAGTCGCAAATCAGTCACAAAAATTTGCAACTGTTTTGCGACTACAAATTTAGCAACCACAACTGTAGTCGCAAAACAGTAGCAAAATTTGTTACGGAAATTCAGTGGCAAATTAGTCGCAAAAAAGCGACCACGGTTGTGGTCGCAAATTAGTCGCAAAATACCCACTATGACCGTGGTCGCAAATCAGTCGCAAAATTGCGACTGATTTGCGACTAATTTTTTTTGCGACTATTATTTTGCGACCACATCAGGTAGTCGCAAAGTAGTCGCAAAATACAGTTTTGCGACTACTTTGCGACCACTTCCGTGGTCGCAAAACGGCTGTTTTCTTGTAGTGAACATACAAGCCACACATAAGAAATTAGGAGTTAATACAATACATCGAGATAAAAATGACGATAGGATACCAATTATATCCAACAACCAAGTGTAGACAGAATTTTAACTGAGTATACACATTGTGGCAAACTTTTTAAATTTGTATACACATTACGGTAGACATATCTTAAATTGCACGCACACTTATTAAATTCGACTTTGTGGCAGACTTTTTTGTTTAGTATTCACAATGTGACAGATTTTGGGTATAAATCATATCATACTTCTAATGACATTTGGGCAGAATTAGTTATTATTACTAACATTATGGCAGACTTATCATGCAATTTCAAACGAAAACCAAATAATTTTTTTTACAAAGTAGCAGTACAACTTTTGCAATTATGTCCAATGCAAACAAGTATACTCTTTTTTGCGGTGTTTTTTCTCCAATAAACTTTTCTAAAAAAGACTTCATTCACCCATTCTTTAGCCTATCAGGTTGTTGACGAACCAAAGGTGACAAACAAACTTGAGCCAGTTTCAGGAGGTGCTTTTTCTTCGAATATATGTAACTCACTTCTAATTCACAAAATATGCTATCTAACTAAAAATCTTCATACACCATATCAATGAATTCACTATAGCTCGTACTTTCACTGACATGTAAAATCTGGTATTTTTTTCAAGTTTCCATCGATCACAAATAAGGATAATATCTTCCATGTGTTTGTTTTAACGTTTTTTGCCAAAACTTTATGTATGAAAATAAGATTTCTCGCGATAATGGAGGTGAATACCCTATTTTAGGTTACAAACGCTGGGGTTTTCACGTAATATTCGGTTTTTGAGGACCTAATCTGTAAATACGGAGCAAATATAATGAAAATCCGCCATAAAAATTGTTTCATAAATCTACGAGTTAAACTCTGCCGGGTTTGTTAGGGTAGTGTAGTAAACTTTTGTCTGTATCATTTCAGTATGAAACTCTACTGCTATATTCAATAAATTTGCTATATTTTATAAGTCTGCGGTGTCATATAGTAAGTCAGTCATAACGTAATGGTATCTAAGTTATTAAATCCAAATTTCATTAGCTCATAAGTCAGTGGTTAAAAAGAAATTATTACATAAATTAGCCGTCATTATGAAGTCATAAATCTGCCCACCTTTCATAAATTAATCGAATTTTTAAAAAATCTACTATAACCATCTGATAAATGTGCAAGATTCCACATAAATATGTCGTTCTCCGTCAATCTGCCATATCAATAAGTTTATAAGTCTACTTTTCCATAAGTCAGCAAAAAAAATCTGCCGATCTCATAAATCAGCGATGGCAAATCAGCCATTGCTATATAACTATCGTAAAGATATCGATAGATTTATTTGGCAATTTTCATAATATTCTATTGGAAATAATAAAATATTATTATTTTTTGCTGATGTGGAAATTTGAAAGTAATACTGTAATTACGTTTTTCCTATTAAAAACAAATAAAGGTAATTTCGATACAAAAAATATTTTAGTAATTAAAACAAATTGTAGATTAGTCTAATAAATACGCTAAATATTTAGGGTAGTTTAGTAAGTTTCCCAAATTAAAATTAAAAAATTTCTTATAAAATGATGAAATATGAAACCAATATTAAATTTCTTAACAATCCAATTTAAGATTATAATATACCTCAGAATTGACTCTTCAATTCAAGTTAGTATGAAATTCAGTTCGGTGTTGGATTGGTGAATTTAAATTGAATTCGGTTTGTATGCCTACAATTCTAACTACAATCCTGTGTTGAATCACATCCTCTTTGATGAAAGCATGCTGCGTCTTCAAATTCAACTTGTGTATGTGAGATAGATAGGACAGAGATGCTGAAACCTCTGGTAGGTTTTAATTAAGGAGCTAAATAAAGAAATGATTGATTGGATACATTTTGTATTACACCATTTTAACAACTGTACAAACCCATTTTTATCTACTTTTTGCCAATATTAAGATGTCAAAATATAGACTCCTTTTTATCGGTTTTCCATCACATTATCTCTCAATTTTTTATTCTCTTTTTCTCTCTCTTTCCCTTTCTCTTGCCAAAACTCAAAAAGTTTCTATCATTTCTCAACTGAATCAAAAACAAATTGAATCTTTGGTGGTCAATTTGATAATCATAAAGAAAAGGCATTAGCCACTTTCAAAACGAAGAAGATTACCCTTTTGGCGAAATTCGAATGCAAAACAAAAAAAGGGTTCTGGAGAATTTTGCTATTGTTGAGCAAAAATCTTTGTAATTTTCTTGAAGATATTTATTAAGTTTTGATTTTTGGAACTTAATAATAAAGATGTTATCTTTTCGAATGCCATCTCTCGGAAGCCAACCCACAGCATTTGCTGAAAAAATAACAGACAGCACAAAGACCATTGCACAACTCAAATCGGCTGCAACGCCCACGCCGCATGGTACAGTCACGTGCGGTTATCAAGCTCACGTAGCAGGCTTTTTCCGAAACGTCACCGTTTTATGGTCCAAGAATCTCATGCATCATTCACTCACCGTCATGGTATCGAGTTTAGACAACGACATGAACTATTGTTGCAAGATTGATCTCGTGAAGCCATGGCATTTTTGGAGCAAAAGAGGCTCAAAGTCATTTGAGGTCGAAGGAAACTTTGTTGAGGTCTTTTGGGATCTTAGGTCGGCGAAACTGTGCGGAAATGGTAGTCCCGAGCCGATGTCAGACTATTACGTGGCCTTAGTTTCTAACGAAGAAGTTGTTTTAATGCTTGGAGATTTAAAGCAAAAGGCTTACAAGAGGACGAAATCAAGACCAGCATTGGTTGAAGGATTCATATATTTTAAAAAAGAGAGCGTTTTTGGTAAGAAGACGTTTTCAACAAGAGCAAGATTCGATGAGCAGAGAAAGATACATGAAGTTGTGGTGGAAAGTTCAAACGGTGGAGTGTCCGATGAGAAAGATCCAGAGATGTGGATAAGCGTGGATGGGATCGTGCTCGTGCACGTGAAGAATCTTCAATTGAACTTTAGGGGAAACCAAATGGTGTTGGTGGACAAAACACCACTTATGGTTTACTATGATGTGCATGATTGGTTGTTTGGTAGTTCAGAGACTGCGGCGTCAGGATTGTTTTTGTTTAAGCCTGTAGCGGTTGGAGCCATGGTAGATGATTACTTCAGTGATGCGGATGAAGGAGACAGTGTTGGAGGAAGTAGTCCTTTGAGTCGGTACAATTCAGCTTCAAGTGGTTATGGACCTTTGCATGATTTCTCTTTGTTTCTTTATGCTTGGAAACTTGAGTGAATAATAATATTATTATTACTAATTCCAAATTTTATAGCGTTTATAATTTGAATCTTAAGTCGGATTAGAAACGAAGAAAAAACCGTCAACTCTTGAATTATATATACACTAATATCAAGTTATGCCAATTGTTACATCAATTTCATTTATTTTTGATTTTAACGCACAAATATTTAAAATAGAATTATTTTCATCAAAAAACAGTTTTTATTTATTTTTCTATTAAAGAGGATGACATGACTGCCAAGTAGAATTCGTATTCAAAAATATTGTTATTTTTTCGAAATCGTTTTCGATTGAATTATAACCAAAACAAAGCTGGTTTTGTGGTATTTTTCTTTTCTTTTGTTTTTATAAAAATATCAAAACAAGACATTCGCTTTTGTTATAATTCATTCATTAATAGTTTTGACAAAATGAATAGTGTTGTTCGTTTTCTCAATATTATGATTGTAGTTGCGGTTATATTGCGGTTGCGGGTGCGGTTAACACTACAGTTGTGACTACGGTATATGTTATTCGTTTGTTTGCCGCTGGCGATTGCGATTACAGTTGATCGTAGATTTTTAATCACACCGCTGTTTTAATCATCGATCAAAAAAATTGCGATATAGGACGCAGCGTCTGCCGCATATAGCTACGATAGTTAAACGAACAATAATCTGATGTAGTCAGAAACCACAGGAACCTGCGGCTGATAAACGAATATGACCTATATAATTTCATAGTCACAAGTTTGTGATGAAATGAGTCGTTTTTTCTAGAGACAAAAGTAAGAAACTTAGGAAAGAGATGTTGGAGTAGAGATGGATTTTCACGCACTATGGATTCCTTTGACTTTTTTGCTCTCATCCATGATCCACACACAACAAACTATCATGCGGATACACTATGGCATAATGTTCATCTACGTACTGCTATCTCACCTTATTTATATATATTATTTTTTTAGTTTGCGAAAAATAAAATAGGGATGACTTTTCATAGGAAAAATGTCAAAAAATTTTTTGTCACTTTGGTATAACCAGTACAATAGTCTATCAGTCAGAAGATATTTAGCATATCATCAAACCAATGTGTTATTGAAATACTTATATAAGAGAAAACGGAATTTCTAATTCGCGCTTGTTTTGATAGCCTGTCTGCTTGAGTGTTTGTCTCCCTTGCCTGGTAGCGAATGAAAAATCTCGATAATGCTGTTGGAGTATTTTGAATTCTTCTATCTCTGTTGTGAAAGCTGACCATCCATCTAGATTATTGATTAGTTGAATTACGTCAGTTGAATCTGTGTAAAACCTCTCATAGAATCATTGCCTCTTCTACAGACTAAAAATCGCCCAACGAAGCCTAAAAAATTCCATATGAAGATGAGATTGTTTTCTAAATATGCCTCTTATGCCTAACAGGTCAGTTGTTACATCCTTTAATTTGAGGATCCATCCCACCTCTGATGTTAATTTAAACCTTAACAATTTTCATCGTACATTTTTATACAATTATGAAAGTGCAATGCGGGTTTCAACATTAATAAGTCAAATTTTAGATACGATCTAACAAATGCGTGTTTTTCGACATTTCTGTTAATACTGACTGACGTGGTATAGGACGTGGATGGACTAGATGATGTGGCAGTGTATGTGCAGTAAAACAACGTCGTTTTGGTCAATTAAATCAACGTCAATTTTGGAATAGTTTTGTTTTCAGAAAATCTCCAATACCAAACCCTAATTGCGATTGAAAAAAAAGAGGAAAAGGGGAGAAAACATATGTTATGAGAAATAGCGTCGTTTTACTACACATACACTGCAACATCACCCAGTTTTATACGTCAGGTAGTATTAACGGAAACTACACTGCGTTAACGGAAATATTGAAAAAGAAACGCATTTGTTAGGTATATTTAAAATTTAAATTATTAAAATAGAAATATTGAAATGCACACTAGGACCTCGTAATTATATCAAAACGCACGATTAAAATTGTTCAGATTGAAATTCACCTTTTCCCAACTTTTCATGCACTAGAGATTTTGTTTTTGCTCTCATTCATGTTCACGCACAACAAATTAAAATGCGGATAGACTATGTTTCCAGTTTATCGACTACATCGAGAAAGGTGTGTGGCAGCGCCTAAATAAGGAGGTTCCCATTTTTTAACCGAAAATATGGTAACTTCTAAAATAAATTTCTTTACACGTTAAAATTTGGTTAAGTTTATTATAGTATTTGGTCAAATATTATAAATGAGTAATTTTAAAATAACACTTATTAAAGTTTAATTTCAAATATAACATATTAAAATTAAATTTTTTAAAATAGCACAAATAATTATATAAACATATTTATTTATTCTAAAATAAATTATACATAAATTTACAATATTATATTTGGGTTTATTTTATCAATTTAAAATTTAATTTTTCCATTAAGAAGATATTTTAATATATTTTAATGTTAAATTTATGCTAGTACTGAAAATTTAAACTAATGATGGTAATTTTGAAAAAAACTTTAAAATGTGCTATGTTAGAAAATTGCCCATATTAAATTTCTATACAAACTTCTCTAGAAGTTTATGAAATCCTAGACCACAAAATAAAATTTGGTTTAATTTGTCATTAATATTTTTGATTTGTGCATACTTATAAAGAAGTATGTTTATATTTAATTGGTTTATGCAAACTTTTAAAAAAATGTGCAAAATCCTTTATGGTGGTTTAATTTTTGAATATGATTTTCGGTTTATATAGACTTTTTCCGACATTTGGTTTATATTTGAATGGTTTGTGCACGCTTGTGCGAAAATACGCTTTAAATTAAAGTTTTCATTGCAAACATCTATAAATTCTAAAGCCCTAAACTAATAGTTTACTAAATTTGTGAAAACTACAAAAAATTTTATATAAATTTGATAAAAATATATGAAATCAAATACATAAATCAAACAATTTATATTAATCAAAATTTGTAAATCTAGAGTTAAGTTATCTTGATATCCCACATCCTAACATGGATTCACTGCACAAAACTTAAGCTAGTGAAACTTATAGGGAAAGGATCAATTTCAACATAAACAATTTTTATCGTGCGTTTTTATACAATTATGAGGCCGTAGTGCGCATTTCAACATTTGTCCCGTAATAATTCAAATTTAGACACGATCTAACAAATGTGTACTTTTTCGACATTTCCATTAATGGAGTCTGGTTTCCATGAATACTTGCTGACGTCACATAAGACGTGGATGAACTGGGTGACGTGGTAGTACGTGTACAGTAAAATGAGGCTGTTTCTCATAACACATGTTTTCTCCCGTCTTTCTCCTTTTTCAGTCGCGATTAGGGTTTGTATTACAGACTTTCCGAAAATGAAACCTTTCCGAAACCAACTTAACTCTTCACTTGTCGATTTTGGAAAGTTTTTTTCAGAAAATCTCCAATACCAAACCCTAATCGCGATTAAGGAAAGAGGAAGAAAGGAAAAAGCATGTGTTATAAGAAACGACGTCGTTTTGGTCGATTAAATCGTATATTAAAGTATAAATGTTGATTAAATCATGTGTAAAATTTGAATTATTAAGAGTAAATGTTGATTTCTGCATTGTGACCAATTATACCTAAATGATCAAGTTTATATATGAATTTTATATAACTTTGATTTATTTTGTTATGCATATATATATATATATTGATGATAACATGTTTTAATTTGATAATATTTGATGGTTTTTCATTTGATTTACTTCAAAGAGATGATATTAGTTATTTACATAAATTTATTTATATTATAATCACGAATTCAAATATTGGTTTATATTAATTTTTTAAATTTGATATTAAATTTAGATATATATATATATATATATATATATATATATATATATATATATATGCGTTAATTTGGGGATTTTTCAAAGAGTTTGCTTTGTAGTTTATTTTACAAAACATACTTTCTCATTAAAATCGCATTTTACCCAAGGACTAAATATTAATTAATTATTTTGAATTATTTGTGTGATAAAGATGATTTTATAATATCTATATGAATAAGTATTACTTTTGCTAAATAAGTTTTAAGAAAGTTAGATTTCATTTACACTTTTTGAATCAATTTTAGTAATCCTCCAATTTAAAATATAATAAAATAACTATTTAGATACTATTTTAACTTTATATTATCAAAAGAGAAGACTTTAATCAATAGCCATATGATTTATTTGTTATATGGGGCCTACAATAGCTGGGTATAATAGTGTAACATATTTATACGAAAAATATAATCAAATTCTATAGTTACATCTTTATACAAAAAAATGTAGTGGAACTCTACATTTATCAGATGCATGCAGAAATGGTGTAGCTACTCGGCCATACTCGGCCATTTGATCATCTCAGTCATGTGTTATATGAAATGCTATTGTGAAGAAAAGATGGATAAACGTAATTATTTTATATTGATATGTAAGCACTACAACTTTATATATACATGATTATGAATCGTTATCAAAATTAGAGATAAGGATTAAATTAATTATAATATATGGAAGAATATATACTCTAACATACAATACCACTAATATGCATCAATATGTATATAAATAAGTATAATGGTTTATCTTGGAGACTAGATAATCTAAAACATTCTAAATGAACTAATAAAGAGTATCTACTTAATAACTTATAACACTCTCCGTTGGATCTTCTTTATAATAAAATCGTTTGAAATGTGCATAATATGTTGTCTTATTAAAAACTTACCGGTAAAACCAATGAAAAATCATGGTTAAGAAAAAAAGACTACAATGCACATTTATTCTTCCTAAAAAATACATCTATCAAAAAATTTGATACGATGTAATCAAATATAATGATATGTTTGCGCTGCATTGGTTAGACGTTGTAGTATTGTTTTTCGTTTGATCATCGCATATTGTCGACGCATATTATATCACAATTTTTTATCGTAAATGTTATAATTCCGCACCGATTAAAATTTTTTACCGTAATTTTCTGTGGTCGATCACAACGTTTGATCGCAGGAAACTCCGGCGATCAAACGAATAACATTTGGCCGCATGACGCAGTCTTAACTTCTTGCAGCTACGAAACGAACATCCATGTTATCTCAAATAAGCTAATCGAATCCTCTTAATTTCATGTTGGTTGGTGTGATCTCAAACATGTTACTATTATCTTTATTATTATTATCCTTAATCCACTGTACAGGAGATTTGATGAGTTTAAAGTTTTTTATAAGAGTGATTCGATATCGTTTTTGGCTTCACTCTTGAAATCTTAATGATTTCATGGAAATGAAAGTATGAAAATTTTGTATTCTTTTTGTGAAGAGAGTCATATGATCAAAGTATCTTTTGTCCTTCATGATAGGTATCTGAACACCTCGACTTGTTGCAGAATGAGTTTAATCCATTTATTGCAAAATGGATTTATAAGGACAAACATGAAGATATAGAGTAAATTAAAAAATACATTTAAAGATGCAGATATTGATCACTAGAGATGATATTATCCACCTACAAAGATTGAGAAAACAACAAAATAAAATATTAAAAACATATGTTTATATCCAACTCAAACACATATTACCAAATATTTTGAATAAACAATATTTACTCTACAAAATACATATTTAAAAATTTTCAGACCATAGTGAAAAATCAAGTTAGAGATCATAAAGTTATGGAAAATATAACGAATACCATTATTTTTCAAAATATCCGGTCCTTAAATTTGAACGTGTATTGTGGGAAACTGAAAGACACATTAAAACAAAAAAAAAGAATTCGTTAGGCAATGCTGTATTTTTTATCACAGAAGTTTTTCTCTATTACAATTGTTTTTGTCCAACACTCTATTTATACAACAAACTTAAATGAAAACCCTAAAGCACTGCCGATTTTGCTTGCCAAATGTTTTTATCGTGTGGGTGTTAAGTATTTCAGAGTATTAAATCGGTTGTGTGTCGCTATTTGATGTTCAGTACTATTCTCATGATTTGGCTGTTTTTTTTAGGTTTTGCAGCTCGTCCTTCGCTCTTGTCCTCTTCTGCAATGGATGGAGAAGGAGATCGACTTTGGATTAGGTTGGGCTGCATAATTTTCTTGCTCGATTCCTAAATAAAGTGCAGTAATACACTTTGTTTTGAGCTCAACTAATATCACCTATCAGGTGTAGATGGGAAGGTGACACCGAGTTTGGATCGCAACGATGTAAAAGGTTCACAAGGTAATGATTTTGTAAATACATCAGCGAGTTAGAGAGTACCGGGGATGTGTTTGATGAGCACGGTGTCGAGTGCTACTATTTCACGAATGTGGTGATACTGCATTCCAGAGCGTTTACTGCGAGCATGATAAGTTGGATTGGTGGTAAGAGACACGGCTGACATATTGTCGCAATAGAGCTCGGGAGTGTCCAATAAGAGAACTCCAAGTTCACAGATGATCGAGTGGAGCCACGTCATTTCAGATGTTGTATCAGACAGAGAGCGATATTCTTTTTCGGTGGAACTCTTGGACACAGTTGGTTGTTTCTTCGAAGAACAAGAGATGAGGTTTAGACCAAGAAAGGTGTAGTACCCACGTATTGATCAACTAGTGGAGTAACAGCGGCCGAATCATTGCCGTTATAAGCATGGAGGACTGAATCGGTGTGTTTGGTGAAGGATAAACCTATTGCAACTGTTTCTTTGACATAACGGAGGATCCGTTTTAAAATATTAAAGTTAAAAACTATTGGAGCATGCATTTTCTGGTAAAAAAAGTTGACATCAAATGGGTTGTCGGGGTGAGTCAAATTCAAGTATTGTAATTTCCAAAAAAGTTGACCAACAATGTCTTGAAAATTTGTTATAAACACCGCATAATATTTAAATATTGAATTGAGACAATCGGAACAGGCCTCCAGAGGTCACAATAGATCCGTTCTTGTGGTTTTGTAGAGATAAAAGAAGATGCACAAAATGGAAGGCGTGAGCTCTTTCCAAGTTTACAAGCTTCACACATTGTTGCTATGCGTTTATTAATGCAGATAGATTTTGAGGCCGCCAACTACTGAAAAACTTATGGATTCAGGTATCCAAGACGTGTATGTCATGTTTCATCCGTAGGTGGCAAAAATGGGCCATTTTCGACCATGACATAATCCATGTCATTGTATGGTTGGACATGAGTCAAATTCTGGATGGAATTCGTGACATGAGTTGTGGATCCCGTATCCAAAAGCCATTTGTTGAGTTTCAAGCTTCTGTGATTACACTTGTACTTTGAAAAGGTTGTTTTAACTTGGTTTAGGGCAGTGTTTAGATGAAAAACAGAGCATGAGAGTTAAAATGATTCACACCGAGATTTAACGAGTTCGGACCCTTGGGAAAGGTCCTACGTCTCGCCGGAGATGGTATCTGGAAAATCCAATAAGAATTTGCTCAAACGTGAGCCTTTTCAACTGTTTACAATCAAACTATTTCTCTCTAACTCTTACTCGCACTTCTTAACTCACGCATACAACAATTTGTGTTCGGTTAATTTAAACTGAACAAGAACAACATTCATGTGATAAACTCTACGGTTGACTTGTTGCAAACTCGAGTTTATCTGTCTGTAGTTAGAGATCTTTCTTGTTTGTCCTTCTCTGCAAACTTTGAAACTTTGTCGAATACTCTACTTAATTCTTCAACAGCATGCCAAGTCTCTGATTCTGAGAAGGAGAAGAAGACAGTTGATTCCTGATTTAGTTTTTACTTAAAACAAACTGAAACCTTCTGAATTTTTAAGAGTGTTCTAAACACTCTTTCTTTTTCGACTTCAGAATACATTCCAATTAACTTCTACAAAACTCCACCTTAGTTTGAATGTTCCCCAACTTGACTCCTTTCTTAGTATTCTTGGATTCTCCCAGCTCCGGTAACTTGTTATATCCTTCATTCTGAGATTCTGAGCAGCTCCAGGGCCTTGTGGAGCTTGCTCACTGGTACAGTTTTGGTGAAGATATCAGCCGGATTCCACATTGTAGAAACTTTAATGATTTTAACCTCTCATTCTGCAATTTTATCTCTAATAAAGTGCAGACGAACATCAATATGTTTGGTCCTCTCATGGTGTACAGAGTTCTTCGAGAGAGAGATGGCACTCTGAGAATCACACATGATCTCAATGCATTCTTGTTTAAATCCCAATTCTTCAGACAAACCTTTCAGCCACACTCCCTCTTTTACAGCTTCAGTTAAGGCCATGTATTCAGCCTCTATGGTTGATAGAGCAACAACTTTCCGTAGACCTGACTTTCAACTGATTAGATTACCTCATGTAGTGAATACAAAACCAGTAATTGACCTTCTTTTGTCCAAATCTGCAGCATAATCCGAGTCGCAAAACTCTTTCATTGTCAAGTCCTCTTGTTTTCTGAATTTGAGCTTGTGATTCAGAGTAGCTTTGATGTATCTAAACACCCACTTGACTACTGTCCAGTGTACCTTTAGAGGCTTACTCATATACCTACTAATCATAAAAACTAGATGAGCTAAATTCGGCCTTGTCCCAATCATGGAATACATGATACTACCTACTACATTCGAATAAGGTATGCTTTTCATGTAGTCTGCTTGTGCTAATAGTTCATCTTCTCCTTCAGTCTTAAGTCTGAGATGTATTCCCATTGGTGTCTATACTTCTTTAGACTGTTCCATCCTATACATACGCACAATCTTTTTGAGATAATCCTTCTGAGACACTTCCAGGATTCCTTTTGACCTGTCTCTACTAATCTCCATTCCCAGAATCTTCTTTGCTTCTCCTAGGTCCTTCATCTCAAACTCAGCCTTTCAAAGATCCTTGAGCTCTTGTATTTTCTTCTTATCATTTGCTGCAATCAACATATCGTCGACGTACAAGAGCAAATAGATATAGGAGTTGTTCTCAAGTTTTTGATAATAAATGCAGTGATCAAAACTACTCCTTTGATAGCCTGAATCTTTCATAAAACTGTTGAACCTCTGATTCCATTGTCTTGGTGATTGCTTAAGTCCATATAAAGACTTTCTAAGCAGGCAGGCTTCATCTCTAGATTCTGTATTCATCTTGTATCCTTTTGGTTGCTCCATTAGGATATATTCATCTAAGTTTCCATGTAGAAATGCAGTTCTCACATCTACCTATTCTAATTCCAGATCAAGATTCACAACATACGATAGATTCAATATGATAAAGACATGTTTCACTACAATAGATAATATTTCTTGATAGTCCAACCCTTCTTTCTGCAAATATCCTTTGGCAACCAGCCTTGCTTTGAATCTCAGATGATTAGATCCATGTATTCCAGTCTTTCTTTTGTATACCCATTTACACCCAATTACCTTACCATGTTCAGGTCTTTTTACTAAGGTAAAAGTCTGATTCTTGTGTAAAGAGTACATCTCTTCATCCATTGCCTTCTTCCAATTATTCCAGTCTTTATCCCTCAAAGCTTCTTCATAACTGCTGGGCTCTAGATATTCTCCATCTTCACTTACTGACAGAGCAAAACCCACTAGACTGTCTTCATTCCTCTCTATAAGATGTGAATCATCAAATCTTGCAGGTTTTCTGGTGGTTCTTCTTTCTCTGTCACGTGTTAACTGATAGCTGATGAGATCATTTGCAGGGTGACTTTCTGGATTTTTTGAACTGCTTTCTTGTTTTTCATCTTTTGTTACTAACAGTTTATCTTCTTCTTTCTCATCTGCTCCACCTAAGTCCCTGAAGTCTCTAAGATTAACCTCATATTTAAAGATTACATCTGAGCTTTGTCCACTCTCTTTGATCTTTGGTTGTTGATTTAGGTGCTTATACATTTTCTCTTCATGAAATGTTGTATCTCTCGTGATCAGACATTTCTTTTCTTCAAGCAACCAAAATTTGTATCCTTTCACTTCCGTGGGATAACCCACAAATACTCCTTTAGTGGCTCTTAGATTTAACTTCCCCTGATTTTGATGAATGTAGGCCATTGAACCAAACACTCTCATTTCTTCATACTTTGGTTTCATTCTAGTCCACAACTCCTCTGGTATATTGAAATTAACAGCTGAAGAGGGTGATCTGTTAATATGAAAAACTGCAGTGGCAGCAGCCTCTGCCCCAAAACACTTAGGTAATCCAGATTTACTTAAGATACATCTAACTTTATCTAAGATGGTTCTATTCATTCTTTCAGCTGTTCCGTTTTGTTGGGGAGTGTAAGCACAAGTTTTGTGCCTGGTGATGCCTTCATTTATGCAGAAACTGTCAAATTCTCTATTGCACAATTCAAGTCCATTGTCAGTTCTTAGGATCTTTACCTTCCTTTCTGTTTGATTTTCAACCATCTTTTTCCAGTCAACAAAACTAGCAAAGGCCTCATCCTTTGTTCTCAGAAAGCTAACCCATGTTTTCCTCGTTAGATCATCTATAAAAGAGATGAAATACTGACATTTTCCCAGATATATTGGTACATTGGGTGAACCCCACAAATCAGAGTGAACATATCCAAGTTTTTCACTTGTAACATGTTTGCTAAATCCCAAAACTCACTCGGTGAGACTTCCCATAGATGTAGTCTTCACAAAAGTTCATGTCTGTAACTTTTGATTTGTCTAGATAACCTTTACTGACCAGCATTTTCATCCCTTTCTCACTCATGTGGCCAAGCCTCCTGTGCCACAATTGAGTTTCATCCTTTGAGCTAACCATAACATTTACTTCTCCTGTTACAACGTGCCCTTTCAGAATGTAAAGAGTATCTGTTTTTACTCCTTTGATCAACGTTCTGCAACCCTTCTAGATTTTCATGACTCCATCTTTGGATTGAAACCAACACTCTTGATCTTTAAGTGTGCCTAGTGAGAATAAATTCTTAGACATGTTTGGTACATATCTCACATTAGTTAACAATACTGTAGTATTGTCATCACTTCTTATTCTTATGTTTCTAATCCCTTCTACTGATGAGTAAGTGTCATTTGCCATCCTCACTTTTCTTGAAGCAACCTCCTTCAGTTCTATGAACCAATCCTTTTTGGGTGTCATGTGAAAAGAACAACCTGTGTCCATAATCCATTTTTCTGTTAACTCACAATCCAAAGATAGCAAGGCTTCTAAAATCATCAAGGCTGTAGCATATGCAATCTGTCCTGTGACATTGGAGGATTCTCTTCAATCCGTATTATCTTTGTATGACTGACTGTTTCTTTCTTTCCACAAGGTACACTGTTTTTTGAAGTGCCCTTCTTTCCCAAAGATCCAACAAACTCTTTTAGGCCTAGATTTGGATCTCAATTTCGTCTTACCCATGTCATTACTCTTATCCCTTCTGACTGCTCTTCCTCTATCTTGTGCAAATAATCCCTCTGAAGTGTTCTTAGATGTCTTTCCACTTTCACTCAGCTCGAATTCCTTGGATCTAATTGCTACAACAATCTCATCCAGAGAGAGTGTAGTCTTTCCATACTTCAGAGTGTCTATAAGCTGATTGTAAGCTTTTGGCAACGACATTAACATAATAATAGCTTGATCTTCATCAGAAACATTCACTTTGACATGTTATAGATCAGCTATTAGTCTAAGAAAATCATTTATGTTTTCTTTCATTGTCAAACAGTCGTTCATCTTATAGTTATACAATTTCTGCTTGAGTTATATTCTATTTGGTAAAGATTTAGCTAGGAAGAGTTGATCGAGTACCTTTAGCATTGATGCTGCAGATTTCTCCTTGATGATCTTTCTGAGAACATTGTCTCCCACACTCAGAATGATCGTAGACATGACCTTTCTCCTTTTCTCCAGTAGGGACTTCTCTGCTGCAGCATCTTCATGAGATATGCCAACTGAAGTTTCTTCTCATGTGTCTCCTGTTGAAGCTTCTTCTTCTGCAGCTTTAACTTCTCCAAGACCCTCTTTCAAGCCTAGTATCTCAATATGAGCCAGAAGCTTCTCCTTCCATAACATGTAATCTCCTTTTCCATCAAACTTTTCTACTTCTATTCTAGCCGTAGACATTCTCCTATAACTGACTTGAAGTAAAGTTATTATTTTTTGGAAAAACCAAGCTCTGATACCAGTTTGTTGAGTTTCAAGCTTCTGTGATTACACTTGTACTTTGAAAGAGTTGTTTTAACTTCCTTTAGGGATGTGTTTAGACAAAAAACAGAGCATGAAAGTTAAAATGATTGACACGGAGATTTAACGAGTTCGGACCCTTGGGAAAGATGCTATGTCTCGCCGGAGATGGTATCCGGAAAATCCACTAATAATTTGCTTAAACGTGAGCCTTTTCAACCGTTTACAATCAAACTATTTCTCTCTAACTCTCACTCGCACTTCTTAATTCACGTACACAACTTGTGTTCGGTTAATTTAAACTGAACAAGAACAACACTCCTGTGATAAACTCTACGGTTGACTTGTTGCAAACTCGAGTTTGTCTGTCTGTAGTTAGAGATCTATTTTGTTTGTCCTTCTCTGCACACTCTGAAACTTTGTCGAATCCTCTGCTTAATTCTTCGACAGCATGCCAAGTCTCTGATTCCGAGAAGGAGAAGAAGACAATTGATTCCCGGTTTAGTTTTTACTTAAAACAAACCGGAACTGTAACAACCCTGACCCGTAGATGGGATACCGTTTAACATCCCTGATCCTCAATAAGGATCATTAGGGGTGAATCATGGTCGGATTGGGATGGAATATAGGCATGGCCTAGAATATTGGCCAATGACCTATAACCGCCCATAGTAGCTCAAATTCTGCAACACTTTGAGCTCGGTAAGTGGCTGGGTAGCTCAACTGAGCTGGACGAGTTGACCGACAGCTGGGCGAGTTGGCCGACAGCTGGGCGAGTTGGCCGACAGCTGGGCGAGTTGATCGACAGCTGGGCGAGTTGGCCGACAGCTGGGCGAGTTGGCTGACAACTGGGTGAGCTGACCAATAGCTTAACTGAGTTGGGTGAACCGAACTAGCTAGAGCTCGAGCTGGGGCAGTGAGGTAGTGGGCATGTCCAAAAGACATGTCCAATGGGTGAAAAGGGGTGTCTCTTGGCGAAGAGAGATGCCCATTCACCAAGAGATGTGACCCAATCTCCAATCCAAATGGATGGTGGAGATTGAACGAGAAAAGATGCGAATGAATGGTTGTGTCCGGTGGAATGTGACTCTAGATTCCTATATATAGGAAGGGATTTCGTGGTCTAAGGGGGGACAAAAAAGTCACAGGGATACACACAGATAACCACACACGCTTAGAGAGAGACACACACACTTACACACATGGGGGAATGTCCAATTGATCGGTTGGCCGGAGGAAATGGGTGATCCCTTCCAGGGCTGGATAGTCGATTAGCTATGCCCTGTGGCCGGACCAAGTACGTCAATCCGATTGATTGGCTTGCCAGGAATCGGCTGATCATTTCCGGACAGATGGTTGGCCGGATGTGTCATATGACCGGACTGAGAGTGTCATTGGCCAGACTTGGGGCGACCCTTACAGCTGGAAGCCGGGTGTGTCCTTTGGCTAGATCGGGTGTGTCCTTTGGCTAGAATGGATGTGTCATTTGGCCAGATCGGGTGTGTCTGTTGGTGAGATCAGGTGTGTCCATGTACTTGAACGAGTGTGTCCTTTGGCCGGACCAGGTGTTTCCGTTGGCCAAGGTTAGAGTGACCTAAAGACATCGAAAGTAGATCCGGTCCGATAAGGACGAATTGGGAATGGGGAAAGCCCGGTCTCTTTATGTGCTTGGTCTGTGGGGATGGTTGGTTGAATGACTAAATACCAAAGGGATCAGTTCGACCTAATCAGCCTTTGGGTGGATTCTGTTGATGGTGCATGACACGAATGGGCTAAGGTGTGTAGTGAACTTCTTCTAACTTGGTTTGGTAGATGGAATCTAGGCTCCTAAGTGTATTGCTGCGTAAAGGGAATGACTTTAACCTAGAAAGGTTAGAATAGTAAAAATGGTTCCGCTGCATAACGATAATGCCTAATGTTGAACCTCAAATGGTAATAAGAGTAATGTGAGATTCAATACTCTTAGCTCGGCTAGAAGGTGGGCTGAGCCAGAAAGCCTTTACCGTAGCCTAAGGATGGTCAGGTAGGGCGTTTCAACTTGGATTCTTTGGGAATCCGAAAGGGAACAACCTTTACGGACTGGAAGTACGGGGAGGGGTGTTTAAAGTGATATCAGAGCATGCTTGATTCTAATATGGACCAAGGCTCGGATTAAAAGGACAAGGGTGAAGTCCGGTAAATTCCAACGACTTAACGGTGATCATAGGTGACTATGATCTGAGGAAATAAAAAGACTATACCATATCAATGTAATAATCTTAGTTGTTCGGTAGTTGAGGTAGGATCGGGATAAGTCACTTGGGAGTTGAGTGTTCTCACCAAAACTTGTACGATTACCAAGAAACTTACCGAAGGCTTTGTTACATTACCATTGATAGGTAGAAGTCGGTTATAAGAATGGGTTTATTGTTAAACCGCGATTAATGGAAATGGTGGCAAAGTTCAACGCCAAATAGTAAACTGCCCAAAGGATGGTGCAGTAACTCACCATGTTTTAAGGTAAACTGACTGGAAGTTGAGGCAAAAAGGGATATCGTTCTTGGAACCAGGCGAGTTGCCAAGGCATATTTGCTAAGCCAAGATGAACTATCCAAAGAGAGGAACCTTGAAAACGGGAAGAGTTTAACAATTCGATGATGTACCCAAGATCTTGATAAAGGTAGGGAAGTTCATGGCTGAACGGAAGTTGAGGCAGTAAGTACTAGTGCTTAGGAACTGAGAAAGTTTGCTAAGGCAAGTCGATAAAGCCAATATGTACTTACCGAAAGCTTGAACTACTACATATGATCTAGTGTATGGGCACGAGTACAGATTCAGAGTTGGGAAAAATAAACGGAAAAGGCCGTTGGGAAAAGTGTTAGACTATAAAGGGAATTATGGTGAGGCCAGTTAATACGATTAGGAACGGTGGATGTTCCTAAGGCGTGGTCTTGCACCGAGAGATTACCCTAGAGAGTCAATAGAAAATGAATTGATCTGGTCAGGAAGGGGCCAAGGTCGGGCAGTGTAGATAAACACATCCTATTTGATTCCGGTGCAAGATGGAATGGTTTTAAGAGAGTGGGATTCAAGGAGAACCCATATCTGGAATGAGTAAAGTACAAGTGGCTGGAGGGCAAATAATGAATTCCCTTGGAATTGTACGGAACATCCCGGTTATGATTGGGAATGTCAGTTTGCCGGCCGACTTGGTAGTCATCCAACTCAAGAATTACGAGGTAATCTTGGGTATGGACTGGCTAGGAATGAACAAGGCGACCCTAGAGTGTCATAGGGGCCAAGTTCGGTTTGAAAAAGAAAGGGGAAATTGGAGTTCCAAGGGATCCAACCCACCTCGAGAAGTTTGATAATCTCAGCAATCCAGGCAGAACGGATGCAAGAGAAGGGGTGCGAGGCCTATGTAGCCACGATAAGCACCGAGAAAAATAAGATGAGTTGAAACTCAGGAAGTGAGTCTTGCAAGACCACAAGTGGATGAGTTGAAAACTCGGGAATAAAAGGAAACAAAAATCTAAGAATTCTGAAGTGGTTAAGGTAATGGAATAATATTCAACAACCACCGAATTCGAGGACGAATTCCTATTAAGTGGGGGAGATTGTAACAACCCTGACCCGCAGATGGGAGACCGTTTAACACTCCTGATCCTCAATAAGGATCATTAGGGGTGAATCATGGTCGGATTGGGATGGAATATAGGCATGGCCTAGAATATTGGCCAAAGATGACCTATAACCGCCCATAGTAGCTCAAGTCCTACAACACTTTGAGCTTGGTAAGTGGCTGGTCAGCTCAACTGAGCTAGACGAGTTGACCAACAGCTGGACGAGTTGGCCGACAGCTGGGCGAGTTGATCGACAGCTGGGCGAGTTGGCCGACAGCTGGGCGAGTTGGCTGACAACTGGGTGAGCTGGCCAGTAGCTTAACTAAGTTGGGTGAACCGAACTAGCTAGAGCTCGAGCTGGGGCAGTGAGGTAGTGGGCATGTCCAAAAGACATGTCCAATGGGTGAAAAGGGGTGTCTCTTGGCGAAGAGAGATGCCCATTCACCAAGAGATGTGACCCAATCTCCAATCCAAATGGATGGTGGAGATTGAACGAGAAAAGATGCGAATGAATGGTTGTGTCCGATGGAATGTGTCTCTAGATTCCTATATATAGGAAGGGATTTTGTGGTCTAAGGGGGGACAGAAAAGTCACAGGGATACACACTGATAACCACACACACTTAGAGAGACACACACACTTACACACATGGGGGAATGTCCTATTGATCGGCTGGCCGGAGGAATTGGGTGATCCCTTCCACGGCTGGATAGTCGACTAGGTATGCCCTCTGGCCGGACCAAGTAGGTCAATCCGATTGATTGGCTTGCCAGGGGATTGGCTGATCATTTCCGGATAGATGGTTGGCCGGATGTGTCGTATAACTGGACTGAGAGTGTCATTGGCCAGACTTGGGGCGACCCTTACAGCTGGAAGCCGGGTGTGTCCTTTGGCTAAATTGGGTGTGTCCCTTGGCTAGAATGGATGTGTCATTTGGCCAGATCGGGTGTGTCCGTTGGTAAGATCAGGTGTGTCCATGTGCCAGAACGAGTGTGTCCTTTGGCCGGACCAGGTGTGTCCTTTGGCCAAGGTTAGAGTGACCTAAAGACATCAAAAGTAGATCCGGTCCGATAAGGACGAATTGGGAATGGGGAAAGCCCGGTCTCTTTGTGTGCTTGGTCTGTGGGGATGGTTGGTTGAATGACTAAGTACCAAAGGGATCGGTTCGACCTAATCAGCCTTTGGGTGGATTCTGTTGATGGTGCACGACACGAATGAGCTAAGGTGCGTAGTGAACTTCTTCTAACTTGGTTTGATAGATGGAATCTAGACTCCTAAGTGTATTGCTGTGTAAAGGGAATGACTTTAACCTAGAAAGGTTAAAATAGTAAAAATGGTTCCGCTGCATAACGATAATGCCTAAGGTTGAACCTCAAATGGTAATAAGAGTAATGTGAGATTCAATACTCTTAGCTCGGCTAGAAGGTGGGCTGAGCCAGAAAGCCTTTACCGTAGCCTAAGGATGGTCAGGTAGGGCGTTGCAACTCGGATTCTTTGGGAATCTGAAAGGGAACAACCTTTACGGACTGGAAGGGGTGTTTCATGAACCTTCTGAATCTTTAAGAGTGTTCTCAACACTCTTTCTTTTTCGACTTCAGAATACATTCCAACTAACTTCTACACTATTCTTGACCAGTGTGAACCGTGACGCCGGTTATTCGCATTGCAACAAGAGCATGTGTTGGGTCTTCGTACTGATAAGAGTTGTTGAACCTATGCCAACATTTCAAAGCAGAATGACCCATTTTGCCACATATTTGACATGTAATCCATTGTTATTATCACTTGATCCTACTGAAATTGGTGATGATATTTGTTGGTGAAATCCCCATCTTCTTGTGGAGAAGGATCCTCTACTTTGGTTGGCTTGAAATCTATTATAAGAACTTCCTCTTCCACGATTTGCATTGTATTGAGAACCCAGATATCCTTCTGTTCTTGTTGTGTTAAACGCCAAGTGTGGAGAGACATTAGTCTCTAGAATGTAATTTTGCTGACGATCGTCATAGCTGGTAAGTCATGGAATGACGTTTTCAAAGTTTGGGCAGGGAACAGTGTCTAATGAATTTTTGATATTTGTTTTGATTGGTTCGTAGTTCCTGTCCAGACCTTGAAGTACATCGAAGATTTTCATCTTCTCCCTCATTGGATTATTGATGCTAGCTTATCACAAAGGCCCTTAGCATCCTTAAGATAATCGTTCATGGTTTTATTTCCTTATGAATTTTTTTGCAGTCTTCGTTGAAGTTCAAAGAGTCTTGTAGAAGAAAATCGATTAAAATGCTGAGCAAGAGACATCCATACTTAGTGTGATCTTATTGATCCAATGACTACGTTGAGTCTATCCTCAGAAAACAAGCCCAACAGCCATAATTTCATCACTTTATTAGCTTTACTCCAGGTTTGAAAATCTGGATTCGCAGCTTTGTTACTCTGGCCGTTTATTGTTGGTACTGGAATGAAGGCAACAAGTATAGGGAGAAAGCCAGTTAGAACCTCAATACTTTCTGATGGGAGAGGAACACTTCGAACTGTGATTTCTAGAGTATGTAGTTTTTTCCGTATGTGTGACGGTAACACAGTTTGAAATGTTCAAAGAAAGCACAAAATAGAGCTCCACGACAAAATTATCCATGGCTTTCCGTAAAATAATCGTGTTTGGGAGAAATTCCCATGGTATCATGGTACATTTATCATTTTCCTTTTCATACTACCATGAAAGACAGTAAAACGGAAAGGAATTTATTGAGCAATGCTATATTTTTAGCATTGAAGTTTTTCTCTATTACAATTGTTTTTGGCCAACACTCTATTTATACAGTAAGCTTAAACGAATAATTCTAAAGCATTGCTGATTTCGTTTGTCAGATGTCTTCATCGTGTGGATGTTAAGGATTGCAGAGAGTATCAAATCGGTTGTGTGTCGCTATTTGGTGCTCAGTATTGTGTTCATGATTTGGCTATTTTTCTGCAGGTTTTGGATATCATCCTTTGCTTTTATCATCTTTTGCAATGGATGGAGAAGGAGATTGGCTGCATAATTTTCTAACCCGATTTATTTTTTATATTAATCACGAAATACATTTAAAAAGAAACTTCAATATGTAAGATACTATATGAAAATGCCATTACTAGAAAAAAAAGAAAGAAGAAAAAGTCATTACGGATAATAATGATTCATTTTTTATAATATTAGAATTTCCGATCAGAAATCTTTTTTAAAAAAATCATACGTATATTAATTAAAGAATGAAAATTTTGATGAAGTGTCCACACACAATTTTCTCAGATTTTTTTTAAATAAAGATAATTCTAAAAAATAAATTGATATTTAGATTGGATTATTTTAATGTCAATAACTATATTAATTTTTAAATGAAATTTATAAGGATTTGATTTTAAGAATCATACCACAAGTCTACAACAATAAATAAAATAAATATTAATTTACAACTACTGCTGATTACTTTAATTTTACGTTACCTTTTCTATCAGACATTATCGTGTTGATTAATATACAATATAAAATATCTACTGTTTATTTTTAGAAAATGGAAATATTTGTAATAGTTAATCTAATACTTTTTACGTTAGATTATAAATTTTGAAAATAATTTTGATAATTTTGGACATTTTACCACATGATTTCCACACGATTACCACATTATTTGGTGGGTTTTCTAAAAAGATATGTTTTATTTTGTAAAGAATTTCTTTAATTCAGAGCAGATGTATCTAGACATAACTTATATTCATATATGTCTCATCTCTAAAATTGACACATCTATGGAAGTTAAAAAATCCAGATCCATAAGTTCTTGCAATGTCTCTTGCGAAATAATCTTTAAAGTCATAGCTAAGAGATAGAAACATTTCCCTCACACTATAATAATGTTTTCCAATATGCTTTTACTCTGGATAGACCTATAATTGACAATTTTCTAGCAGCGAATAAACTTAGGAATTCACTAGAAAAAATACATGGCAGTGAAACTTGACATAGTTAAAGAATTTTATAAGGTGCATTGAGATTTTATAATTGATATGATGAAAATTTGGCTTGTATTATCCAGTGTAATATATCTCGTGACAGTAAATGGTGCACTTGTGGGTAAGGTTTGGCCAAAGATAGGTCTTCGCTAAGGTGATCTTTTGTCGTCTTATCTATATCTTATCTGCATTGAATGATTATTTGTTTTAACTCAAAACGTAGTTTTTCAAGGGAGTTTTCATGGGTTTAAAACTAGTGGTAGTACTCCTTTTTCTCATTTATTTTGTGTAGATGACTCTCTCATATTCTGCCAGGAAAATATTAAAAATTTTAGGGTGTTTCTGGAAACTTACATATATATTAAATATTCTACAAATGTGTCCAATAAAATTAATTGTTTATTGAGTCTCATCTTATACTTGACGTACACATTCGGGTTCACATTTAGGTTTCGGATCGAGGGGCTCCCAAACTTTTTTGTGGAAATTTTGATGCGAGAGATACAATGTTTGCTGAAAAATGAGATCGAAGAAGTGTATCAACGGTTAGACCATCTACAAAAACAACAACTTAAAGTAACACAAAAAGTACTTATCAGGCGTGAAAGAATTCTGCCTACACAAGCAATAGTTGTATAAGAAGAAAACTATTACAGCCGTGATGAACAATCTTTTCACATAATACAAAGAAGGTCTAAACGGTAAGACAAACAAAATAAAGGCTTGATGATAATCTTGTAGGCCTTAAACTCAAAATCTCATCATTACAAGGAAAGAATGACCATGATGCATACTTGGAATGGGAGAAAAAAGTGGAACTTGTCTTTGACTGCCACAACTACACCGAATACAAAAATGTTAGAGTAGTCATCACTAAATTCTATGATTATGTTATAACTTCGTGAGATCAGTTGGTTATAAGTAGGAGGTGCAATAGGGAGCAACCAATTAAAACTTGGGATGAGATGAAGGTCATTATTATGAAGCGTTTTGTACCTAGTCACTATCATAGTGAGCTACATAAGAAGCTAAGGAAACTTACTCAAGGAAATAACAGTGTGGAAGACTATTACCAGGAGATGGAGAGTGTCATGATCAAAGTTGATATTGAGAAGGATAGAGAGGCCACAATGGAAAGATTTCCAAGTGACATGAACCAAGACATACAACACCGCTTGGAGTTGTAACATTATGTGGACTTGGAGGAGATGGTACACAAGGCGATTCTGGTAGAACAACAGCTCAAGAGAAGGGGTATTACACACCAATATTATGGAGCTACCTCATCTAGCATGAGGCCTAATTACTCCAAGGAAGCTAGAGCACTTCAAAAACCACCATTTGAGACAAAGCCAAATGTTGCCAAACAAGAAACTAAGGAAAGGAATGCAAAAAAAAGAAGAAGAAACCGGGTAGTGACATGCTTCAAGTGTCATGTCAAGGGGCACTATGTCAATGAATGTTCAAACAAATGGACCATGTTGCTTCTGGACAATAGAGATAGTGTTACCGAAAGTAAGGAAGAAGTAGTTTTAGATTCTATGCTTTTACTATAAGATTGTGAAGAACTAACTGCTTTAGGAAAATTGTTGGTAACTCGAAGAACCTTGAATGTTCAGGCCAAGGCAGATGAGAATGAACAACATGAGAACCTGTTCCCCACAAGATTTATTGTTAAAGACAAGGTGCGTAACCTTATCATAGATGGGAGAAGTTGTACCAATGTGGCAAGTCAGACCATGGTGAAGAAGCTTGGTTTGAAAAAGCGTAAGCATCCAATACCGTACAAGTTTTAATGGTTGAATGACCATGGAGAGATACCAGTTCTAAGTCAAATGAAGGTACCTATTTCTATTGGAAGGTATGAATACGAGTTTCGTGATGTATTGCCCATGAAAGCTGAACACATACTCTTAGGAAGACCATGACAGTGATCGAAGAGTTACCTATGATGGTTTCACCAACAAATACTCATTTGAGTTCACAAAAGAAAAAATACTATGGTTCCTTTGTCACCACTAAAAGTCTATCAAGATCATCTATATCTTAGTAAAAAAAGAAGCAAGAGGACTAGAGTGACCTAAAAACCAATCACCATCAAAAAGAGAGTGTGAGTGAGAGCAAACCCAAGAAAAAGGCCTGTGAGAGCAAACCCGTGAGTAAACACTCTAACTTATTTGTGAGGCCGAATGAGATTAAGAGATCTCTTTATGCAAAGCAACCATTTATTTTACTTTTTTACAAAGAGATTTGTTTAAGTCTTACTAACCTCAAGTTACCTAGTGGGATTGTTTCTCTTTTGCAAAACGTTGAAAATGTATTTCCAGAAAAGAATTCAAGTGGATTGTTTCCAATCCGGGGAATTGAGAATGAAATTGACTTTGTACCAGGAGCTACCCTACCAAACCGGCCACTTTACAGAACTAATCTAGTGGAGATAAAAGAACTTCAGAAAAAGGTTGGAGAGCTTATGTAGAAATGGCACATCCGAGAGACCATGAGCCCATGTGTCATTCCGGTGTTGTTAGTCCCTAAGACTGATGAATCACGGAGGATGTGTGTGGATTGTAGAGTCATCAACAACATCATGGTTAAGTATTGCCACCATATCTCTCATTTAAATGATATGTTAGATGAATTGTATAGTTCTTGAGTGTTCTTTAGGATAAATTTTAGAGTTGATATCATCAAATTTGCATGAAATAAGGTGATGAGTGGAAAACAACATTCAAAACTAAAAAGAAACATAGTTTTAATGAATGGTTAGTTATGCCTTTTGGTTTGACTAATCATCTAACACTTTCATAAGACTAATGAACCATTTTTGAGATCATTCATTAGAATTTTTCTTGTTGTCTACTTTGATAACATTCTGATCTATAGCAAGGGTTTTGATGATCATATTGAGCACTTGAAATCAGTTGTAGAAATGCTAAGAAAGGAAAAGTTGTTTGCTAACCTAAACAAGTGCACTTTTTGTACGGATAAACTTGTGTTTTTAGGTTTTGTTGTAAGTGCAGATGGCATAAAGGTTGATGAGGAGAAGATCAAAGCAAACCATGAGTGGCCTAGTCCAAAGACGGTTGGAAAAGTGGTGCGTTTCCATAGACTACATGGATTCTATAGGCGCTTTGTAAAAGACTTTATCATCAGTGCTGCCCCACTGTCTAAAGTGATAAAAAAGGATGTAGGATTTAACTGAGAGAAGCTAAAAAAAAGGCATTTCAGATAAAAAAAACTTACTAACACACCTCTCTTTTCTCTACAAGATTTTTTGAAAACTTTTGAGATTGAACGTGATGCTTCAGGTGTTGGAATTAGAGTTGTGCTTATGCAAGAGAAGAAATCCCTAGCTTATTTCAGTGAGAAGCTAGGAGGAGCCACTTTGAACTATCCTAGTTACGATAAAGAGCTATATGCTTTAGTACAGGATTTGCAAACATGGTAGTATTATCTATGGTGAAAAGAGTTTATGAGCCACATTGATCATGAGTCACTTAAGAAAAGGGCTAACACAAGTTGAACAAAAGTTATATCAGGTGGGTAGATCATTGAGATATTTTCATATGTCATCCGGTACAAACAAGGAAAAGAAAATGTTATTGCTGTGCATTATCCAGGAGGTATGTCTTGTTACTGCTCTTGATGTAAAGTGATGAGGATACCAGATCGTGTGGTCGGCCATAAGATCAAAATGGCTGACCAAAAGGAATGCCTGAGACAGCCGGGCCATTTAGCGAGTCTGCCGGGCCAAGCGGTACCGCCAGCCTGATGACCAGCCGGGCCGGGCCGACCAACTTCGCCGGCGAAGAGGCCCAAACCTATGGGCCCCACTGGTGGCGATGTGACTAACACCATCGGCCCAGCTGGTGACGCCGCTGGCTCACCAATCACTCTGGCCGGATCCGATTGTGACTTGGATAGCCCAAAACACGGCACAGCCTGCTCAAGCGATCACATGGCCAGTTCAAGCTCTACACAAGGAGACTCGGACAAGATCAGCTACCACCTTCAAGGCATGAACCTAGAGGAAGTTTCTGCACCAATGGTACCACCAGGAGCCATGACAAGAAGCAGAACAAGGACACTCTTCCACAAGTTCAGCTTGTGGATAGACAAGCTCGTAGAAGACAAACGACAATGAGCATTGGGCCAAGAGTGGAAGGATCAAGTCAAGGGCTTCTCAAAATCTCAAAGTGCTCCAGAGATCTGGGCTCTCATGGCAAAAGAGGTCAAGGTCCAACATTTTATAAACCTACTTCAAATCAAAGACTAAGCGGGTGTAACAAAGTCGGCCACCTTCCATTTCTTAGCCGAATGGTAAGTAGGTAATTTTTCAATTATAAAAATTCCTTTTCTGTTTTGCATGGTAGAAATTAGTAGTTTTTTATGTTATTGAGTCAAGAAAATTTAAGTAGATGTCTTTTTTCGGTTATTCCTTTTTTGTAATTTTTCCTTTATGCACTTTTGTATCTTTTCCTTTATGCACTTTTGTATCTTTTCCTTTTTTTCTTTTTGGGTCGACCCCAGAAGGTTAAGCTGCTGAGCATATTAAAAGCTCCTTTCAGTATTGTAGTTTGACAATTTTTTGATTATTAATAAAAGAGCAACTTTTTGTAAGAGTTTTCTTCACAAAACTCTATAGCTTAGAACCCTAGTCGAGACCAACTCTCCTACCTTCTAAGATTTTGATTTATCACGAGGCTTTCCATAGTTCATGTAGTTCACCTCACTCCACCACCCAACACAGACGAGAAAAACCCACTTCAGAATCATAAGGCCGAGTTTGTCGCCTAGTCTTCTCCAACCTGCCCGCGAGTATCACGGCCTTGATTCAATACTTGTATCATTTTGGTATCAGAGTTTAATCACCTAAAACCATGTTGTTTATATCCTTATTTCAGTGTTCATTCATTTTCGTGCATTAGTTAGGTTCCATTAAAAAAATCATAAAAATATCACTTACAACAAACTGAGTGCAACCTATCTCTTATGTGCATCACTAGGGTTTTGGTTGATTCTTTTCATTGCATCTTTGTTATTCCTTTTTGCAAATGCATATTTCCATTAATTTTAGGTTAAATATCAAAAACTAAAAAGAAAATTACCAAAAAAATCAAGAAGAAAATCGGCTAGAAATTTAGGAGATTTGCATCATTAATTGTTTTCCTTTTGTTAGATTTTTCTTTTTTTTACTTTTGTCTTTTCTTTAAAATTTTTCCTATTTTAAAAAACACTGTCCTAAAAAATTCTTACGAGCAACTAACCTTATTTTTTCTTGTAGCAAACGATGATAGAAGGAGGAAATCCGAATGCCACTGAGGCCATGATCGCCATGTTTACCACACTCCAAACTCAACTCGCATCAATAGACGAGAGGTTAGAGCGTGTGGAAAGACCGGTGAAATTCCAGGCCATAAGTCACGTGAGGCTGGCCAAGACCCTGGGAACCCAAGGCCACGGCCAGAATAGGAGGAACCCCAACCAGATGAAGATAAAGGCCACCAGCCTCACGTCTATCACCCTAGGCCGAGAGGACCTCCACGGCAACCAGAAGAAGGGCAATGGCTACAAGCTATATGGTCACCACCAAAGACCAAGAATGCCCCCTAGACATCATGAGGATGGAGATGACTATGCCTATAACCGGGTAAATAATCATGACGTCAAACTAACACCTCCAAGTTTTGTAGGAAAAGTAGACCCAAGGCCTATTTAAGGTAAAGAACGATGGATCACATCTTCGAACACTACAACCAACCAGGCCCTAGGAGAGTCTCCATGTAAGTAGAACAACTCACGGATAATGCCCTAATCTGGTGGGATCGTGAGGCTTCTGACCGTAGGAGAAGGAAATTGAGATCCGTGGACTCATGGTTCGACATGAAGTACCTCATGAGACAAAGGTTTGTTCCTCTTTATTTCTATAGGGATTTATAACGCCGTTTTTGTACTTTTAAACAGGGCACGAGATCAGTGGAGAAGTACTATAAGGAATTCGAGAGACTCAGGAATAGGCTGGAGCTCAATGATGATGAAAAAGTATTGATGGCTTAATTCTTGGATGGATTGCAAGAAAGAATCAGCCGGAAAGTGGAAAAACAGATCTATAGTGACTTCAAGGACTTATTCCACCTTTTTGTCCAGGCTGAACAACACATCAAACGTAAGAGCCAAGACATACGCAATAGACCTAAGACGCCTTGGGCACCAAGAAATGTCACCAAGCCCATAGACAAAAACAAGAGCATAGAGATTGAGTCATGGTTCAAGAGCAAGCCTCCTGAACAAACTCGTGACCAAAGAGAGCTTAGTAAGTCTTTTTACCCTTAAAAATCATATCACATCTCAAAGGAGTGCCCAAACAACAAGATCATGCTAATCACGGATGCTGTAGAGTACGAGTCTCAAGATGAAGAGGAGTTCAATCCAGAAGCAGATTATAGAGACATAGAATACCCTAATGTCGGAGAGGTACTGGTGACAAGACGAAATCTCAGTGCAATGGTCGAGCCCTCTGTGACCATTCAAAGAAAGAACATCTTCCACAACCGGTGCACCATCAAGTTAAATGTATGTAACCTCATCTTAAATGGTGGTTCTTGCACTAACGTGGCTAGTGCGTATATGGTTGATAAGCTAGGTGTAGAGAACACTAAACACCCCTGGCCATACCGACTGAGATGGCTAGATGACAAGGTGAAGCTCAAGATTCATGTGCAACTAACCGTGTCATTCAGTGTGGACAGATACCAAGACCAGGTCATTTGTGACGTAGTACCCATGCAAGGTGGACATCTTTTTCTACAAAGACCAAGGCAATTCGACAAGGAGACAAGGCATGATGGCCGGACCAAGCTATACACTTTTGTGCACGACAAGAAAAAGGTCAGCTTAGCCCCTCTCACTCTTGCCCATGATGTATTTCCTGAGGAGATACCAGCAGGCTTGCCTCCCCTACATGGCATTGAGCACCAGAATAACCTCATGCTTGGAGCAGCCTTACCTAAACGACCAACATACAAGATGAGTCTAGAGGAGTCCAAAGAACTTGAGAACCAAGTTAAGGATCTCATGGAGACATGCTATGTTCAAGAGAGCCTCACCCCATGTGCCGTACCAGTGTTGCTAGTCCCCAAGAAGGATGGGACTTGGCGCATGTGCGTAGACTGTCGGACCATCAACAGTATCATAGTCAAGTACCGGCACCCCATACCATGGCTTGATGACATGGTAGATGAGCTGAGTGGAGCCACGGTCTTCTCCAAAATAGACCTCAAGAGTGGATACATCAAGTCAGGATGAAGAAAGGCGATGAATGGAAAACCACCTTCAACACAAAGCAAGGGCTCTACGAGTGGATAGTCATGCCATTTGGCTTGACCAATGCTCCAAACATCTTCATGCGTCTTATGAATCATGTTCTTAGGGCGTACATCAGTAAGTTTGTCGTAGTGTATTTTTATGATATTCTTGTTTATAGTAAATGCCTTCGGGATCACATCACACATCTTGAGATGGTACTTAAAACTCTTTGACAAGAAGACTTTTATGCCAATCTCAAGAAGTGCACCTTTTGTACTGACAAACTTGTTTTCTTAGGTTTTGTTGTGAGTTCACATGGCTTACATGTTGATGAGGAAAAGATTTGAGCCATACAAGAGTGCCAACACCGAGCAACATCAGCCAAGTAAGGAGCTTTCACGGCCTAGCCAGCTTCTACCGGAGATTTGTGCCCAACTTCAGCAGCATTGCCTCACCCTTGATGGCAATTGTGAAAAAAATTATGAGGTTCAGCTGGGGAGAAGCCCAAGAGAAGGCATTCTAGGCCTTGAAGGACTGTCTCAGTCACGCACAGTGTTAGTCCTACCCGACTTCAATAAGAGGTTTGAAATGGAGTGTGATGCCTCCGACATAGGCATAGACGCGGTACTAACACAAGGAGAGAGGCAAGTGGCATACTTCAGTAAAAGGTTAGGTGGGACCTCACTGAAGTACCCCACCTACGATAAGGAGCTCTATGCCCAAGTCCGAGCCTCGGAGATTTGGTAACACTACTTGTTGTCCAAGAATTTTGTGATCCACACTGATCACGAGACTCTCAAACACTTTAGAGGGCAAACTAACCTCAAAAGAAGACATGCTAGATGGATTGAGTTCATAAAACCTTCCCTTACATCATCAAATACAAGAAGAGCAAGGATAATGTGGTAGCCGATGCATTATCAAGGAAGTTTGCCTTGATCTCAACAATAGAAGCAAAGATTTTAGGATTTGAGTACATCAAGGCCTTATACAAGGATGATCATGACTTTGCTGAGAGTTACAAGGAGTGTGGCACAGGGAGTCATGGTAAGTTCTATCTCCATGATGGATTCTTGTTCCGAGAAAGAGGATTATGCATACCAAAGGGATCTTTTCGAGAGCTTATCACCCGAAAAGCTCATGGAGGAGGTCTTGTGGGCCATTTTGCTGTTGACAAGACACTGGCCGTGGTCAAGAAACACTTCTACTAACATCAAGAGGTCAGTAGAAGCCCATTATGCAAGGTGTATTGCTTGCAAAAAGGCGAAGTCCCGAGTGCATCCTCAGGGGTTGTATCTCCGTTTACCTATACCTACAAATCCATGGATAGACATCTCTATGGACTTTTTTCTAGGTCTGCCCAAGATCAATAAAAAAGATACCATCTTTTTAGTGATGGACCGATTTTCCAAAATTGCACACTTCATACCGTGTACCAATGTTAATGATGCCACACAAATGACAGAGCTGTTCTTCAGGGAGGTAGTGCGTCTTCATGGAGTGCCAAGGACAATCGTGTCAGAAAGAGACACCAAATTTCTCAGCCATATTAATAAGACTCCTTCAGCATTGTAGTTCGATAAATTTTTGATTATTAATAAAGAGAACACTTTTTCCCTACGAGTTTTCCTCATAAAACTCTGGTCGCCTAGAACCCTAGTTGAGACCAGCCCTCCTAGCTTCTAAGTTGTGATTTATCATGAGGTTTTCCATCCCTCGTATGGTTCACTTCACCCCACCATTCATTACCCACCAGAAAACCCCATTCTAGAAGCCTAAGGCCGAGTTTCTCGCCTAATCTTCTCCAACCGATCCAAGTGTGTTACGGCCTTGATTCAAGACTTGTATCAAAACCTTTCTTGATAAAATTAATATTAACCGGTAGCACGGTATATTCTTGTTAAGTTCCTATAAGGCAAATATATTATCGTCTAACAACATATATATCTAGTGACACTTACAATTTCTTCTTCAGTAATGTGTGTAGCTTGACAAACTTCGACGCGTAATCCACTTCCGGATCGATTCCATGGAGAATCAGTTGGGGATCTTGTGGCACTGCCATCAACATTTTGTCGCATTGGAAGTCCTTAAGGACATTTGGGGCTGTCCTCTACTGTTTACTCCTACGAGGCTCCTGTTCATCGTGTTCTTCGGGTTCATCTTCGTTTTCAGGGACGTCGTCAGTGGCAGATGTCTCTTCTTGCTCATCCATGACACCTATGTTATCTCCTTTATTCACGTTGTCCTGCGAAAGTCCAACCAAGAGCGAAGATATAGAAAAGCCGAATCATTCATCTGAATCGGTTTGTTCCTCTGTTTGACATGAATGTCAAACAACTACAATTAACAATTATATATCACGAAAACAAAATCTTTACCATACAAATGTAATCTAAGGTTGCCATTACATCTCCTTGGCACTCTATCTCAGTGTCAATGTTTGGTTTGTTGGGTGGGATATCGACGGTCGAGACACCGACTTTAGTACCAACAACATGTTGAAACAAAACAAATTGAAACAAAACAAATTGAAACAACAAACGATTGTAGCAAGGGTGTTCATTTGTATGTAAAATTTTGATATGCAAGAACGTATTTCATCTTCGGCGGTCTGATTAAGAGATCCAAGAAAAATATTTATTGCATCAAAAGCATCATATTGGGATGCGGCTACATCAATTGGAGTGCCCTTCTCACTCCTTTAAGACATTTGGCCCACATTGCTAATACCAACATCATGACTTTGTATTTTTGGACTGCCTGTATTATCTGCATGCACATTGAACGATGTAGATTTATACAAAAAGTCACGAATAAATTTCACAATTGCATCTTGCATATTAGTGACTTTCTCCTCAATGATATTCTCTAGTGATGCCTGGAAAATGATAAAGGAATCCCCTATTTTCTTGAAATGCTCCATCGATTTAATAATTTTCAATTTAAATCAAGCGAGTTAAAGTTATCCCTTTGTTTTGAAGCAACCGAATCGGCAACCAGTTGAGTTCGTTTATGGTCGTTCCCGGTACCTGATCACTAGTGGATGGTTAGACTGATTCAGACACACTCTTTTTATCCTTTTACTTATCCCTCTTCTCTTTTTTTTTCATCTCTTCATACCTCAGCTTATTCAATTCGGACTCACTTATTCTTCCTGAGAACATGCTTTTTTGGAATTCAAAATTTTTGGATATCAAGTTCACCATGTTGTTGACCTTCTAGTCGTTTTCGTCATCAAACCATACAAATTCATCCTCATTGATTGTCACATTCTCGTCCTCCGGAATAATGCACTGTAAAGTAACCTGCAAGGAGATGACATGGGGTTATCAAATACTCTAAAATCAGTAGAAAGGCAAAACAACGTTGAAAGGACACATCGAATACAGTCATGGTAATTACCAATGACATAAGTAAAGATAATCATTTCAATTAACCGTCTAATAACCATTTTAGCGACTACAGTCAGAGTTTTGTGTTAACAAAATAGGTACCTATTACATTCACATTTACGGTTTAACATAAGGAAAACAATATAATTACCATGCTAATAAAATAGTTATATGTGGCAGAAAACGTATTCAAACGAACAATAGCACTACTAGTGAAATCAACATTGTTAGCATTTTATTTAGCGGTTTAACTAATTGGATAATTGCAACCCACTATGTTACCTGTTAATATTATAGTTATCCACGTACCAAAACGTTATTATCTAATCTCAGATACAAGTATCCTTAGCATAGTAATAAAATAAATATGGTTAACATAGTACCAATTCCGGATTACACTATATTTTTATCTACCCACCAATTCCAGATTACACTATGTTTTTTATCTACCCAAAAATAAAAAATGTCCCACATAAGGTAAAGTAAAAAATATTTCGCCTTCTTCATCAATCACTCGCGTATGGCAATTTTCTTTTTCTTCAAACTTGATGAATTGTCACTTATTTTATGCATTTAATCTTCGGTGTCACTGTCGGAATCAGATGAGAAAGACGAGTCATTCAACTGTTCGAACTCTATAAAAAAGGTACGGCTTCAACCATGAGCAGTTAGATTGAATGGAAAAATCCCTTAATAACAATCGAGTTTTGAGATAGAGAAAAAACATCTCTTCTTATGACATTAGATACAACATGTCAAAAGCAAGCCTCACCTATGGATATGCGAAGAATATATCGAGTTCTCGGATAAGTTTAACATGAGTTTTATCGATTTTTGGAATAAGTGACGTTGGCACCAACACTGATGTCGTGATAGCAAGACATGCATACTTGATCCTCTACTCTTTATCGGCTACGGTTTTCTTTTTAGCATCTTAATTGCTAGATCAACAGTGCATGCTTGGAGATTACCGAAGAGTGCTGGTCAATACGATTTCCTTTTTATCGAATGCTTCTTCTTTCCCTTGATACAACTCGAAAAGTTTCTGCATGGGAGACTGGTTATGATAACAAACTCTTTTAACAAAAACCTAATCGGTTTACCGGCAAAAAACCATAGCTCATGTTTTTTGAAAATTTTGAGTTGTCGGGTTATCATAAAATGACTGAAACTTTTGGAGTACGTCGGTTTTTCGATTGTTGCAATGACTTTGCCGAAAGGTGAATTGCGGAGGAACTCAACTTCTTTTTCTTCTGAAGCATTCATTATGGCATCGACACGTTTAGTCTTGTGGTAAGATTTAATTCTCTCTCTCCGGATGGTTCTTCATCGGTGGCGAACATTCTTCCGGATAGTTAGATATGAGAATCCTACACATAAATGAAGAAGAATTGTATTGCATGCATGATTTTGTGTTTAATTTGTAATATATTTCAAAAAATTCGATTAAGAGACATATCATTTCTGATTTCGTAAACTTCTTCATTCTCTGAAATTTTTTACTGTTGGCGTGAATAGTGTGAGGTGATCACCTTTGTCCACTTTTTTATCTTACAAGTTGTTGGTTACGAAACAAAAAGGTGCGAAAATCTCGGAAATACGCAACGATTGAAAATAGAAGATGGAATATTTTATTTTCTTAGTTGTATATATATGAACAATGTGCACTGTATATGGATATTGTTCATTTGAACAGTGTCTAGGCACCTTGAAATACGATGTTATCCTCGAAAATTGGAGTTTACGAAATCGGAAACTTTGTGCAATTTTTCTTGAATCACCACTTGGAAGGTAAGAAAAAATGAATTTGCGAAAAATAAATAAATGAACAGATAAGAAGAAAAACATCGCATATCATGTTTGTACATTGTTCAAGGTTTCCTCTCTATGGCACTTTATTTTTTAAGAGAGAGCAAGATATTGCATATATATATGAGGGATATAGAGGAACTATGGTATCTAAGTTAATAGGGGTACTAACAGGGCATGTATATATCGTAAATTTTATGATTATTTTGGGTTATATGATGCAAATATTCTATCTAAATCTAGTTTAATGAAATTTACAAATTAAAAAAATCGAAAAATGGGTTGTTTTGGAGATACGTGATATTTGTCAAATCTTCCTAATTCGCAAGTCAGAAGTCAGAAGACATTTTAAATATTGCGTAGAAAACAACAATTAACTGATGTCAGAGCTCTGAATTCGGGAGTTAGGTGCAAAAAAAAGAATTGTGAAACTGTGAAAGTACAAATTTGTGGTTCGAATTGTAACCTACACTAATGTTGCCACGATTGTTGACCAGATTCTATTAAGACTGTCTACATTCATCTCATGACTCATTTTTTTCTCTCTCTCTCTCTTTTTCTCTCTCTACGATAAAATTACGCATGTGACCTCTGATCACAAGTTGAACCATAAAGATAGACACACCATGTGGTAAAGAGTATCTAAGGATTAACCCGAAATTATTTTATATATGTAATCTATATTTATTGAATTTGAGAGTAATATATATATATATATTATGGTTAAGTTGCTAGCATAAGGATATTAATGTATAAGAACTATCTCTCTCTTTTCCTCTTTTCTCTCTTTTCTCTCTATCTTTCTCTCTCTTTTTCTCTCTCTTTTTCTCTCTCTTTTTCTCTCTCTTTTTCTCTCTCTTTTTCTCTCTCTTTTTCTCTCTCTTTTTCTCTCTCTTTTTCTCTCTTTTTCTCTCTCTACGATAAAATTACGCATGTGACCTCTGATCACAAGTTGAACCATAAAGATAGACACACCACGTGACACGTGATTCACCCCTATCAATATCTCATATCATATCTTCTTATTTTCTAATTACTCTAAGTGTATAATACTTACTACATCTTACAAGAAATCGTTACGAATATTTAGAGATTAAGAATGGGTCAATCAGAATGTATTATTGGAAATAGTAAGAGAATAATGTGACCGTTATGTTCTAAATTTATTTTGATATGACAATATGATAAGTTGATAACTTTGTTGGTTCTTATCCGGAAGTATGATTGGATTATTGTCAATGACTAAGACATCTATTATAGAAATAAAAGCTTATAAATGTTTTTTTAAAGACTTTCTTAGTTAAAAGTTTAAAAGTAACCAAAGTATATGCATTTGAGACTAATTATTACCTTTTTAACAAAAAATTGCATTTCTTCTTTTAAACTTTGAGAAGACTGAAAAAAAACAATCAGAATAAAAACAAAAGTGTCGTTGATGACAGATGGTAACGTATCACTAATATTTGCGTAATCAAGTTTTTGTTTTCCTTAAAAAACGATTGTGAAGAAAAATGGAAATAGTGTTATAAATGGTAACGTATCTCAAATTTTTTGTAATAGTTGAACACGTTTCTTCAAATCTTAATTTACTTTGTATTTTTGTGGTCCTGTGAATTACCACATTTTTCCTATATAAGTACACATAAGAACGTCACAATAGCCACAACAAAAAGAAGAAAAATTATTTCATATCATTAAAAAATCTTTTTGGCGAGGAACGAAAATGAGTCCTGTGGTGGAGAACAAATGGGTGAAGGTAAATAAAATTCATGGTTTTTGCTTTCTTTGATTGTTTAATTACGATTGTATAATCGAAGAGTGAATGAAAATTTGATTTTGATTTTGTTAATCAGGTGGGTCAAAAAGGAATAGGTCCAGGACCAAGAAGCTCACACGCCATTGCCGTCGTGGGGAACAAAGTTTACTGTTTTGGTGGTGAGCTTAAGCCGACGATTCCAATTGACAACGATCTTTACGTTTTCGATCTCGTGACTCAAGAATGGTCTATAGCTCCTGCAACCGGAGACGCACCTTTCCCCTGTTTCGGAGTCTCAATGGTCACAATTGGTTCAACGATCTACGTTTACGGTGGCCGCGACGACTCTCGGAGATACAATGGTTTATATTCATACGAAACTCTAACTAACGAGTGGAAAATGTTATCTCCGGTGGAGGAAGGGCTTCCTGGTCGTAGCTATCACTCTTGTGTGGCTGATGATCGGAAAGTTTACGTCTTTGGTGGTGTTACTGCCAAAGGACGTGTGAATACGCTGCATGCTTACGACGTGGTTGATCAGAAATGGGTTGAGTATCCGGCTGCCGGAGAAGCTTGTAAAGGAAGAGGAGCACCGGGACTTGCGGTTGTGAAAGGAAAAATATGGGTTTTGTTTGGATTTGACGGTAATGAATTGGGTGATATTCATTGCTTTGATTTGGCTACTAGCCAATGGACCGCCGTGGAAACCGCCGGGGAAATACCCGCTGCAAGAAGCGTTTTTCCGGCTGTTTCTTTGGGGAAATACATTGTTATTTACGGTGGGGAAGAAGAGCCGCATGAGCTTATGCATATGGGAGCTGGGAAAATGTCTGGAGAGGTTTATAAGTTTGATACAGAGACATTAGTGTGGGAGAAGATTGTGGTTGGGACCGATGAGGAAGAGAAACCGAGCCCACGCGGGTGGTGCGCGTTTGCGCTTGCAGTTAAGGATGGTGAAGAAGGTTTGCTGGTTCATGGTGGGAATAGTCCGACCAATGAGCGGCTTGATGATTTGGTGTTTTTGGGTTTCTCTAGTCTTAATGTTAATTAAAGTAATGAATTACCTTTGTGTCGTTTTTCGTATGTAATCTGTGTTGTTTTAATAAATGTGTGGTGATGGTATGTTAATGCATGATGAGAATTTGCTACATAATCCAAATATTTTTTTTATCAAATTTGGTGTTTTGCTAATATAATATAAAAAATAACTTGTTGAGAAATGACTTGGCGATATTATCAATGCTACTCTTCTTGGTTTGTTTAATCAACACGAAGTGACAATTGAACATTTGTCTATAAGTTTGAAACGGAATAGCCAATCACACAAAATCCTTATTTTCTTATGAGTGATGGGTAAGTTAGATAAGTTTTGGTTAAAGATATATTAATAATTTTTTATTCCTTGTTTTATTGAATTATATGAAATTCTTTGTTACATTATTATATATAAAATAGTCACTTATCACAAATAAAAAAACCACAAATAATAGTGTAAATTTCCATAAGAAAAAGTCAAAAAAAGATATGTTCGCCTCAAACAAGATCTACAGTCTAACTACAAAAAAAAGTTATAAGTGTAAAAACTCCCATAATTTTTAGAACAATGCATCAATTCTATCTATATATATGTAATCTACATCAAACAACATCAACTATAGACATATAATTTTATATATTTTGTTATAAATTCAACAACCATACCAAATTAAATCTATAACCACTCTCGAAAATCTAAAATCACTTTACTCACCCTTAATAACTTTTAGTATGTAATCTCATCGAATACATAATCGATGAAAAAATCTTTTTGGCTCATCTCTTGTGTTCTTTTTATTTATTTTATTTTTTAACTTCTAATTTTTTCCTCACTTGTTTAGGATTGATTTCTTACTATCTTTCAATGCTATCATTGTATTCTTTTTATCGAATTCTTTTCCCGATGATCGATTTCTCCCTACTTTTATAGAATATCATTGTATTTTCTATCGATCATCTTATTCTTTAAATCTCCAAAAGATTTAAAGGATACAAGTTTACATCTGGCCCCCGATTCATTTCCACTTAAATCAGATCTAATTCAGCATAAAGGATCTACAATTTGAAGGAAGAAGAAAAGGGAATATCGTATTTTACTACATACAAAGGTGAATCTAGTTCAATGTATATCAAACCCCATGATGAGAAAAATTAAATTTAATTGGGTTGGAATTAGCGTTGGATTATTCGAATTCTCAAATGGTATGGTTGCTTCGGTAAGTTGATTTGTTTACGGATTTCCATTCACGAAAGTCTGCGGTAAAAAGGTATTAGAATGATCACAAAAGTTAATATTAAACAATTACTTTCAAGTTATGGTTAAAACAATTTCGATACAATAATAACCAAAGTTTCTCAAACACCAAAGAGAAAAAATAGGTGAGCAATCATGTTCAAATTTGCGCTAGCCGCTAGTCAGGCGGCCAAGGTGGAACTAGCGCCTAATTACAAAATCAGAAATTACGCGGGGATTAATAAGAGATTAATTTTAAGATATATATAATATATTTTATACATTATAAAACATCCAAAACATAAAACCTTATACTTGTTTTCTTCTAATTCACATTTAAATCAAAATACAAAAATTAACCCCAATCACATGTTACAAAAATAGATTCAGAAAACATCAAGCCATTGTCGATTAACATCTAGTGTACTGCTCTTTTTTGCGCGAATCTACAAAACAGATTCAGAAAACATTAAGCCACTGTTGATTCCCTCTATTATATGAGACAGAAACTTGCACAAATATGTTAGTATGTTACTATTCCTCTTCTTCTTGATTTTATTCCCAAATACTTAACTAAGATCCATTCATATTATATATATGTTAGTATGTTACTATTAGTGTCGTAACAAGTGACATTCTAACTAAAATCAAAATGGTTTGAGTTCACATGATTAAGATCTTGGTTATGGGTTTTAGAAAATTGTTAATGGCATTACACAAATAGGCCAAAGAGCTGTATATGTTCCACTTCCACCTAATGACACAAACATAGATTCGCAGTAACACTGGAACTCGTTATGAAACAAGTCACATTATCTATCGACTTTAGTTTCAGAGGCCTGCTTTTCAAGTCCTTAACATCATCTTTACATTCTCTTGTATCTTAGGAGTAAGAATTGCGCCTTAGAAAAAAATTTCAAAGTCTCCTTACATTTGATTTTGTACTCGATGTTGTTTCCAACACACTTTTGATGCACTAAAGTGACACGATGGTCGCCCTACTCATGACTTTGTTTTTCACCTTTGTCTTGTGAAAATTTTTTATTGTTGTGATAGTGTAATGCTTCTGCAGTCAACAAACATTTGGGGGAAAATAATAGTATAGGAGACAGAATGTGAAATCTTTGCTTTATGTACAATTTTATAGAAGACCTTGTTATCGACGTTATCGAAGTAAACCCTCTTATTTGGAAGATCAACAAAAATTCCTACAGTGGCTAAGAAAGATTGTCTAGATACTAGTGGTATTGTAGACCCTTCTCTTATCTCCAAAACCTCAAAATTAGTAGCAATAAGAAAATTTCCTATTCAAACTAGTACATCGAGGATCAAACGTTGTGGAGTTTGGAATGATGAGTTACCAAACTTTTATTGGCATGTGAGAAGATGTTACGCCAAAAAATTTTAGCTTTGCTCCAAGAATTGTCAACATTACGTTCACACATGAACTACACTCGTATAAAGAGTCATCAAAATTATACCCCCATAATAGAACATGGAAACCTAAACTTCTCTAGATCACTAAACTTAGGCAGTTTCTTCACTGTTGAGTTTGGATTCCTTGAATTTTTGTCGACGTTATCGAAGTAAACCCTCTTATTTGGAAGATCAACAACAATTCCTACTGTGGCTAAGAAAGATTGTCCAGATACTAGTGGTATTGTAGACCCTTCTCTTATCTCCAAAACCTCAAAATTAGTAGCAATAAGACAATTTCCTATTCAAACTAGTACATCGAGGATCAAACGTTGTGGAGTTTGGAATGATGAGTTACCAAACTTTATTGGCATGTGAGAAGATGTTACGCCAAAATTTTTTAGCTTTGCTCCAAGAATTGTCGACATTACGTTCACACACGAACTACACTCGTATAAAGAGTCATCAAAATTATACCCCCATAATAGAACATGGAAACCTAAACTTCTCTAGATCACTAAACTTAGGCAGTTTCTTTAGTGTTGTGTTTGGATTCCTTGAATTTTTGTCGACTTTATCGAAGTAAACCCTCTTATTTGGAAGATCAACAACAATTTCTACTGTGGCTAAGAAAAATTGTCCAGATACTAGTGGTATTGTAGACCCTTCTCTTATCTCCAAAACCTCAAAATTAGTAGCAATAAGACAATTTCCTATTCAAACTAGTACATCGAGGATCAAACGTTGTGGAGTTTGGAATGATGAGTTACCAAACTTTATTGGTATGTGAGAAGATGTTACGCCAAAAATTTTTAGCTTTGCTCCAAGAATTGTCGACATTACGTTCACACACGAACTACACTCGTATAAAGAGTCATCAAAATTATACCCCCATAATAGAACATGGAAACCTAAACTTCTCTAGATCACTAAACTTAGGCAGTTTCTTCAGTGTTGTGTTTGGATTCCTTGAATTTTTATAGAGGTTCGTCATCTCATCATCATCTGCTTCTCTGCAGAACTTCAAGAACTGAAGAAATGGACGAATTTCACAAGGAGGGGGTATTCTTGCTATCTTGTTGAAACCAGCTAAGTTTTCTACACTGATGGATGGCAAAAATGTGTAGGTGGAATAGGAAATGGTGCTCGAGGCTTCTAGACATCCTTAGAGCATGCACCTTGCAGATTTTCCAGATTGGTTTCCGTGGGTTTGGGTCGATCTAGAAACATCTTTCACATTCTCTCGTTGTTGAGGATCAATCAATTTTGATGTTAGGCCATTTGATCTCGACGAATCTGCATCCAAATTCCTTTCGTCTTCTAAGTCAACTTCACCAATTTCATTTCTAATATCATCGAGAACCGTCATTGCATTATATTGTTTCCTAAAATTTGCATCAGTTGTTCATATGGGAGTTTTTTTGGTGCTTTCTTAATAGTTACTGAGACTTGATGAGCTACCTAAACATTAAGTTTTTTTACATGCGCGGACAAGACCTCAAACTTGTCGTTCAGATGCCTGTACATATTGTCAACCTTATCATTGATGTGTTGGATATTTTTCTGTTGCCCTTCCAACAGTTGTTGGAACATCAACTCAATTTGTTATCTAGAGCAGCAATTGGGTGCTTTATAAATCTTCTAAAAATCCTTGTCAAAGTTGCTACTTTGTCTTTTATTCTTGAATTGCTTACCATGATAAGTTTGTTTAGATTGGAAAGACTGATTAAGAGGGTAGACTTGATATTGAAGATTCTCAAATTGGTGCTCCTATAAGACATGTTCGGATGATTTATATAGTTTGCGTTGAATAAATTTTTCTAAAATTGTTGCCCTTTTCTAGTGTAACTTATATCAACTAGATCATGTAAGAATTATTTTGGGGTCACACATGTATAATTGATGTGTTAGGATCATTATCTAAAGTAGTCAAAATTATGTGATCACTTATTTGTAAACATAAAAGACTATGAGGCATAAGTATTATGAAAAAATTATGTGTGGATACATTATGCAATTTCTAATTTGATAAAAGACCGAATTAGAAATTATTTTATATATATAGAAGGGTTATGATCCCCATGGTAACCCTAATCAGAAATTCAACCATCTTTGTATCCTATCAACAAAGACCTTCAGGTATTCTGGGTTCATCGTAGAAGAACCATTCCCAACTTCAGTATCATAACTCATGAATCCAAAAGGTACACTTCCGCTATTGGTTTTATTATTATTCAAGAATTAACATGTGTTTTATGATTATAGAAATCATAAAATAATCAACAATTGATATGAGAGACATCATGTATAGTTTTTGTATAATAATCAGATTATTTTTGTTAAAATTCAGATTTAATAATATATTAAAAAATTGTATTATTGAATCTACGTTTTGTTAAAGTTTAGAGAATAAATTTGTATCATGTGATCTATAGTTAAATTGTTCAAATGATCTGAAATAATGCTTATCATTTTAGATCTGGTTATAGTGAAAACATGTTTAGATCTAAGATAAATAAATAAAAAATTTTAGAAATTGGGATGAAATCATAAAGCTAAGGTTTTCTGAATTTTTTCTAAAGTAACTTTTTGGATTAAATGCGTTTTTTATTTTTATTAGTCGATTTTATGCTCATAAAAAATTTGCTCGAAATTCTAGAATTTTTCAAAAAATTTTTAAAGCAATCTAAAAATGTCGAATATGTAAAAAATTTGGTGGCTGTTCATCTTTCTTTTGTCGGTTCATTATTAAGTCTAAACGTAACCGATAAGGTTGAAGAAGAAAAATAGAGGAATAAAATTATTATTTCATTTAATAATATTTTGTTTTAGGCTTATTAGCCAAATAACTCATAAAAAAGGATTTTTAATCAATAAAATAATTATTATCGTGTAAGTTTAATTCTTGAAGTTAATTGATACAAGATGTCGCCAAAGTGACCTCTCTTATAGATATTTTTCTATGAATAATTTTGAATGATGTGTGTATGTATTTTCATGGGAATATTAAATCAACCCAAAGTTAGATTTGTATTTGACAAAAATACATATATACCTGTGATGATAAGCATGTGACAATTATTAGGAATTAGCATGTGAATGATAAGTCGTTCCAAAGAAAGGCTTATTATTTTATCATGCATTATTGTCATTATTTGATCTTTACAACAAGAGTATCACTAGCAGTTAATAATATTGTCCAAAAACTTGTTATTAATGTTGCACTTGGTATCTTGAGATGGGTTGTACAATCTTTTATAATTTATTTGTTGATTATATTTGGTTAACTAGTGAGTTACTAATTAAGAATTGTTTTCTTTTCAGCAAATTTCACTAAATTATCTGCTAACTTAAGTTCCATTCCAATACTTACTGGTTCCAATTACAAGGAATGGAAAAGTAAGGGTAAGATTTTCCTTGGGTGTATGGATCTTGACCTTGCATTAAGGATGGAACAACTAACTTCTCCTACAAATACCAACACTGTTGAGTATAAGATGGTTTATGAGAAGTGGGAATGTTCTAATCGCATTGGTTTAATAATCATTATGAACACCATTCTAGAAACCTTTAGAGGTGATGATGAGATTCAAGATCTCAAACAGTTCCTTGCTGAAATGGACTTGCGTTTTGCAAAAAGCGATAAAGCAGAAATAAGTACGCTTCTATATCGTTTTAGTACCATGAGGTATCACGGCAAATGAAACATAAGGGAGTACATTTTGGAAATGTCTAATATTGTTTCAAAACTTAAGACACTCAAGACTGAGCTTCTAGAAGAAGTGCTCATATTTTTTTGTCTTGAACTCTCTTCCTCCTAGTTTTAATCAATTGAAATCCAGTTACAACACATAGAAGGACAAATGGTCTCTTAATGAGCTTATTTCATATTGTGTGCAAGAGGAGGATATGATGAAACAAGAAAAGTCTGAAAGTGCTCATATGGTTGACACCTCTAAGGGTCATGGCAAAAGAAGAAAAATTGAGGATGTTAAGAATGATGTTGCGAAAGGTCCAACACAAAAGAAGCAGACTAAGGTTGAAGATACCTGCTTTTTTTGTAAGAAAGTTGGACATATAAAGAAGGACTGCCAAAAGTACCATGCTTGGCGTGCAAAGAAAGGTATGTTCCTTGCTATGGTCTGTTCTGAAGTGAACATAGTTGAAGTACCCAGAAACACCTAGTGGTTAGATTCAATTGCAACTACTAACATCAGTGTTTCATTGCCTGAGCTACCGAAAACCAACTGATGCTTAAAGAGGCATTTATGTGGCTAATGGAATTATGGTGGATGTGGAGGCAATTGCGCATTTTAGATTTTTTTTAGTACTGGTTGTTTTTTAGATTTGAAAGACACTTTTGTTGTACCGTCATTTAGACGGAATTGAGTTTTTGTTCTTTATTTAAACAAATCTGGTTATTCTTGTGTAACTTAACATGGAAAAGTTACTTTGTATTTAAATTCAGTTTTAATTAGAACTGGTATACTCATGGATAATCATAATCTTTATGTGTTTGACACTATAGCTTCTCGTGATGAAAGCTTAAATGTTGAATTAATGGGTACAAAACATAAATTAGAAAATGCAAGTTTAGGAACTCTTGTGGCACCAAACACATTTCTAGAAAGAGAATTGAGCGATTTTTGTCTGATGGTATATTGGGTTCTGTTGATTTCACAAATTGTGAAGTCTTTGTCGATTGCATTAAAGGAAAGCAGACTAAGCATAAGAGATTGGGTGCATATAGAGCTACATGAGATTGGATGCATATAGAGTTACAAAAGTTCTTGAGTTGATACATATAGACATTTGTGGACCTTTCCCTACGGCATCATGGAACGGTCAACAATACTTTATATCATTCATAGACGATTACTTTCGATATGCATACTTGTTTCTTATTCATGAAAAGTCGGAGTCTTTAGACGTATTCAAGAAATTTAATGCTGAAGTTGAGAATCAATTCGACCGAAGGATAAAGTCTGTCATATCTGATTGTTGTGGTGAGTATTCCAGTCGGTATGATGGTTCAAGTGAACAACGTCTAGGACCATTTGCCAGATACCTAGAGGAGTGTAGAATTGTCCCAGAATACACCATGCCTGGGTCTCCCAGCATAAATGGTGTGTCAGAAAGACGTAACCGCACTCTTAAAGATATGGTGAGAAGTATGATCTGTCACTCCACCTTACCTGAATCACTCTGGGGAGAAGCATTAAATACTGCAACATACATTCTTAATCGGGTAACAACTAAGGCAACTGCAAAAACATCTTATGAGCTTTGGACAGAAAGAAAACCTATTCTAAAACATTTTCACATATGGGGATGTTCAGCTGAAGCTATGCCTTACAATCCATTTGAGAAAAAGCTGGACTCTAGCACTGTGAGTAGTTACTTTATTGGTTATTCTGAGCTATCTCGGGACTATAAGTTTTATGATCCCACACAATTTAGATAAGTGGGTCAAAACTAGTAAAAAAGAGTATCAATCAATGTTAGACAATAAGGTTTGGAACATTGTCCATTTGCTAGAAGAAAAGAAAGCCATTGGTTGCAAATGGATATTTAAGACCAAAATGGATTCAAGTGGTAATGTGGAGAGGTATAAAGCTCGTCTAGTAGCTAAAGGCTATACTCAGAAAGAAGGGATTGACTACAAAGAAACCTTTTCTCCAGTTTCATCAAAGGATTCTTTTAGGAAAATCATGGCTCTTGTTACAAACTATGACTTAGAGCTTCATCAAATGGATGTCAAGACAATGTTTCTCAATGGTGACATTGATGAGATAATTTATATGGAGCAACCAGAAAACTTTGTAATAGGTGATTCAAAAAAGATGGTATACAAATTAAATAAATTCATCTATGGGCTAAAACAAGCTTCTCGTCAATAGTACCACAAATTTCATGAGGTAATCGTCTCATTTGGTTTTGAGATAAATTTTATCGAAGATTGTGTGTATCAGAAGTTGAGTGGGAGTAAGTATATTTTTCTGGTTCTGTATGTCGATGACATACTACTAGCCACTAACGATATGAGCATGCTACATGAGACCAAGATATTTTTGTCTTAAACAGTGCCCTAAAGGAAATTTAGAAATTCAGGAGATGCAAAAGATTCCTTAAGCATCGGTAGTAATGAGTTTAATGTATGCTCAAATTTGTACGCATCCAGATTTAGCCTACATTGTTGGAGTTTTGGGCAGATACTTAAGTAATCCAGGTTTGGACCATTGGAAAGCAGCCAAAAGGGTCATAAGGTATCTGAAGTGAACAAAAGACTATATGCTCACATATCAATGATCAGATATTTTGGAGATCATTGGATATTCTGATTCTAATTTTGTTGGATGTCAAGATAGTAGAAAGTCTATATCAAGTTTTGTTTTTCTGTTGGTTGGTGGAGTTATTTCTTGGCGTAGTGCAAAACAAATACTCGTAGCTTCCTCCACAATGGCGGCAGAATTTGTAGCAGTTTTTGAGACATCCAATCATGGACATTGGTTGAGGAATTTTGTCACTGGGCTGTGACTTTTTGAAGGAATTGAAAGACCACTAAAGATATATTGTGACAATAAATCAACTGTTTTTTACTCCAACAAAAATAGTAGCACAACAAAGTCCAAGTTTATTGACATTAAGTTCCTCGTCGTTCAAGAAAGGGTACAAAGTGGTGAGATTTCCATAGAACACTTAGGGACAAACTCCATGATAGTAGATCCTCTTACAAAGGGCATTCCACCTAAGGTCTTTCTTGAGCATACTGCTCGAATGAGTGTTTTAATGTTTGAGGATCATTTGGTTTAGTGGAAGTTTTTCATTTGGTTTTGGGTTTTATGTTTTAGTTGTGTTTATGCACATTTTTTTTTTATCACAAATAAAGTTTTGTTTTTGGTTTACTCTTTGTACAATAAAGTTAAAGGATCTCAATAAAGTAGGACCAGTTGAGAATCGACATGTATTGATCACTTTTAATGTGATTTTCATGACACATTTTTCATAATTGATCTATGTCGTTTGTCTATATTAGTTTCAGTGTCCATGGAAGATTTAGTTATTTATTATTATAACAAAGACCGCTATGATCCTATGTTACTATAGTCAATGGACGAGATTGTTTATCCCTTGCTATATAATGACAATTTTGAGCTCATAAAGTCTATCACATTTTCAGAATACATAAGTGACCCTGTGGGAGATTGTAAAAATTATTTTGGGGTCACACATTTATAATTGATATGTTAGGGTCATTATATAAAGACTATGAGGCATAAGTATTATGGAACAATTATGTGTGGATATATTATGCAATTTCTAATTTGATAAAGGGCCAAATTAAAAATTATTTTCTATATATATATAAGAGTTATGGTCCCCATGACAATCCTTGTATATATATCAGAAATTCAGCCATCTTTGTATCCCATCAACAAAAAGCTTCAGCTATTATGGGTTCGTCGTGGAAGAACCATTCCCAACTTCAGTATCATAAGCCATAGATCCGAAAGGTACGTTTGTGCTATTGGTTTTATTATTATTCATGAATTAACATGAGTTTTATGATTATAGAAATCATAAAATAATCAATAGATCATTGATATCATTCCCCATATTTTTTAAAGGAGGATTCATCTCCTCAACCTCGTCATAGAAACAAACCGATTTCAAGCACTGCTTTTTCAAAATCATGTCCATTTTTGTTGAGCTCATCAATCCTCTGTGATTTCGGGCCCATGACATTCCTTTACATTCTATCAAACTTTGGGTAATGATTGTTGTTACTAGCTACCAAGTTGTTGATCAAAACATAAGGCTCATCAACCTGTCTGGTTATAAATTTCCATTGCTCACAATGTCTAAGGCCATCTAAAAATTTTCTTCGATACCATGGTAGAAAGTGATCAAGAGATTTTGCTCATTGAATCCATGATGGGGTTAATCCCTTAGATATTCCGTGAATCTCTCCCATACTTCATAAAAGGATTCTACATTAGCTTGCTGAAAGTTCAAAATATTATTTCTCAAAAGGTTAGACCTAGACTTGGTGCAAAAATGGTTCATGAACATAGATTTGGTCTCATCTGAAGTGGCCGAGAGTGCACATCAGGTAGTCATATGGCATTCTATTTGCCTTGATCGTACTGTAAATCTTCTCAAAAGTCTCACCCATGAACTTGACTCTGCTTCACCAAAACAATTATTTGTGGTTTGATCTCAAAATTATTCCTAAAAATTGAAGGGAGCCTAATCGAATATCGGTTAGCGTAGAATGCATCTAGCATGTCATAATCTCCTAAAGTATGACGATCACTAGCCTGATGATGTCGTTTTTGGTTGGTTTCAACTCCATGCACATTGGATGCTGAGAACTGAGCTTGATTGTCCGTATAGTCAAGATTATCAGCCATGTTGAATTGTCTACATTTGGATGTTCTGTTCTCCTTTCTAGTCTTGCTTCCTTGTAGTATAAAGCAACGAGATTGTCAAATCCTTTTCTTTTGGTCATACACTGAAACACACAAGGGAAAAATGCTCTATATATTAGTAACAAATTTTTTAAGACAAAATATTAATCCTAGACTTATAGGAAACACTATTGGTCCCCGTCAACAGCACCAAAAACTTGATCTCTCAATGTTTTAACCCAAAGAAACTTGCTGTATCTGCACATGCAAGTACATTAGTACTTAGGGATTGAATGTACAAGGACCAATTGCTACTCTATAATTCTCAGAATAACAGTTATGTTTTGACATCTAGGCGAACTCTTGACGCGAACGGCCGATGTGCCGATAGTTGGAACTCTAAGAGGGCAATGCACGGGCGATGGACCGGTATGACCAGCCGATGGTACGATTAATGGGAGACAACCCACTGGTATCAATTTTTTTATTTCTCTTTCCTTTTGTTTATTTTTATTATGTTCCTTCCTTTTCATTGATTTACTTTCACACAGGATGGTGTAAATTAAGTCATATTTAGATTTTAATTATTGTTGTGTCAAAAAAATTTATTGGAGATTATAACCATCTCTTAGAACTAATGTTTTGATTGCCAATTTTCGTGACCATTTTAACAGCTTTTGACTGCAAAATTGCCTACATGGAAAACATGTAAGCAATCAACTTACCAAGATGACCATATATCTTGAAAATTCGAATTATCTAACGCGAATTACAACCCAAATGAATTAAATATTCTTATCACACAACAAGAAAACATAAAAGATTTCAACGATATTTCCGAAAACACTTACGTAGTTGAAAATTTTCGACGGATTCTTAATGGCTTACCAACGGATGAAGTACCTTTGGTAATTCATCGGAAACATGTCGTTTATTCCCGATGACAAAAACGTCATTCAGATTTCGATGAGATTGTTCGTCGGTTTCCTGACATATTTCGACGACCGCAATTTCTTTGAAAAACCATCAGAATGGTGGTTGTAGTTCCCGACCGTCACCCGTCCGTCAGGAAGATTTTTCGATGGCATCGAATTTTTTGACAGCCGTCGGGATCCATTCGGCACTCCATTGGAAACCAGTTGTTTGACTGAGTACCTGAATATTTAACTAAATCTAGAACAACATCGGAAATATGTGGGAAATTCTGAAAAAAATTCGATGGCATTAAATTTTTTGTTGTTTGTACGCAAACTACAGGAAATCCATCGAAAATCCGTCGGTAGTGTGTTATTTGACCAATTCGAAGTATCTGAATAAATCTAGAGCATCGTTAGAAATCGGTCGGCATCTATTAGAAGGCCATCGGAATCCGTTGAAAAACCGTCAAAATTTATGTTACCCATATACGATTATCCTAAAAAATATTCGAAAAAAATCCATAAAAATTCCGTGATAATCTTTCTAACCTTGATTATAAATACGCTCGCCTCTCTTCACAATCTCACCAAAACAAAAATCTTAGCAAATTTCATCAAATTCTTATGATTATTTTGATCGTGGATGAATAAACCTCGGTATTATTCAACGACGAGGGAATTGACGGATGATTTTGCACAAGATGTGGAGGAGTTCATGATATTTGCGTCACACAATAACATGACATCGGAATACAGTAAAATATATTGTTCGTGTACTAAATGTCGAATCATAGATTATTCTTTGTTAGAAAAGTACGGAATCATTTTTATAGGACTGGATTTGCCGAGTTACAAAATTTGATATTCACATGGAGAAACGGATGCAATGATGCAATATTATGGTAGCATTTCAAAAAGACTAGATAGTCTACTGCTAGAGTAAAGGAGCGAGCATCAAAAGTTGATATAAACACAAATACTGTACATATGGTAAATGATGAGTTTCGTGAACACAAATCATCGTACAATGAGAATGAGAGTAGAATAGAAGAACCTAGTTTGGAAATACGAAAGTTTTTTGATATGTTAGATGCATCTAAGTAGCCATTGTGATCAGGGCATCAGATCGTCTGGCCGGCCTAAAGACTAGATTGGCCAACCAGAGTGCTTGCCCGAGACAGCCGGGCCATTTGGCACGTCTGCCAGCTCAAGCGGTACCGCCGGGCCTACGACCAGCCAGGCCAGACCGATCAAAATTTCCGGCGGATAGGCCCAAACCTCTGGCCCAACTGGCGGCAACGTGGATGACACCGCCGGCCCAATGGGTGACGCCTCTGGCTCCGAAATCAACCTGGCTGGCTCCGATGACAATTCGGCCAGCTCCTCGCACAGTCCAGCCGATTGCACCACCATTTCCACATCAACACAAGGGGACTCGGAACAGCTAAGCTACCAACTTCAAGGCATGAACCTGGATGAACTCTCTACACTAGTGGTGCCACCAGGAGCAATGACAAGGAGCATAACAAGGGCATTCTTCCACAAGTTCAGTTTGTGGGTAGACAAGCTCTAGAAGATGATCGACAAGGAGCATTGGGCCAAGAGTACAAGGAAGAGTTCAAAGGCTTCTTAACATTACAAAAGACCCTAGAGACGTGGGCTTTAGGGGCAAAAGAGGTCAAGGACCAACGATTCATAACCCTACTCCAAGTCAAAGAATAGGAGTTAGGTGCGTGCATGCCACAAGGTCGGACACCTTCCATTTCTTGGCCGATAGGTAAGAATGGTAAGTTTTCAATTATATACTTGCCTTTTCTGTTTTGCAGGATAGGAATTAGAAGTTTTACATTTTTGACTCAAGAACAATTTAGGTAGAAGTTCTTTTTTGGTTATTGTCTTTTTGTAATTTTTCTTTATGTGCACTTTTGTAAGTTTTCCATTTTTCTTCTTTGAGTCGACCCTAAAATGTCAAGCTGCCGAGCATATTAATAAGGCTCCTCCAGCATTGTAGTTTGACAAACTTTTTGATATTAACAAAAATAGAACTTTCTTCCTACGAGTTTTCTCTCAAAGAAACTTGTGCGCTTATAACCCTAGTCGAGACCAGCCCTACTAGTTTCTAAGTTGTGATTTATCACGAGGTTCATCACCCCTCATGTAATTCATTTCACCTCTCCATCCGTTACTCACCATAAAACCCCTATCCAGAAGCCTAAGGTCAAGTTTCTCACCTAATCTTATCCAAGTAGCCCACGCGTGTTACGACTTTGATTCAAGGCTTGTATCATTTTGGTAGCAGAGCTTAAAGCTCCTAAAACCAGGTTGTTTCTATCATTTACTTAGTCTCGTTTGCAGTTCGTGCATTAGTTCAAGTTTCATTCAAAGAAAATAAAAAAATAACATCTAAGTTCAAATCGAATGCATCTAGCTCCTACATGCATCACTAGGGTGTAGAGATATTCTTTGCATTGCAATTTCATTTTTCATTTTTGTTAAAAGCATATTTCCATTAAGTTAAATTTAAAAAGCAAAAAAAATAATAGAAAACTAACAAGAAAATCGACCAAAAGAATTTAGAATATTTAGCATTAATTGTTACAGAAGTTTCCATTTTTTTCTATTTTTTCCTTTTTCTCAGATTTTTCCTTTTTGCATCTTTCTACTCCAACTATAAAAGAAATTCTCCTAATCGATTCTAGGAGCAAATTAACTTGTTTCTTTCTTCTTGTAGCACAAGATGGCTGAAGGAAATCAGGATGCAACCGAGGCCATGATGGCCATGTTCACCACTCTCCAAACACAACTCGCATCAATCGGCGAGAGGTTTGAGCGCTTGGAGAGGCCATAAGGCACGTGAGGGCTGAGCAAGACCCTGCTGAGGGTCCTGAACACCATAGGACACAACACGAACAGGAGGAGCCCCAGCCGGATGGAGATGAGGACGCACAACCTCACATCACCCTAGGCCGAGAGGACCTCCACGGCAACCAGAAGCAGAGGGCAATGGATTCGAGCCCTATGGTCATCACAAGAGACCAAGGATGCCCCCTAGACATCATGAGGATGGAGATGAATAAGCCTACAATCGAATAAACAGTCATGATGTTAAGCTAACACCTGCTAGTTTTGCAGAAAAAGTAGACCCCAAGGCCTATTTAGATTGGGAGAGGAGGATGGATCACATCTTCGATCATTACAACCAACCAGGCCCTAGGAGAGTCTCCATGCCAGTATCACAACTCACGGATAATGCCCTCATCTGGTGGGATCGTGAGGCTTCTGACCGAAGGAGGAGGAGATTGAGACCGTAGACTCTTGGGTCGACATGAAGGACCTCATGAGGTAAAGGTTTGTTCCACCTTATTTCCATAGGGATTTGCAACGACGTTTTCGTACTCTTAAACAGAGCACAAGATCAGTAGAGAAGTACTATGAGAATTTTGAAAGGCTAAGGAACAGGTTGGAACTCAATAACGATGAGGAGGCATTGATGGCTCAATTCTTGGATGGATTGCAATAAAGGATCAGCCGGAAAGTGGAGAGATAAATCTATAATGACTTCAAAGACTTGTTCCACCTTTCTGTTCAGGCTGAGCAGCACATCAGGCGTAAGAGCCAAGACCTACGCAGCAAGCCTAAGACACCTTGGGCACCAAGCATTGGCACCAAACCCGTAGACAAGGGCAAGAGTGTAGAAATCGAATCATGGTTCAAGAGTAAGCCTCCTGAGCAAACCCGTGACCAGAGAGAACCTAGTAAGTCTTCTAACCCTCAGAGATCACGTGACATCACTTGTTTTAAGTGTAGAGGTCGTGGTCACATCTCAAGGGAGTGCCCAAACAACCGGGTCATGTTGATCACGGAAGCTGGAGAGTATTAGTCTCAAGATGAAGAGGACTTTGAACCAGAAGGAGAATACGGTGATATTGAGTACCCTGATGTGGGGGAAGTGCTGGTCACTAGACGCATTTTCAGTGCAATGGAAGACCCCTCCGAGACCATTCAGAGGGAGAACATCTTCCACAGCCGGTGCACCATCAAGGGCAAGGTATGTAATCTCATCATAGATGGTGGTTCTTGCACTAATGTGGCTAGTGCGTATATGGTTGATAAGCTAGGTCTAGAGAAGAAAAGGCACCCCCGACCATATCGACTGAGATGGCTCGATGACAAGGTGGAGCTCAACATCCATGAGCAAGTAACCATGCCATTCAGTGTGGACAGATACCAGGACCAGGTAGTGTGTGATGTATTACCTATGCAAGCTGGCCATCTTCTGCTAGGAAGGCCATGGCAGTTTGACAATGAGACAAGGCATGATAGCCGAACCAATCTCTACACATTTGTGCACGACAAGAGAAAGGTCAGCCTAGCTCCTTTCACACCTGCCCAGGTACATGAGCTACAACAACAAATGAGTAAGGAAAAGAAACTCATTAAGTCTAATTTTCTCATTCAACCAAGTCATGTCCGGAGAGCTTTAACCTCAAAGGATTTAATATTACTAATGGTTTTCAAAGAGGTTTTGAGTGTAGAAAAAGAATATGTAGCGCTACCTCCTGAAGTAGCAGCCCTCCTCAACAAATTCCAGGATGTATTCCCTAAGGACATACCAGCAGGCTTGCCTCTCCTACGCGGCATAGAGCACCAGATCGACCTCGTGCCCGGAGTAGCCCTTCCTAATCGACCAGCCTACCGGATGAGTCCAGAGGAGTCCAAGGAGCTTGAGAAGCAAGTCAAGGAGCTCCTAGAGAAAGGCTATGTTCGAGAGAGCCTCAGTCCATGTGCTGTATCAGTACAGCTAGTACCCAAGAAGAATGAGATTTGGCGAATGTGCGTGGACTGCCGAGCAATCAACAACATCACAGTCAAGTACCGACATCCCATACCACGGCTGGATGACATGCTAGATGAGCTGAGTGGAGCCACGGTCTTCTCCAAGATAGACCTCAAGAGTGGATATCACCAGGTCAGAATGAAGGAAGGTGATGAGTGGAATATTGCTTTCAAGACAAAGCAAGGGCTCTACGAGTGGACAGTCATGCCATTCGGCTTGACAATGCCCCAAGCACCTTCATGCGCCTTATGAACCAAGTTCTTAGGGCGTACATCAGTAAGTTCGTAGTGGTTTCCTTTGATGATATATTAGTTTATAGTAAGTGCCTACGGGACAACCTCACACATCTTGAGATGGTACTTAAAACCATTCGACAAAAAGAGCTTTATGCCAATCTCAAGAAATGCACCTTTTGTACTAACAAGCTTGTTTTCTTAGGCTTTGTTGTAAGTTTCCAGGGATTACAGTGATACAAGCCTTGATTCAAGGATGTATGCGCGTGGGCTGCTTGGAGAAGTTTAGGTGAGAAACTCGACCTTAGACTTCTTGGATAGGGGTTTTTGGGTTGGTATTCGATGGAAAGGTGAAGTGAACCACACGAGGGGTGATGAACCTCGTGATAAATCACAAACTTAGAGCTAGGAGGGCTGGTCTCAACTAGATTCTAAACGCACAAGATTCTTGAGAGAAAACTTGTTGGGGAAAAAGTTCTATCTTTATTAATATCAAAAAGGTTGTCGAACTACAATGCTGGAAGGAGCCTTATTAATATGCTCGACAGCTTGACCTTCTAGTGTCGACTCAAATAAAGAAAAAGAAAGTTTACAAAAGTGCACAAATGGAAAAGATACAAAAGTGTATAACCGAAAAAGGACCTATTCCTAAAATGCTCTTGACTCAAAAATGTAAAGCATCTAGATCCTACCCTGCAAAACAGAAAGAGGCATATATTCGAATTGAAACTTACCTTATCTTACCTCATGGCCAAGAAATGGAAGGTGACTGTCCTTGTGGCATGCACGCGCCTTGCTCCTAGTCTTCGACTTGGAGTAGAGTTAAGAATCTTTGGGCCCTGACCTCTCTTGCCACTAAAGCCCAAGTCTCTGATGTCCCTTGTGTTGTTGAGAAGCCATTGGACTCTTCCTTGCATTTTTTGGCCCATTGTCCTTAGTCGATCTTCCTCTAGGAGCTTGTCGACCCATAAGCTGAATTTGTGGAAGAGTGCCCTTGATCTGCTTCTTGTCATTGCTCCTTGAGGTACCACTGGTGTAGATACTTCCTCTAGGTGCATGTCCTGGAGCTGGTAGCTCATTTGGTCTGAGTCCTCTTGTGTAGAAGTGGAAATGCGCGTGTACTCGGCTGGATAGGCTGTACTGGCTGGATTGTGCGAGGTACTGGCCGGAATGCCTTCAGGACCGGCCAAGTTGATCCCAGCGTCGGCGGCATCACCAGAGGGACCGACGGTGTCATCCACATCGCCACCAAGTGTGCCGGAAGCTTGGGCCTCTCCGCCGGCAATGCTGACCGGTCTGGTCCTATAGGTCGAGGGTCCGGCGGTACTGCCTGGTTCGGCAGACATGCCAGATAGTCCTGCTGTCTCGGGCAAGCTTCCTGGTCAGCCAGTCTGGTCTCCTGGCTGGATGTACGTCCTGATTTCCTCATCATCCCCTCCCTCTTCAATAGGTTTTGTCCTCAAAACTGGTTCATCTGCATGGAAAGGGGCTAAGTCAGTAACATTGAACGTATTGGACACATTAAACTCACGTGGGAGCTCGATCCGGTAGGCATTGTTGTTGATCCTCTTGAGCACTCTGAATGGTCCATCTCCTCATGGTGCTAGCTTGGAACTCCTTAGGTTTGGGAACCTTTCCTGGCGTAGGTGTAGCCACACCCAATCGCCTGGTTGAAAGATCACCTCCTTTCTTCCCTTGTTGGCATGAGTCACGTACTGTCCAATCCTCTTCTCCAAGTTTTCTGCTACCTTCTGGTGTAACCTCCTTATGAACTCTGCCTTGGATGCTCCGTTGAGGTTGGTCATCTCAGCTGGTGGTAGTGGCGTTTTCTCCAATGGGGTGAGAGGGTTGAAGCCGTATACTACTTCAAATGGTGTCTTCTTGGTTGCTGAGTGCACGGCTCGATTGTAAGCGAACTCTATGAATGGCAGGCACTCCACCCAAGTATTTAGCTTCTTCCCTAGTGTAGTTCTGAGAAGAGTTGATAGTGTCCTGTTGACAACTTCAGTTTGGCCATCGGTTTGAGGATGGCAAGTGGTAGAGAAGAGTAGCTTCGTGCCTAGCTTTTTCCAGAGGGTCCTCCAGAAATGGCTGAGGAACTTGGTTTCCCTGTCTGATACGATGGTCCTTGGCACTCCATGAAGCCGTACTATCTCCCTGAAGAACAGCTCATCTGTTTGTGTGGCATCATTGACATTGGCACATGGAATGAAGTGTGCCATCTTGGAGAATCTGTCCACTACTACAAAGATTGCATCAATGTGGTTGATCTTGGGCAGACCTAGAACAAAGTCCATTGAGATGTCCACCCATGGATGTGTAGGTATGGGCAGTGGGAGATACAACCCGTGAGGTTGCACTCGAGACTTTGCCTTCTTGCAAGTGATGCATCTTGCACAATGACCTTCTACTGTCCTCTTGATGTGTGGCCAGTAGAAGTGCTCTTTGACCACTGCTAGAGTCTTGTCGACACCAAAGTGGCCCATGAGTCCTCCTCCATGAGCTTCTCGGATGATAAGCTCCCTTAATGATCCTTGTGGTATGCACAACCTTCTTTCTCGGAACAAGAATCTCTCATGGATGTAGAACTTGCCATGACTCCCTGTGCCACACTCTTTGTAGCTCTCAGCAAAGTCAGGATCATCCTTGTATAGGTCCTTGATGTGCTCGAATCCTAGGACCTTTGCCTCCATGGTTGATATCAAGGCAAACCTCCTTGATAGTGCATCGGCTACCACATTGTCTTTGCCCTTCTTGTACTTGATGATGTATGGGAAGATCTCTATGAACTCCATCCACCTGGCATGTCTCCTCTTGAGATTGGTTTGCCCTCTGAGGTGTTTGAGAGTCTCATGATCAGTGTGGATCACAAACTCCTTGGACAGCAAGTAATGCTGCCAAGTCTCCAATGCTCGGACAAGGGCATAAAGCTCCTTGTCATAAGTGGGGTAGTTCAGTGAGGCACCACCTAGCTTCTCACTGAAGTATGCCAATGGTCTCCCTCCTTGATTTAGCACTACTCCTATGCCTATTCCAGAGGCATCACACTCCACTTCAAACGTCTTGTTGAAGTCGGGCAGGACTAGCACTGGTGCATGTGTAAGGCTGTCCTTCAAGGCCTTGAATGCCTTCTCCTGAGCTTCTCCCCAGCTGAATCCCACGTTCTTCTTCACTACTGCCATCAGTGGTGAGGCAATACTGCTGAAGTTGGGCACGAATCTCCTATAGAAGCTGGCTAGTCCGTGGAAGCTTCTTACTTGGCTGATGTTGCCTGGTGTTGGCCATTCTTGTATGGCTCGAATCTTCTCTTCATCAACCTGTAGGTCCTGTGAGCTTACAACAAAACCTAAAAAGACAAGCTTATCAGTACAAAAGGTGCACTTCTTTAGATTGGCATAAAGCTCTTCTTGTCGAAGGGTTTTAAGTACCATCTCAAGATGTGTGAGGTGTTCCCGTAGGTACTTACTATAAACTAGTATATCATCAAAGTAAACTACCACAAACTTACTGATGTACGCCCTAAGAACTTGGTTCATAAGGCGCATGAAGGTGCTTGGGGCATTAGTCAAGCCAAATGGCATGACTGTCCACTCGTAGAGCCCTTGCTTTGTCTTGAAAGCAGTCTTCCACTCATCACCTTCCTTCATTCTTACCTGGTGGTATCCACTTTTGAGGTCTATCTTGGAGAAGACCATGGCTCCACTCAGCTCATCTAGCATGTCATCCAGTCGTGGTATTGGATGCCTGTACTTGACTGTGATGTTGTTGATTGCTCGGCAGTCCACGCACATGTGCCAAGTCCCATCCTTCTTGGGCACTAGTAGCACTGGTACGGCACATGGACTGAGGCTCTCTCGAACATATCCTTTCTCCAGGAGCTCCTTGACTTGCTTCTCAAGCTCCTTGGACTCCTCTGGACTCATCTGGTAGGCTGGCCGGTTGGGCAGGGCTGCTCCGGGCACTAGATCAATCTGGTGTTCTATGCCACGTAAAAGAGGCAAGCCTGCTGGTATCTCCTCTGGAAATACATCCTGGAACTTGTTGAGGAGAGTTGCTACTTCAGGAGGTAGCTCTTCCTGTCCTTTTTCTACACTCAACACTTCTTTGAAAACCATTAGTAACATTAAATCCTTCGAGGCTAAAGCTCCCCGGACATGGCTTGGTTGAATAAGAAAACTAGACTTGATAAGTTTCTTTTCCTTACTCATTTGGAGTTGTAGCTCATGTACCTGGGCGGGTGTAAGAGGAGCTAGGCTGACCTTTCTCTTGTCATGCACGAAGGTGTAGAGATTGGTTCGGCCATCATGCCTGGTCTCTTTGTCAAACTGCAATGGTCTTCCTAGTAGAAGATGGCCAGCTTGCATGGCACCACGTCGCACACGACTTGGTCTTGGTACTTACCCACACTGAATGGCACAGTGACTTGCTCATGAACCTTGAGCTCCACTTTGTCATCTAGCCATCTCAGTCTATATGGTCGAGGATGCCGTGTCTTCTCTAGACCTAGCTTATCAACCATATATGCACTAGCAACGTTAGTGCAAGAACCACCATCTATGATAAGGTTCCATACCTTGCCCTTGATGGTGCAATGGATGTGGAAGATGTTCTCCCTTTGGATGGTCTCTGAAGGATCCACCATTGCACTGAGGATACGTCTAGTGACCAGCACTTCCCCCACATCAGGGTACTCAATGTCACCATACTCTCCTTCTGGTTCATAGTCCTCTTCATCTTGGGACTCATACTCTCCTGCCTCCGTAATCAGCATGACTCGGTTGTTTGGGCACTCCCCTTGAGATGTGTCCACGTCCCCTGCACTTGAAACAAGTTATGTCACGTGATCTTTGAGGGTTAGAAGACTTACCAGGCTCTCTCTGGTCACGGGTGGGTTCAGGAGGCTTGCTCTTGAACCTTGACTCGATCTCTATGCTCTTGCCTTTGTCTACGGGCTTGGGCATGTTGCTTGGTGCCAAAGGTGTCTTAGGCTTGCTGCGGATATCTTGGCTCTCACGTTTGATGTGCTCCTCAGCTTGGACAGATAGGTGGAACAAGTCTTTGAAGTCATTGTATATTTGCCTTTCACCTTACGGCTGATCCTTTCTTGGAGTCCATCCAAGAATTGTGCCATCAATGCTTCATCATCATCATTGAGCTCAATCTGTTCCATAGCTTCTCGAACTCTTCATAGTACTCTTCTACTGGTCTGATACCCTACTTAAGAGTACGAAAAAGACGTTGCAAATCTCTATGAAAGTAAGGTGGAACAAACCTTTGTCGCATGAGGTCTTTCATGTCGACCCATGAGTCTACGGGTCTCATTCTCTTCCTCCTTCTGTCAGATACCTCACGATCCCACCAGATGAGGGCATTGTCCGTGAGTTGTGCTACTGCCATTGAGACTCTCCTAGGTCCTGGTTGGTTGTAATGATCAAAGATATGATCCATTCTTCTTTTCCAATCTAGGTAAGCCTCGGGGTCTACTTTTCCTGCAAAACTAGGAGGAGTTAGCTTAACATCAGGATGATTTACCCGGTTATAGGTGTGTTCATCTCCATCCTCATGATGTCTAGGAGGCATTCTTGGTCTCTGGTGAAGACCATATGGCTCAAAGCCATCATCTTCTGCATCTGGTTGCCGTGGAGGTCCTCTCGGCCTAGGGTGATAGTTATGAGGTTGTGTGTCCTCATCTCCATCTGGCTGGGGTTCCTCCTGTTCGTGCTGTGTCCTAAGGTGCTCAGGACCCTCAGGACGGTCTTGCTCAGCTCTCACGTGCCTTATGTACTGGAATCTCACCGGTCTTTCCACGCGCTCCAACCTCTCGCCTATGGATGCGAGTTGTGTTTGGAGTGTGGTGAACATGGCCATCAAGGCTTCGGTTGCTTCTCTATTTTCTTCTCCCATGGTGTGCTACAAAAAAAGAAGACAAGTTAGGATGCTTCTAAATTATTAGGAGGGTTTTCTTTTTATAAGGGGTTCGAAAAAATGCAAAAAGGAAAATCCTAAGGAATGGAAAATTCGAATAAAAGGAAAAAGGAAACTTTCTTGACAACTTGTGCTAGCTGTCCAATTCGAAATCTTTTGGGTATTTTCCTATTTTCTTTTCTTTTCTTTTTTTTTCTTTTTAATTTAACTTAAAATTAATGGAAATATGAATTAAACAAAAGGAAAACGTGAATGGCAATGCAAAAGTGAATCTAAACCCTAGTGATACACGTAGAAGGCTAGATGCACTCGGTTTGGAGTTTGATGTTATTTTTTTGATTTTTCTTGAATGCGACTTAAACTAATGCAAGAACTAAAAACAAAACAAGCAAAAGGATAGAAACAACCTGGTTTAGGAGCTTTAAGCTCTGATACCAAAATGATACAAGCCTTGATTCAAGGATGTATGCTTGTGGGCTGCTTGGAGAAGTTTAGGTGAGAAATTCGACCTTAGACTTCTTGGATAGAGGTTTTTGGGTTGGTATTCGATGGAAAGGTGAAGTGAACCACACGAGGGGTGATGAACCTCGTGATAAATCACAAACTTAGAGCTAGGAGGGCTGGTCTCAACTAGATTCTAAGCGCACAAGATTCTTGAGAGAAAACTTGTTGGGGAAAAAGTTCTATCTTTATTAATATCAAAAGGTTGTCGAACTACAATGCTGGAAGGAGCCTTATTAATATGCTCGACAGCTTGACCTTCTAGGGTCGACTCAAATAAAGAAAAAGAAAGTTTACAAAAGTGCACAAATGGAAAAGATACAAAAGTGTATAACCGAAAAAGGACCTATTCCTAAAATGTTCTTGACTCAAAAATGTAAAGAATCTAGATCCTACCCTGCAAAACAGAAAGAGGCATATATTCGAATTGAAACTTACCTTAACTTACCTCATGGCCAAGAAATGGAAAGTGGCCGTCCTTGTGGCATGCACGCGCCTTGCTCGTAGTCTTCGACTTGGAGTAGGGTTAAGAATCTTTGGGCCCGGACCTCTCTTGCCACTAAAGCCCAAGTCTCTGATGTCCCTTGTGTTGTTGAGAAGCCATTGGACTCTTCCTTGCATTTTTGGCCCATTGTCCTTAGTCGATCTTCCTCTAGGAGCTTGTCGACCCATAAGCTGAATTTGTGGAAGAGTGCCCTTGATCTGCTTCTTGTCATTGCTCCTTGAGGTACCACTGGTGTAGATACTTCCTCTAGGTGCATGTCCTGGAGCTGGTAGCTCATTTGGTCCGAGTCCTCTTCTGTAGAAGTGGAAATGCGCGTGTACTCGGCTGGATCGGCTGTACCGGTTGGATTGTGCGAGGTACTGGCCGGAATGCCTTCAGGACCAGCCAAGTTGATCCCGGAGTCGGCGGCATCACCAGAGGGACCGGCGGTGTCATCCACGTCACCACCAAGTGTGCCGGAAGCTTGGGCCTCTCCGCCGGCAATTCTGACCGGTTTGGTCCTATAGGTCGAGGGTCCGGCGGTACTGCCTGGTCCGGCAGACGTGCCAGATGGTCTTGCTGTCTTGGGCAAGCTTCCTGGTCGGCCAGTGTGGTCTCCTGGCTGGATGTACGACCTGATGTCCTCATCATACAGGTTGATGAAGAAAATATTCGAGCCATACAAGAGAGGCCAACACCGAGCAACATCAGCCAAGTGAGGAGCTTCCACGATCTGGCCAGCTTCTATAGGAGATTTGTGCCAAACTTCAGCAGCATTGCCTCACCACTGACGGTAGTAGTGAAAAAGAATGTGGGATTCAGTTGGGGAGAAGCTCAGGAGAAGATATTCCAGGCCTTGAAGGACAGCCTCACACATGCACCAGTGCTAGTCCTGCCCGACTTCAACAAGACGTTTGAAGTGGAGTGTGATGCCTCTGGAATAGGCATAGCAGCAGTGCTAACCCAAGGAGGCAGGCTAGTAGCATCTTTCAGTGAGAAGTTAGCTAGGACCTCACGGAATTACCCCACCTACGACAAGGAGCTCTATGCCCTAGTCCGAGCCTTAGAGACTTGGCAACATTACTTGTTTTCCAAGGAATTTGTGATCCACACTGATCACGAGACTCTCAAACACCTCAGAGGGCAAACCAATCTCAAGAGCAGACATGCCAGGTGGATGGAAGTTCATAGAGACCTTCCCTTACATCATCAAGTACAAAAATAGCAAAGATAATGTGGTAGCCGATGCACTATCAAGAAGGTTTGCCTTGATATCCACAATGGAATCAAAGATTTTAGGATTCGAACACATCAAGGACCTGTACAAAGATGATCCTGACTTTTCTGAAAGCTACAAGGAGTGTGGCACAAGGAGTCATGGCAAGTTCTACATCCATGATGGGTTCTTGTTCCGAGAAAGAAGGATGTGCATACCATAAGGATCTCTACGGGAGCTTATCACACAAGAAGCTCATGGAGGAGGTCTCATGGGCTACTTTGGTGTTGATAAGACACTAGCAGTGGTCAAGGAGCACTTCTAGTGGTCACACATCAAGAGGTCAGTAGAAGCCCATTGTGCAAGGTGCATCACTTGCAAGAATGCGAAGTCCCGAGTGCATCCTCACGGGTTGTATCTCTCTCTGTCCATACCTACTCACCCATGGGTGGACATTTCCATGGACTTCATTCTAGGTATGCCCAAGATCAACCACAAGATGCTATCTTTATAGTGGTGGACCGATTCTCCAATATGACACATTTCATCCCATATGCCAATGTTAATGATGCCACGCAAACAGCCGAGTTGTTCTTCAGGGAGATAGTACGACTTCATAGAGTGCCAAATACCATCGTGTCAGACAGAGACACCAAATTTCTCAGCCACTTCTGGAGGACCCTCTGGAGGAAGCTATGCACCAAGCTAGGCACGAAGCTAGGCACGAAGCTACTCTTCTCTACCACCTGCCATCCTCAAACCGATGGCCAAACTGAAGTAGTCAACCAAACATTGTCAACTCTTCTCAAGACTATACTAGGGAAGAACCTCAAAACATGGGTGGAGTTCCTGCCATTCATAGAGTTCACGTACAAACGAGCAGTGCATTCAGCCACAAAGAAAACCCTTTTGAAGTGGTCTACGGCTTCAACCCTCAAACACCTTTGGAGCAAACCCCACTGCCACCAGCAGAGATGACCAACCTCAACGGAGCATCTAAGGCAAAGTTCATAAAGAAAATACACCAGAAGATAGCAAAAAACTTGGAGAAGAGGACCAGACAATACGTGACTCACGCTAACAAGGGGAGAAGAGAGATGATTTTTCAACCAGGCGATTGGGTGTGGCTACACCTACGGCAAGAGAGGTTCTCCAACCTAAAGAGTTCCAAACTAGGCCCAAGAGGAGATGGACCATTCAGAGTACTGGAGATGATCAATAACAACGCCTACCAGATCGAGCTTCTAGGTGATTTCAATGTGTCTAACACATTCAACGTAACTGATTTAGCTCTTTTCGTTAAAGATGAACCAGTTTTGAGGTCAAAACCTACTGAAGGGGGAGGGGATGATGAGGGCATCAGATTGTCTAGCCGGCCTGGAGACCAGATTGGCCGACCAGAGTGCTTGCCTGAGACAGCCGGGCTATTTGGCGTGTCTGCCGGCCCAAGCGGTACCGCCGGGCCTACGACCAGCCGGGCCGGACCGATCAACATTTCCGGTGGAGAGGCCCAAACCTCCGGCCCAACTGGTGGCGATGTGGATTACACCGTCGGCCCAATTGGTGACGCCGCCGGCACCAGAATTAACCTGCCCGGCTCCGATGACAGTTTGGCCAACTCCTCGCACAGTCGAGCCGATCCAGCCGATTGCACCACCATTTCCACATCAACACAAGGGGACTCGGAACAGCTAATCTACTAGCTTCAAGGCATGAACCTGCATGAAGTCTCTACACTAGTAGTCCCACCAGGACCAATGACAAGGAGCAGAACAAGGGCACTGTTCCACAAGTTCAGTTTATGGGTAGACAAGCTCTTAGAAGATGATCGACAAGGAGCATTGGGCCAAGAGTACAAGGAAGAGTCCAAAGGCTTCTCAACATTACAAAGGACTCCAGAGACGTGGGCTTTAGTGGCAAAAGAGGTCAGGGCCCAACGATTCATAACCCTACTCCAAGTCGAAGACTAGGAGCTAGGCGCGTGCATGCCACAAGGTCGGCCACCTTCCATTTCTTTGCCGATAGGTAAGAATGGTAAGTTTTCAATTATATACTTGCTTTTTCTGTTTTGCAGGATAGGAATTAGAAGTTTAAAATTTTTGAGTCAAGAACAATTTAGGTAGAAGTTCTTTTTTGGTTATTGTCTTTTTGTAATTGTTCCTTTTGTGCACTTTTGTAAGTTTTTCATTTTTCTTCTTTGAGTCGATCCTAGAAGGTCAAGCTGCCAAGCATATTAATAAGGCTCCTTTAGCATTGTAGTTCGACAAACTTTTTGATATTAATAAAGATAGAACTTTCTTCCTACGAGTTTTCTCTCAAAGAAACTTGTGCGCTTAGAACCCTAGTCGAGATCAGCCCTCCTAGTTTCTAAGTTGTGATTTATCACGAGGTTCATCACCCCTTGTGTGGTTCACTTCACCTCTCCATCTGTTACTCACCCGAAAACCCCTATCCAGAAGCCCAAGGTCGAGTTTCTCACGTAATCTTCTCCAAGCAGCCCACGCGTGTTATGACCTTGATTCAAGGCTTGTATCACATTGTATAAAGGATGTAGAGATAGGTTATCACTCTTATCAGCTGCAAAAAGGTTGATGACTATAAAAATAGATTTCAACGTGGCTGAAGATTGTGTGAATACAATAGCTGATTTTATCATAGATATATTACCCGAAGATAATACTGCACCAGCTTCATATTATGAGGTTCAAAAACTTGTAATTGGTCTTGGATTGACATATCAAATGATCAATATATGTATTTACAACTGTATGATCTATTGGAGAAATGATGAAAACCGCGTGAAGTTCCGATTTTGTCACAAACCTCGATATTAGGAAACAAACAGCAAAGTACCTATTCCGTATAAATGGATGTGGTATTTCCCAATAACAGAGAGGTTAAAGAGGTTATATCAATATGAACACAACGGAAACCCTATGAAATGACATGCAGAACATAACTAAAATAGAGAAATTGTGCATCTGAGAATCCTCAGATGCGGAAGCATGGAAATATTTTCAAGAGGTTTATCCTAGTTTTGCATATGAGCATAGGAACATATACCTCGGATTATCTACTGATAGATTCACCTCTTTTGGAAAGCATGGGAGATAATATTCGTTGTGGCCAATTATCGTGACACCTTATAAGTTACCACCATCGTTGTGCATGTAATGAAAGTTTTATTTTCTAACAATTCTCGCCCCCGGTCCTGTGCATCCTAAGCAATCGCTTGATATTTTCTTGTCGCCATTAATTCATGAGTTGAAAATGTTGTGGGAAAATTGTGTAGAATCATTCGATGTTTTCACCCAACAAAACTTCTTGATGCGAGCAATACTTATGTGGATCATAAGTGATTTTCAGCATATGGTATGTTATCAGGATAGTCGACATATGGAAGTTTAGCATACTCATATTATCAGGATAGTCGACATATGGAAGATTAGCATACTCATATTATCAAGATAATACGCATGGAAAGCGTCGGAAATCCGTCGGAGTGTATGAAACCGATGGATTCCCGACAAACCTTAGTATCCACCAATTTGACTGATAACATGACAAACATACAGAATTTTGTCGAGGTTGTTCGACCGAATTCCAAAAAAAAAAGAGAAGAAATTTTACGCGGTTCAACGCTGCAATTAATTTACACATTTCCTAAATAATTTATCTGTCAAGAATCATCGATATAATCTACGGTCCTCACTTTTTCTCCTCTAGATCTGTGACCGTTTTCTTCTTCTCTTCTCCTGCTCTTTTCTAGTTTTCTCAATTATTCTCTGTTCTGCTATCTCATTTTTTAAGAATATGTAAGTTTTTTTTATTTAATCTACTATCTGATTAAGAGTTTGTTGCATTTTGATATTAAACTATAAATCAGCTATTTAAATTAAGGAAGCTTCCAATCGATATTTGGAAGAAATGTTCATATGCTGCTCTGTTTCGGATTTGCTCTCTTTTTCATCATTGAGTTTCTTATCCGTTGATTATAGAGTTTCCTTTTCTATCAAATATTAATAATTTACAAATCTCCGGAGATTTATGTTAGCACAAAGTTTGTGCAATGCGTTTGAATTTTATGTGGGAAAATTAAAATGGATGATGTTGCACAATTTCATTGGAGATGAGTTAACAAGGCTTGTGTAAGGAAAGGGGATTTCCGAAGAATGCAAGTAAGATGTGGTGAATATTGTGTAATATTCAACTTTAAGATAGAAACCTTAAAGATACACACATATATAAATATGTGTATGAGGTAGCTGCTAGGGTTGTCGTTTTTCCTGAAAAGAAAAAGAAGATCATACTATTGGTTGCATAAAAATCGGGTGTGCGAACAAAGATAGTACACAACTGTTGTTGTGAGTGAGAATGGGTAGATAAGAATTTTTCAGTGAGTGAGAAAATAGTAGATTTTTGTGCCAATCTCAGATATATTGCAAACGAAGTGCAAGTGTTGGATAAACAATATAAAGACGCAAAGTTGATAAAGAAAATTTTGCGTTGTTTACTGGCTAAGTTTGTTGCATTGAAAACTGTTATAAAAATGGCAATGAACACCGATGAACTCAAGTTTGAGGAGATAGTAGGGATAGTACAAGCTGAGGAGATTGAAATAGAATCTAACGATCCCAAATTTGTAGAAGATAATGTGTCTATAGCTGATGAAGATAGACACAAATATCAGAAACTTGAAGATATTATACATTCGATGTTTCGAAAACTTGAAGAAAACATGGATCGTTTGTGTCACACATTCACAAAGAGGCTATCAAGAAAGGAAGAATTTCATAAAGGGTATGACGTTGAATGTTATAAATGTCATGGTATTAGACATGTTAAATCAGTTTTTCTGTCATTTAAAAGAAGATGAATCAAGTGTAATCAGTGCAATGATTATTGTCACACAAAAGCAAATTGTGCAAACATGCAAAAAAGAAAGAAGAAGAAGATGGTTTTCAGTAATAATGATATAGAGTAAAAAAACACATAGGTATAAATCTGATGGCCTTGCATGGAGTAACACATCTTGAGGAAGAAATCAAAGAACATGAGTTTGAAGTGTCTAGTGTAACACACAAAAATATCGTTGCATCAAATAGTGATTCTGAAAGTTATCAAGAGTTGGTCAAGGACAAACCAATGTTGGAAGCAAAGGGAAATATTATGGAGCTAGAGAATAGCAACTACACAAACACGGCAAAAACTCATTTTGTGCAAGCAGCAACCTGTGTGTAACAAGAACATCCAGAGATGGAAAGGATCCATATGTTGGAAACAAGGTTGAATGAGATAAATGAGTTACTACATCAGGAAAGAACAAAGCACTGGAACACAATCTGACAGAGAACTACAAGAAGGTTAGATTGCTAAACAAAGGATTTGAGTCGTTGGATCAGATCTTAGCCATGTGGAGATCTCATAAACATAATTGGGGACTAGGTTACACAGAATATGCACAGAATAAAGTTTCAAGTTCCAAGGGTGATAGCACCAACTTGATGAACTTTGTTAAAAGTGTTGATGCTCAAAAACATGACAGTTAATGGGAGAATCGTCCTGCTATCAAAAGCTCATTTAAGGCGGTAAAAAATCTTGCAGTAAGTGGTTATACATGACTCAGACACAAGGGATGCTACCATTGTGGAAAGAATGGGCATATTGACGGAAGTGTAGAGCCTTTCAAGCATGCATCAAAAGGGTTTGGGTTGAAGGTCAATGCTATCCAAAACTTAAAAGATATCGTATGGTGTGGATTGACAAATGGGTTCTGTACTCTAAGCCACAAGCTGGGTTAAATAGTGAACTTGTGTGCAACTTGAGTATATTACACAAACATAATCACGAAACACCCGTTGAGAGTAATGAATCATTTTATCCCGAACCTGCCAAAAAGGAAACCAAACGAGTTCGAAATCATTCAGCTGAAAATACTATGTGTGAGTGTCCAATACACATAAGAGATTCATGTCGATGGAAAAATCATTGGATTAAACGACCTAGAGCAAGATGTTTGTTAGATTGATTTGAAGTTTTTCATTGAGTTTAATCACTCAAGCAGGGGGAGATTGAAGAGTGAAAGTACTTGATTAAGGGAGAGTTTGAACTGATGTTTCTCTAGCTATATAGATAGTGAGTTTAAGTTATAAAACTCAATGAAAAAGAGGGAGATTGTTAGCACAAGGCTTGTGCAATACGTTTGAGTTTTATTTGGGAAGATTAAAATGGATGATATGGCACAATCTCATTAGAGATGAGTTAACAAGGCTTGTGTAAAGAAAGGAGATTTCCGAATAAGGCAAGTAAGATGTGGTGAATATTGTGGCATAAGATAGAAACCCTAGAAATACACACATATATAAATATGTATATGAGGTAGCTGTTACGGTTGTCGTTTTTTCTGAGAAGAAAGAAAAGACCATATTGTTAGTTGCACAGAAATCGGGTGTGTGAACAAAGAGAGTACACAACTGTTGTTGTGAGTGAAAATGGGTAGATAGGAATTTGTCAGTGACGAGTCAGTGTGTAATATCGTGTAATTTTGATTAAACAAGTTATAAAAACTTTGTTTAAACGATTCCTAATACACAATAAAATTGATTGTACAAGTTATTGTATATTTAAGTGTCTCTCTATATTTTTCTCGTCATTACAATTTATGTCGTCTCTTGTTACCATCCACCATTTATTTCTAGAACATAAACAGACATTATAATATAGTAAACTTGTTCATTTTTTTTCAATGAATAAATTTAGTAATTGTTGTGTTTCTGGGTCGAAATGTATAAAATAAGTGGTCCTATATAGAATAAAACAAAACGTAAGTATATTGACGTCTGCGTAACGAGTATAAACTAGTTATTTATCTGCTAAATTAATCGAAGTCTTCATAATATATATAAGGATACATAAACCACTAGTTTAAACTAGACTGAAATTAATTAAATTTTTAAGTAAAAAATGTTTAAAAAAAGGAGAATTGACTAATTTAACACTAAATAATGTTTTACTGACTAAATTAGCATCCCAAATCTAAACTCACACAAATATCATTTTTTAAAGTGAAAAATATTAAAATAACCTTATTTATTTTTAACCTAATCTTTTGCAAAATAAGGGATCAAACCTTAATCCATTTTATAATAGAATGAGTGTGTAACCAATACACTACTGTAACTAATCGACATATAACCACTTTATAATTGTGTTGGATTCAAGTTTAATAATAAATCTTATATCTAATTATGTTGGATATTTTCATGTTTTCGTTTATGATTTGTATTTGTGATTGTTAAATGTTGATAAACACTTTTCTTGATGTTTTTTGGATAAACATTTCTTGCTTTTGTTAATTAATCCTATGCAATTTCACGTTTTAGGAAGGCATTCCTAAAACATAAAAGATCATTCCTAAATTTGTATAAGTTATTCCTAAATTATGCATAAAATGTGACAACTAACCTAAATTCAGTAAACAGTTCTTAATATTAAAGAAATCCGATCTAAATAAATAATTAAATTAAATGAAAAAAATTGAAAAATGTAATGAGGAAGATCGATTCATGCATTATTAATTCTAACAAGAAGCATAAATCTTCTTGTTTAATATATATTTTTCTGTTCAATTAAAATATAAAAAATTATATGAGCTTAAGGGGATCGAACTTTAGACATATGTGTAAAACAAAGAATGTGTTACCAATATTTTGTGGTAGCTAATCGACATATAATCATTTTATTCTAGATAAATTAGGTTTTCACTTTTGTTTTAATTGAATGATAGTAAAATGTTTTTTGATTGTTAAAAACACTATATTAGTGAATTTTTTATATTGAGTGCTATATGTATCACTAAAATCTAATTTAGTGCTAATATAGTATATTTCTCTTTAAAAAATGAAATAACTATTATTAGTTTGCAAATTTTAAATTCTTCTTCTCTCTGGCATTCATGTGACCGATTTGAGATTTTAGAGCGTTTAAACATATTATATTTAAACGTAATATTTTCAATTCACCCCCTTCAAATCACCTCATTCTTTGGAATACAATATTTTTAGTGTTTGAGTTTCGTGTACAATTTAGAGAGTATGAATTTGAGTAAAACATGTCTAAGACAAATGTTAGAAACATAAAACAAATTCATACAGTGTATATTAAATTTAAAATTTAATAAAAATTCGATTCAATCGTTCTGGTCAAAATGAACTGTGTTTCAAAATCACATCTAGTTTGATTTTAAAATTATTAAAATATATAATTTTATAATTTTTTTAGAAAAATAATATTTTTTCTGCTGAGATGTTATTTTATTTTTGAATATTCGTTTTTTAAAAAGAATACGTTTTTTTAATTAATAACCAAGTTTTTGAATAAAGGACAATTAAAAACTAGACTGCTAAGTGTTGATTATTTTATGGTTTGTATAATCATAAAATTCATGTTAATTTCTGAATAATAAGAAACACAATACCGGAAGCATACTTTTTATATTTATGTCTTATGATACTAAAGTTGGGAATGGTTCTTCTACGACAAACCCATAATAGGTGAAGATCTTTATTGATGGGATACAAAAGTGGCTGAATTTCTTATTACAGTTGTTATGAAAACCATAACCCTTCTATTTATATGGAAAATAATTTTTGATTCGGTCCTTCATCAAATTAGAAATTGGATAATGTATCCACACATAAATTTTCCATAACACTAATGTCTCATAGTTTTTTATCTTTATAAATAAGTGACCACATAATTTTGACTATTTTAGATAATGATCCTAACACATCGATTATACATGTGTGACCTCAAAATAATTCTTACAATCTTCCACTCGGTCACATATGTATTATGAAAATGTGATAGACTTTATGAGCTCAAAATTGTCATTATATAGCAAAGCATAAATAATCCCGTCTATTGACTATAGTAACATAGGATCATAGTGATCTTTGTTATAATAATAAATAACTAAACTTTCCATGGTCACTGAAATTAATATAGACAAACGACATAGATCAATCATGAAAAATGTGGCATAAAAATCACATGAAAAGTGATCAATACATGTCGATTCTCAACTGGTCCTAGCTTATTGAGATGCTTTAACTTTATTGTACAAATAGTAAACTAAAAACAAAACTTTATTTCTGATAAAAAAATAAATGTGCATAATACAACTAAAACATAAAACTCAAAACCAAATGAAAAACTCCCACTAAACCAAATGATCCTCAAACATTGAAACACTCATTTGAGCAATATGCTCAAGAAAGACCTTAGGTGGAATATCCTTTGTAAAAAGATCTGCTATCATAGAGTTTGTTCCTAAGTGTTCTATGGAAATCTCTCCACTTTGTACCCTATTTTGAACGACGAGGAACTTAATGTCAATAAACTTGGACTTTGTTGTGTTACTATTTTTGTTGGAGTACAAAACAACTGATTTATTATCACAATAGTGGTCTTTCAATTCCTTCAGGAATTCGCAGCCCAGTGACAAAATTCCTCAACCAAAGTCCATGATTGGATGCCTTAAAAAACTGCTACAAATTCTGCCACCATTGTGGAGGAAGCTACGAGTATTTGTTTTGCACTACGCCAAGAAATATAGCTCTACCACCAACAGAAAAACAAAACCTTATGTAAACTTTCTACTATCTTGACATCCAGCAAAATCATAATCAGAATACCCAATGATCTCCAAATTATCTGATCTCTAATATGTGAGCATATAGTCTTTTGTTCTCTTCAGATACCTCATGACCCTTTTGGCTGTTTTCCAATAGTCCAAACCTTGATTACTTAAGTATCTGTCCAAAACTCCAACAATGTAGGCTAAATTTGGACGCATCCAAACTTGAGCATACATTAGACTCCCTACAGCCGACGCGTAAGGAATCTTTTACATCTCTTGAATTTCTAAATTTCCTTTAGGGCACTGATTAAGACAAAAAATTTCTCATCTAGCGACTGGGGTATCACCTGGTTTGCAATCCTGCATGCCAAATCTCTTGAGTACTTTATCGATATAGCTATTTTGAGATAATCCAAGAATTTTCCGAGTTCGATCTCGGTGAATCTGAAGTCCTAATACAAAAGATGCTTCACCAAGATCTTTCATTTCAAATTTACCCTTCAGAAATATCTTCATCTCATGTAGCATGCCCATATCGTTAGTGGCTAGTAGTATGTCATCGACATACAAAACCAGAAAAATACACTTACTCCCATTGAACTTCTGATACACACAATCTTCGACTAAATTCACCTCAAAATGAAATGAGATGATTACCTCATGAAATTTGTGGTACCATTGACGAGAAGCTTGTTTTAGCCCATAGATGGATTTATTTAATTTGCATACCATCTTCTTTGAATCACCTATTACAAAGTTTTCTGGTTCCTCCATATAAATTATTTCATCAATGTCACCATTGAGAAACGTTGTCTTGACATCCATCTGATGAAACTCTAAGTCATAGTGTGCAACAAGGGCCATGATTGTCCTAAAAGAATCCTTCGATGAAACTGGAGAAAAGGTTTCTTTGTAGTCAATCCCTTCTTTCTGAGTAAGCTTTTAGCTACTAGACGACCCTTATACCTTTCCACATTACCACTTGAATCCATTTTGGTCTTAAATATCCATTTGCAACCAATGGCTTTCTTTCCTTCTCGCAATTGGACAATGTTCCAAACCTTATTTTCTAGCATTGACTGATACTCTTCTTTACTAGCTTTGACCCATTTATTTGAATTGGAACTACCAATGGCCTCACGAAAGTTGATAGGATCATCTTCCAATTCGGTATGATTTTCCTCTTGTTCCATAAGAAATGCTATGTAATCATCCGGAATAGCACTTCTTTTTTCTCTAGTGGATCGCCACAAAAGCACTTGTTCTTGTTGCACAGGTTCTTGAGGATTTTGAATTTGACTTTCATGTTTGATAACATCGTCATCTTGATTTGTAGGAAGAAATTCAGTATGAATTTGAGGATCCAAATTTGCTTTATCAAAACTATATGAATTGGTTTAGAAACTAAATCCGATTCTTCCTCAAAGATGATGTCTCTAACTTCATTCCCCCCCCCCAAATTCAACATCCTCAAAGAATGTAGCTATTCTCGTCTCAAAAATGTTCTTTTGTGTGGAACAACCTACGTCTCAAAGAACGTAGCCCCTAGATCGCTCAGAATAACCAATAAAGTAACTGCTCACAGTTCTAGAGTCCAACTTTTTCTCAAACGGCTTGTAAGTTCTAGCTTCAGCTGGACATCTCCATATGTGAAAATGCTTTAGACTAGGTTTTCTTCCTGTCCAAAGCTCATAAGGTGTTTTGCAGTTGCCTTAGTTGGTACCCGATTAAGAATGTATGTTACAGTCTTTAATGCCTCTCCCCAGAGTGATTCAGGTAAGATGTAGTGACAGATCATATTCCTCACCATATCTTTAAGAGTGCGGTTACGTCTTTCTGACACACCATTCATGCTAGAAAACCCAGACATGGTGTATTGTGGGACGATTCCACACTCCTCTAGGTATCTCGCAAATGGCCCTGGACCTTGTTCACCTGAACCGTCATACCGACCGTAATACTCGCCACCACAATTAGATTTGACAGACTTCATCTTTTGGTCGAGTTGATTCTCAACTTCAGCTTTAAATTTCTTGAACACGTCTGAAGACTCCGAATTTTCATGAATAAGAAACAAATATGCATATCGAGAGTAATCATCTATAAATGATATAAATTATTGTTGACCATTCCATGATACCGTAGGGAAAGGTCCACAAATGTTTATATGCATCAACTCAAGAACTTCGGTAGCTCTATATGCACATAATCTGTTATGTTTAGTATGTTTTCCTTTAATACAATCCACACAGACTTCACAATTTGTAAAATCAACAGAACCCAATATACCATCAGACACAAGTCGCTCAATTCTATTCCTAGAAATGTGACCTAAGCGTTTGTGCCACAGAGTTCCTGAACTTGCATTTTCTAATTTACGTTTTGTACCCCTTGATTCAACATTTAAGCTTTCATCACGAGAAGCTATAGTGTCAAGCATATAAAGATTGTGATTATCCATGAATGTACTAGTTCCAATTAAAACTGAATTTAAAGACAAAATAACTTGCTTAGTTAGACAAGAATAACCAGATTTGTCTAAATAAGGAACATAAACCAAATTCTGTCTAAATGACGGTGCAACAAAAATGTCTTTCAAATCCAAAAAACAACCAGTACTAAAAACAATCTAAAATGCACAATTACCTCCACATCAACCGAAATTCCATTAGCCACATGAATGCGTCTTTCATCATCAGTTGGTTTTTGCTAGCTCAGGCAATCTTGCAATAAAACACTGATGTTAGTAGTTGCACCTGAATCTAACAACCAAGTATTTCTGGGTACTTCAACTATGTTCACTTCAGAACATACCTTTCTTTGCACGCCAAGCGTGGTACTTTTGGCAGTCCTTCTTCATATGTCTAGCTTTCTTACAAAAGAAGCATGTATCTTCAACCTTAGTCTGCTTCTTTTGTATTGGACATTTAGCAACATCATTCTTAACATTCTCATATTTTCTTATTTTGCCCTGACCATTAGAAGTGTTAACCATATAAGCACTTTTAAATTTTTCTTGTTTCATCCTATCCTCCTCTTGCACACAATATGAAATGAGCTCATTAAAAGACCATTTCTCTTTCTGTGTGTTGTAACTGGATTTCAATTGATTAAAACTAAGAGGAAGAGAGTTCAAGACAAAAAATATGAGCACTTCTTCTAGAAGCTCAGTCTTGAGTGTCTTAAGTTTTGAAACAATATTAGACATTTCCAAAATGTACTCCCTTATGTTTCCTTTGCCGTGATACCTCATGGTACTAAAACGATACAGAAGCGTACTTATTTCTGCCTTATCACTTTTTGCAAAACGCAAGTCCATTTCAGTAAGGAACTGTTTGAGATCTTGGATCTCATCATCACCTCTAAAGGTTTCTGGAATGGTGTCTATAATGATCATTAAACCAATGCGGTTAGAACGTTCCCACTTCTTATAAACCATCTTATACTCAGCAGAGCTAGCATCTATAGGAGAAGTAGGTTGTTCCGTCCTTAATGCAAGGTCAAGATCCATACATGCAAGGACAATCTTACATTTACTTTTCCATTCCTTATAGTTGGAATAGTAAGTGTTGGAATTGAACCTAAGTTAGCAGATAATATAGTGAAATTTGCTGAAAAGAGAACAATTCTTAATTAGTAACTCACAATTTAACCAAATATAATCAACAAATAAATTATAAAAATTATACAACCCATCTCAAGATACCAATTATAATATTAATAACAAGTCTTTGGACCATATTATTAACTGCTAGTGATACTCTTGTTGTAAATATCAAACACCAACAATAATGCATGATAAAATGATAAACCTTTCTTTGGACCGATTTATCATTCACATGTTAATTCCTAATAATTGTCACATGCTTATCATTACAGGTATGTATGTAGTTCGGCCAAATAAAAATCTACCTTTGGATCGATTTAATATTCGTATGAAAATACATACACATATCATTTAAAGCTATTCGTGGAAATATATCCACAAAAGAGGTCAATTTGGCGATATCTTGTATTAATTTATCCACTTCAAGAATTAAACTTGCACAATAAAATTTATTTTATTGATTAAAAAATTCTTTTTTTTGTTGGGCTAATAAGCCTAAAATATTATTAAATAAAATAATAATTTTTTTTCTCCTATTCTTCTTCTTCAATCTTAATGATTACGTTTAGACTTAATAATGAAACCGATAAAAGGAAGATGAATAGCCACCAAAATTTTTATATATTCAACATTTTTAGATTGCTCAAAAAAAATTTCAAAAAAAATCCAAAATTTTGAGTAAATTTTTACGAGCATGAAATCGACCACTAAACAATAAATTTGAATTTAGTCCAAAAAATTACTTCACAAAAAATTCAGGAAAACTAAGCTTTATGATTTCATCTAAGTTTCCAGATTTTTTTATTTATCCCAAATAAACATGTTTTTCACTATAACGAGATCTAAAATGATAAGCATAATTTCAGATCTTTTAACAATTTAACAACAGATCACAGAACACAGATTTAATATCTAAAATTTAACAAAAACCAGTTTCAAAAATATGAAAATTCTAAGCATATTATTAAATCTGAATTTTAACAAAAATAATTTGATTATTATACAAAAACTAAACATGATGCTCTGATACCAATTGTTGATTATTTTATGATTTCTATAATCATAAAACTCATGTTAATTCCTGAATAATAAGAAACACAATACCGGAAGCGTACCTTTTGGATCCATGGCTTATGATACTGAAGTTGGAAATGGTTCTTCCACGACAAACTCAGAATAGCTGACGATCTTTGTTGATGGGATACAAAGGTGGTTAAATTTCTTATTAGGGTTGTCATGGGGACCATAACCTTCTATTTATATAGAAAATAATTTCTAATTCTGCCGTTCATTAAATTAGAAATTGTATAATATATCCACACATACATTTTTCATAACCCTTATGCCTCATAGTTTCTTATCTTTACAAATAAGTGATCACATAATTTTAACTACTTTAGATAATGACCCTAACACATCGATCATACATGTGTGACTCCAAAATAATTCTTACACTAAGAAGATGAAATAATAAATTAATAAGTGAAAATAAATAAATTCATCTAATACTAACATATTTTGTAATTTTTCTATATATGTTTTTTGGTGCAATCAAAAGATTCAGAATTTTATATGTTGTTTTTTTATTAATATAAAAAGAAATCATAATCAAATATGCTTTAAATATATGGATATTTAAATATACGTTTTAAAGTCATATTAGGAGTATCAAAGATGTGGTGATTCCTCGAGATCGAGTCACAGTCTTTTATGGACTCAAATTTCGGAATTCGAAAATAATGCATTTCGATCAATGACAATTGAATAGCTCGTCCAATAGTCGGAACGATTTACCATGTTCGATCCGAGAAGTCAATACAATTCGACATACTATAATAACTTTCGTTTATATATAAATATATATATTGAAAGACATATTCTTAATATTTTTCTAATTAATATTCGTTGATATTTCAAACAATAGAATTAGTAAATCTATTCTTAAGATACTACATTTTCTTCTCAATAAACCATATACAAAATTTAGGGATATTTCGTATGAGAACATCACATATGGTTCAGGACGTTTGCAGTTCGTTTAAATTTCGTTAGTTTATTTTAACTATATAAGTGTTTTTAAATATATTTTTAATAATATATATTTTTAAAATATATTACGCACCAAGAACTTTCGTGGGTTCCCATCAACATAAAATTGGTGGAAAAAGCGTTTGAAAAAGAGGTTACAATATAATTTTCCCGTCACATGAACAATTGAAAGCAAAAGTGGAAAAAACGAAAATATAATTTTTTCGCCACATGAACGAGTGGAAACAAAAGTGAAAAAGGGAAAAAAAACAAACCAAGAAGGTGTAATGAGTTGGTTTGGAACGAATTTATTCGTTATTGAGAATCTTCCAGCACCGAAGTCATCTCGAAAACTAATTCAAAAAACTGGAAGAGCGACTGAGGAGGTAAAAGATTTTACATTCACAATGCTGGATCGACTAATTTTCTGAAACAAGTCGACCAATTGGTAAATTTTTAATATTATATAATTTTTAATTATTATTGTTTAAAAAACTTTTTAATATTAATTTAGTATTTTTTTATTTTTATACGCTAAAATTTGGAACGTCACGAGATCACTTGCAACTTCTCGAGGATGCGCATATCAACAAAAAATTGGTCTCATCCAAGATAGTTTAATTAATGAGATCATCGAAAAGGTGAAAAAGAAAAAAGACAACATCTTATCTCAACACTCAAACGGACAATTTTATATATGTAAGTTTTAATTATTCCCTTGAATTGCCTAATCCAAAACTAACAATTGGCAACTTACTGTAAGTTTTATTTATAGTTTTATTTATTTTTATATTTAATTTTATACATGTTCTAATATTTTTTAAAAATTTTGCAGGAAACACTATTTTCGAGAGATTGTCATCCATGATTCGGTAGAGTCGCGGATATCGATGATGCAATATCTTTTGCCTGATTGAACATCAATGACGAGTTCATCCAGACGAACACCGAGCTTAAGGAAAATATGTTGGCCCAGAGATAGAAATGAATGGAATAAAATTTGTGATAGTTTTAAATCCAAATTTCCAGATTGGTCGGATGAATTTCTCCTCCGATATAATTTCAAAATAATTAATATATTATATTAAAATTTAAATATTATATTTACTTTTATATTTAAATTAAATTTTATCTTAATTACTTTTTAAATAATTTTTGAATTTATTTATAACTTAACTAAATTGAATAATTAATTTTATTTATTTTAATTAATTAAATCAAATAGTTAATCATGTTTATAAATTAATAAAATCAAATAATTAGTTATTTTCTTAAATTATATTAGAGTAATCGGAAACCCGTTGGGAACACCGACGGAGGGCTTCGTCGGAATCGTTGGGCGTATTTTCTGATGGTGAAAGTCATTTGGAGGTCGTCAAACTTTTGAGCGGTTCTCGAGGGGCCCATCATCGAAAATCAATCGGAAATATCTGACGGATGAGGTACCGTCAAGAATTCCTGGCAGATGGCATTCATCGCAAGTACGTCAGAAGTTACCAATGGACGGATCTCATCGCTGATCTGTCAAGAATTACTGATGGTGTTACACCATTGTTAATCCGTCGGGAATAGCCAACGAATTCCCAACAGAATTTGTTTTCCGAAAATATAGAATCGATAGATTAAATCCATAGGTAATCCTACGAAAATACGTATTTTTAATGGATTTCCGATGAATTTGGCCATCGAGAATTCGCTGTTTTTCTGTAATGTCATGGGGTTGACATGCATTGACTCTGACTCACTTACTGATCATGAGAAGACAGAACTGTGGTAAAAAACTCATATTCTCCTCTTTTTCTTTCATATGTAAATTTATCTGGTTTAGAAAGTGAGTCAGGGTCAATGCATGTCAACCATGTGATAAGAAGATGAAATTGATTTAATAAAAACTAATATTCCCCTCTCTCTCTCTTTCCTTTGTATGTAAATTTTCCTTGTGCTGAATTATGAGTAAATGACAAAGTGATTCTGGAACCATATAAGATGATTGATAAAAAATGATATATAGAAAAGTAGGAAAATATGATGATAAGTGGAAAGAATTTGATAAAAATGAAACCATATAAAAGTAGGGAAAAATCAATCTCAAAGAAATAAGAAAAAGAAGAGAAATGGAATCGAATGATTGCTTTATGGGAAACTTAGGAAGTGGATCTTTGTTGTTCTTTGATTGATGCTCCTTAGATGAGACTACACTTTAAACTTAGGAAGTGAATTTGATTTTGGATTTCCTAATATGGTTAAAGATTTGATCGGTAAAACATATGGAATTGTTTGTCTAAAATTAATATTGTTTGATGTGGATTAAAAAGTTAAAATTGATATCGCGTTCTAAAGGTCATATGAGTTTCCATGTTTCTAATATTACTTTTCAATATTTAGATTCTATTTTTTTGTTTAAAAACAAATAAATATCTAAGTGTAGAGAAGTTGTTGCATTGTGTTTTTGATACATTCTAACTATTTTTGTAGGTTTTTTGAATTTTTTGTCGAATCTTTTGAATTTTGTAAGTTTTTACAGGTTTTAAATAACTTTGGATGTAAACAAGCAGTTTTAAAAAAAATTGGAATGGAAAACGCGATTAATAAGTCTGAAGTTTAGCATTTGATGAAGATCTTACCACCTATAGATCGAGCTGAATGTTGGACACAAGATAGAGAAATGAGTTTTTTTTCATTTGCAACTGGTTTGAAACCAATTCAACAATACGATCAAAAGTTATACCAATTTTCATAAAAACAGTCAAATCTATTGACTGATCCAGTAAGAATCAATCGATCTATGTGCATATCAACTAGTCCAAGACCAAATCAATCGATTGAACTCTCACAGCTAAAAGGAAACTTTAGATTTTCTAATCTCGAACTAAAATAATTTCAAAATGATCTTAAATCTATAAATATTTATTTTAGCCACTTTTAAAAGAGAGAAACTATATTTTTCTCATTCATATTTTTAGGATTTTAGGTCAGAACATTTGGGAAGAAAAATCTTTAAATATGGATTTTGATAAGATTTATAAACTTCGTTTATTTTATTATTCAATTATTTTTTTCATGCTTTATATTAATATGTATTAGTAAATTTATAATTAAAATTTATGGTTTTCAAAATTTTTTAAAAAATTGATAAATCAAGTTGGTAGAATTATGGTTGATAAATCAAATCGGTAGAATTATAGTTATTCATCTACATCTTCATCTAAGTTGTTCTCAATGTTTAAAAAATAATTTTGTTTATATCGAAAAAAGCGGCATTTTTTAATGCAAGTGCTCCACTTTTAATCATATGCAGTGGCCCAAAGACATTTCACTTCAAATGCTTTATACTTACCCTCCAAATAGATTTTCCTGCAGAGAAGAATCCTACAAAAGCTTGTAGTACAATGAGAGACAAAAACACCATCTTCTTCATAATCACATTCGTTACTTCAACCCACAAACAAGTTTCTTTCGTGATAGTTTTATTCAGAATAAATTCTTTGCTTCCTTAATTAGGTTTCTCTGTAGATACCTTCCCTATTAAAATATCCCTTGGATCTCAAGAAACCAAGAAACACACCATGAGAAACAACACAAAACTAGTCGTACATGTCGTTGATGCTCAACATCTTATGCCTAGAGATGGTCAAGGATCAGCTAGTCCTTTTGTAGAAGTTGATTTTCTAAACCAATTGAGCAAAACAAGAACCGTACCCAAAAGCCTTAACCCTGTTTGGAACCAGAAACTCTTGTTCGATTACGACCAAACTGTAATAAATCATCACAACCAACACATTGAAGTATCTGTTTACCACGAAAGAAGACCAGTTCCTGGTAGAAGTTTCCTCGGTCGAGTCAAGATTCCTCTCTCTAACATTGTTTACAAAGGAGATCAAGTCTATCAGCGTTTCACGTTGGAGAAGAAACTGCTTCTCTCTTCTGTTAAAGGTGAGATTGGTCTCAAAATATACATTTCTTTATCAGAACAAGATCAACCCTTTCCTTACACAAACCCAACGAAAACTTCTCTTGTTGGAACCAAAGAAGATCTTGCTGATTCTGAAACCGAAGATTCTCTTGAGAGATTTGCTGATTCTTCCAGCGAGTGTGTTGAAGATAAAAAGACAGAAGAAACAACTAAAGAAGTTAAAGACGCAGTTACAAAGCTACATAGACAAGAAGTTTTTGCTCGGCCTGCACCAATGCATTCCATTCGCTTGAGGTCCCGTGAAAACCAGCACGAAGTGAACAAACAGCAGTCTCGTGGAGCAAACCAGCTTCACGGTCACAACACAAACCACTTGCAATCATTTGTTGAGACTGACTCAGATGACTTTAAGGTGAAAGACATGAATCTTGATCTTGGAGAGAGATGGCCAAACCAAAATGTTAGAGAAAGATTCACAGGGACATATGATCTTGTGGAGCAGATGTTTTATCTCTATGTACGAGTTGTTAGAGCGAAAGAACTTCCAGCTGGTTTAATCAATGGTGGATGTGATCCTTACGTGGAAGTGAAGCTTGGGAACTACAAGGGAAGAACAAAGCACTTTAATAGGAAGACAAATCTTCCTGAATGGAACCAAGTTTTTGCATTTACCAAAGAGCGGATTCAATCATCGGTTCTTGAAATCTTTGTGAAGGACAAGGAAACGTTAGGTCGAGATGATGTTCTTGGCAAAGTAGTGTTTGATGTTAACGAGATCCCAACAAGAGTTCCACCAAATAGCCCATTGGCTCCACAATGGTACCGATTGGAGGATTGGAGAGGAGAAGGAAAACTAGTACGAGGAGAGATAATGGTTGCTGTCTGGATGGGAACTCAAGCAGATGAAGCTTTTCCTGAAGCATGGCATGCCGACTCTGCTTCTGTACAAGGAGAAGGAGTTTTCAACATCAGATCCAAGGTTTATGTCTCTCCTAAGCTATGGTACTTAAGAGTCAATATCATAGAAGCTCAAGACATGATCCCGAGTGATAGAAACCGTCTTCCTGATGTTTTTGTCAAAGCGAATGTCGGAAATCAAACCCTCAAGACCAAGATTTGTCCTGTGAAGACACCAAATCCGCTATGGAATGAAGATCTTGTCTTTGTGGTTGCTGAACCATTTGAAGAACAGTTAGTGATCTCAGTCGAAGACCGTGTCCACGCATCAAAAGATGAAGTAATTGGCAAGATAAGCCTGCCTATGAACATGTTCGAGAAGCGGTTAGACCACCGTCAAGTTCATTCACGTTGGTTCAATCTTGATAGGTACGGTTCAGGAGTTCTTGAACCAGATTCAAGAAGGAAAGAAGCTAAGTTTTCGAGCAGGATTCACCTACGAATATGTCTTGAAGGAGGTTACCACGTGATGGACGAGTCAACAATGTACATTAGCGACACAAGACCAACGGCTAAACAGCTATGGAAGCAGCCTGTAGGAATGTTGGAGATTGGTATTCTCGGAGCAAAAGGGTTGGTTCCGATGAAATTGAAAGACGGTAGAGGAAGCACAGATGCGTATTGTGTGGCTAAGTATGGACAAAAATGGGTGAGAACTCGAACCATTATTGACTCACTGAGTCCGAGATGGAACGAGCAATACACTTGGGAAGTTTATGATCCTTGTACTGTCATTACACTTGGAATTTTTGATAACTGTCATTTGGGTTCAGTACAATCTGCAACTGGTGGTGTTTCTAGAGATGCAAGAGTCGGAAAGGTATCTCTTTCTGTCTTTAATGCTTTTTTTTGTTCCTTTATAAAGATTTACTAGATTTAGACAAGATGAAAAATATTCATAATTTATAATTTAATTATTTATTTAGTAAATATAAATAATATATGTACATAATTTATCTCTTATTTTAAAATAATTTTTTTGAAATTTTTAATACTAATTATACAAATGAAATATACAATGAAATCATATAATACAAATGAATTTAAATTATCTATATCTTGAATATAAGATATTATTAAATTGGTAAGGAATTATAAATGTGATAAATATTCAATTTAGATAAATTTTTGTTTTATATTTTGTTAGACTAATTTTCTAAAATTTTTAATAGTTTATTTTTATATTGTGTTTATTTTTTATATTGAAATATTAAGAATTTTCATATAATATATTGTTAAATATTTTTTTAATATTATTTTCATAAATATTCTAGTAAATAATTTTTTATTTAATATTTGCTTTAAAATATTCTCAAAGTGTGATACTGACATATTTTTAAATCACATATGAATGTAAAATATTTTTGTTAAAATATTTATCAATTAATATATTACTAATCTATTTAGAATGTTTTTTGAAAAATTGAATACAAAAATATAAGTTGAATAATATTCCTTTTGTAACTAAAATGATTTTTTTAGTATTCGATTTGGTTTTAGCATATCAGTACTGTTTTCGGTTCATGCTAGGTTTATGTTTCGTATAATTATACGGTATTTAAGAAAATATAGCACTAGTCATTTAAATTTCCAAAAATAGCAAAAATTTAATACTAAAATAATTGAAAACTTATTCCTAATGAAAAAAAATTTAAACCCTAAATTGGAAAAAGTGAACCCAAACATTATGTTTTAATTTTATATATTTTTTATTTAAGGTAAATAATTATTTTTACATAATAATTTATGATATTTTGGGAATTTTATTTTTATTGTGCTAAATTTGGAAGATAAACTTAAAATAGTGCTATTTTAGAGTATTACTCTAAATTTTTTTCTTAACTAATTTAGGTTTATTCAAAAAAATAACTTTCATTCTTCCATTCAAAGTGCTTTATTGCAGTGTATTTAGTTTTGTTTTAACTGTATAATTTTAATAAATATTACATGAATTTCGAAGCTAAACTGTCTTAATTTTAATGAACTTGAAACTATTCTCGATTTTGATATGGAATTTTAATTTCCTTTTTTATTGTTGAGCATACAACTTTAGGTACACAGTTTGGTGTAGAATAGATTTTTGTTTAGTTTTTATGGCCACCAAATCTACATAGAGATCTCTATGCTCATAAATGCTTGTCCAAAACAGATTCGAATCAGGCTGTCTACACTAGAGGCTCACAAGATCTACACACATTCATTTCCACTTCTTGTTCTTCAACCACATGGTCTCAAGAAAACTGGAGAGCTCGAGATATCGATTCGGTTTACAACTCTCTCTTTAGGAAACATGATCTACAATTACGGCCAGCCTCTTCTCCCCAAAATGCACTATCTTTTCCCTTTCACAGTCAACCAAGTAGACGGCTTAAGGTATCAAGCAATGAACATTGTTGCAACCCGCCTCGGCCGAGCTGAGCCACCACTTAGGAAAGAGGTAGTTGAGTACATGTTGGACGTAGACTCTCACTTGTGGAGCATGAGAAGAAGCAAAGCAAACTTTTTTCGCATAATGTCTCTTCTTTCGGGCTATTTCGTGGTCGGAAAATGGGTTGAGGATGTCTGTAACTGGAGATATCCAGTTACTTCGATTCTCGTCAATGTCTTGTTCTTCATTTTGGTCATGTACCCTGAACTGGTTTTGCCTACCTTGTTTCTCTACATGTTCTTCATCGGGTTATGGAACTTCAAGTCCAGGCCGAGACACCCTCCTCACATGGATATGAAACTCTCTTGGGCTGAGTCTGTTGGTCCTGATGAACTAGACGAAGAGTTTGACACATTCCCAACGTCTCGGTCACATGACTTGGTTCGACTGAGATATGACCGGCTCAGAAGCGTTGCAGGTAGAATCCAGACTGTGGTTGGAGACATTGCAGCTCAGGGAGAGAGAATTCAGTCACTTATGAGCTGGCGAGACCCGAGGGCTACAAGCCTCTTCATCTTGTTCTGCTTGGCTGCATCAGTGGTCCTTTACGCAATGCCGTTCAAAGCAATAACATTGGCTGGTGGGTTATACTATCTAAGGCACCCAAAGTTTAGAAGTAAGTTACCTTCTGCGCCAAGTAACTTCTTCAAGAGATTACCGTCTCGCACAGATTGTCTCCTTTGACGTAAACTCTTTCTTGTTCAAGCTCTATAATATAAATGCATTTAAATGTTTTCTTCCAGTGTTCACATTAATATTATAGTTACTAACTGTAAAGTACCAAAAGATTATATTATATTAAAGTACCAAAAGATTGTATTATAAACGTTTTACAATGATATATAATTGTAAAGGTTAACAAAACATGAAAAAGCATTAAATGGGAATTCAGATGAACGAAACCATTAGCAGATCCAAAATAACAAAATCTCGAGTTCTACAACTTGAATATAGGTGGTTTGTTGAAGGCCTAAACAAATAATTCGAACCGAATGAACCGAATCAAAATTAAATTGAAACCGAACCAAAACTAAATCAAAAAACAGATAATTCGAACCGAATGAACCGAATCAAAACTAAATTGAAACCGAACCGAAACTAAATCAAAAAACAGATTTTGATGGTATTCTGTTATAAAAAATTAAACGAACGGATATCATTTTGAAAAACTATAGTTATTGTTTACTAACCGAACCAAACTAAAAACTAAAATAATATTTAAACAAACCGAATTATTTTTGGTTACTTTCGGTTATTTTCGATTATTTTTTGTTATTTTTTTATTATTTTTAATTAATTTTGGTTATTTTCGATTATCCAAATTATTTTTTATTATTTTTTGTTTTAAAATTTAATAATCGAATCGACCGAAACCATAGTATAACCGAATTGAAATCAAATCAAATATACAAATAATCGAATGAATTTTTAATCTTTCTAATTAAAAAACCAAAATCAAAAAACTAATCAAAACTAAATCGAATATTCAAAAGCAGTGTGTCACTATATATGAGAGTGAACATTGCACCAAGAATGTATAGAAATCTCGATAGCCTTTACATAAACTAAAAGATCCTTCAAATAAAAAGAAGGATACGACGAGCACTTCAAATATATTTGAATTTTTTTATATAAATTTAGACAGCTCATGTGTCATTTTAAGCTCTAAACTGCAAAGATCTTATAGTTTAAGCTTTTCATTTCTCCTCATGGCTTGATGGAACTTCTTCGTTTGACGATAACAACAATGTTTGGTGGTTTTTTGAATATATATGGACCAATGTGATTCACAAGTTAATTTTTCCAATTAGATATAAAATAAAATATGAAATATGAGTAATATTTTATAATAATATTTTTTAAAATTTTTGTTTCAAATCTCCCATAAAATTAAAATTACAAGATAGTATAAATAATTTTGTAAAAATATTGATTTATTCTAAATTAATTATACATAAACTTAAAACATTATATTTGGATTTATTTTTTCTAATTTACAGTTTAATTTTTTTATTAAAATAAAATTATAAATAATTTTAATATTAAATTTGTACTATTATTAGAAATTTAATATAATAATACTATTTTTTAAACAAAAACTTGAAAAATATTATTTTAAAGAATTACCCATAAAATATTCAATATATAAGCCACATTTACAGTTTTTATAATAGTTATTTTTACTAAATAGCTACTATTTTTTCAAAAGCATATAAAGTTTCTCAGTCTATTTTATATACCATTTATTATATTATTGAAATTGTGTTGTATTGGTTCTGAGATTTATTTTAGATTATTATTAATAATTCGCTATTCATTATGATTCAAGAGAAATCAGCAAATAGAAAAACGCTGAAATTTTTTGACAATTTTATGTACTAATATGTCTAGTATGTTGTTTTTTCTAAAATAGGACGAAATTTTTTCGTTTGTTTTTTATTAATATTATAAAATAGTATTTTTTAAAATTATTTTTTAAAATATAGTATTTTAAAATTAAAATTCCAAAAATAACATAAATAATTATGTAAAAATACTTATTTATTCTAAATAAATTATATATAAATTTAAAACATTATACTTCATTTTATTTTTTCAATTTAAAATTTATTTTTATCTATTAAATAAAATTTTAACGTATTTTAATATTAAATTTGTGTTACTATTAGAAACTTAAACTAATAATGTTATTTTCGTAACAAAAACTTAAAAATGTGTTATTTTGGAAAATTGTCTTTGTGTTTTTTATATTCATGAAAAAATAGATTTCAAACAAGGTTATAATTTTTTTGTTGCAAAATTGATATTATTTATTACTACATTTATTGCTGTGAACATCTAGTTTAAATTTTTTAAAAGATGATTTATTTTTCTCCTATCCAAAACTAGACTTATTTTTCTTTTCAATTCCTTTTAAATATTTATTTTTGTTTAAAAATTTTGTATCCCATTATTGCATTGGCACATGTGAAAATCCACACTAATGATTCTTTTATGAATTATAATTTTTCATAAATTTTTATTCATATTATTATCAAAGTCATAACTAATATGATCTAATGAGTTACATATTTTTTTGCCCACAGTTAATTCCTTAAAAGGTCGCATATATAAAAAAATGGGAGAATTGATAAAAATAACCTAAAACTTGACTTCAAATGCAAGTCTAACCCTCATGAAAACATTTTTGCAAAACTAACCTATGAGTGTGGAGAAATTACTGAACACTCATTTTGTCTAAAAAATAATGTCGAAATGTCAATTATGTTTCAGTCTCTGCGTGTTTTTTTGTTATCAAAGTAGACTTCTCGGAGAAGTCTGCTTTGGTGAGAAAAACAGTTTATTCTGGCTGAAGCAGACTTCTCGAAAAAGTCTGCTTTGGTGAGAAAAACAGTTTATTCCAGCTGAAACAGACTTCGCGAAGTCTGCTTTGTAAATAAATTACCTAAATCAAATAAAAATCGTGAAATATTTAAAAAAAAATTAAAATTGTTATTAACATAATTTATATACATATCAAAAGCACGTAAAAGTTTTAATGAATTCAGAAATAAGGATATTGGATTCGATCTAATGGTATAAAATATTTGCTAGTTTTTGTTGTTATGTGTTGTGGGTTAATAGTTGATGTTTGTGTAGAGAATTCATGCTAGAATTTGAAATATCATGTGATAAATTTGAAAATTTAGATTTACAAATTTTAAAAGAAAATTGTTTGAGTTTTGTATTTACTTAACTATCTTCAACATATTCATCCAATTTTTAACAAAACTTTTGCACATTTTGTGAATCTTATTATTTATGGTTTAGGGTTACGCAGACTTCTCGAGATGTTGTCGTAGATTTAACAAAGCAGACTTCTCGAGAAGTCTGCACAAACCAGAAATTCAATGTAACTAAACCGGTTTTCTTCAATTTAGAGTTTAGGATAATATAAAAATACGAAGCACACTTCTCAAGAAGTCTGCTTCAGCCGGAATAAACTGTTGTTTTCACCAAAGCAGACTTCTCGAGAAGTCTTTGAGATTTATTCCTATTAAAGCAGACTTCTCCGAGAAGTCGGAGAAGTCTGCTTCAGCCGGAATAAACTTCGAAAACTTCGAGAAGTCTGCGCAAACCGGAAATTGACAGTTTTTAACCTAACCAAATTTAACTCTCCATATATAAAGAAGGTAACCCTAAAATTTTATCATAATTTCATTTCCAAAAAAAAACGTGGGAGCCTCCATCCTCCAAAAATGACTACAAGGTAAATTTTCTCTTCTTCTCTTTTTACCTCCCCTCTTTTCTTTTCTTCTTCTCTTCTCATGTTCTTTGTCATCTTGTTATTTTGTAGATTTGGAAAAAAATCATGAGATATGAAAAATGTAAGTTTTTTTTTGTTTATATGGTTTTGGGTTTGTGATTTTAGAATATTTTTATTGTTTAGACTTTTGTTATTTTTATAGCACTCTTTCTCGTCTTATAGTGTTGTAGATCTCAAAAAGGAAGTGAAGAGATCTAAAAACGTAAGCTTGTTGCTTTTATTAGTTTTTAAGTTTTTCGAAGCTTTTGTGATTTTTGTTGTTTTTGTTGTTTTCTTAAGTTTTTTTCCTATATTCTTATCTCATTTCTCATCTTGTATTGTTGTAGATCTGGAAAAGAAAGTCATGAGATCTAAAGATGTAAGTTTGTTAGTTTTACTAGTTGTTACGTTTTTCGTGGTTTTGGAGATTTTGTTGTTTTTTGTTATTTTTTTAATTTTTTTCTTATATTCTTATCTTATTTTTTATTTTCTATTGTTGTAGATCTAGAAAAAAGATTTACAAAAACTACTTTTGTTGTTTTACTAGATTTTTAAAGTGATTTTTAATAGTTTTTAAAATTTTATATAGTTTTTTTAAGATTTTCAATAGATTTTTGAGATTTATGCTGGTTTTACAGTTTTTTGTTGTTGTTTTTGAGTTTTCTTCTTACGTTTTGAATTTGATATTGGTTTTTGAATTAATGGATTTTCGTGTTGCAGACTTCAGCTGTACACTTCAGTTACAGACTTCTTATATTCTTATCTTATTTCTCATTTTCTTTTATTGTAGATCTGGAAAAAGATTCACAAAAAGTAATATTGTTGTTTTAGTAGTTTTAAAGTGATTTTTAATGATTTTTAAAAATTTAGATGGTTTTTTTAAGATTTTTAATAAATGTTTGAAATTCTCTTTGAAATTTATGGTGGTTTTACAGTTTTTGTGGATGTTTTTAAGTTTTTTTCTTACGTTTTGAATTTGACTTTGGTTTTTGAATCAATAGATTTTCGTGTTGCAGACTTCATTACAGGTTACATGCTTCAGTTGCAAACTTCATAACACGTTTTCATTACAAGTGCAGACTTCATTAATAATTGCAGACTTCGTTTGTATTTTTGATCATATTTTAAATGAGTTTTTGTAAACTTTATTGTACCTATCACTAGCTTCCATCACTCCACCTTGTCAGTCAGTTTTCAATCAATTTTTTCAGAATTATATTAAACTATTAGTTGTATGTCAATCACCTTTCAATCATCTCAAGTCAAATCATACTTATAAAATTACAAAATGACAACCATTAAAAACACAAAATTACTATAAATTTTCATACACTTTTATACATAGTTAAGGACTTAGTGCATATTTAAGATACTTAATGCATACTTCCTAATAACAAGAAAGAACAAGAACTGAATGAAAAACAATAAATCGATTTGCAAAATCTAAAGATATGTATAACCAATTCCATCAAAATACTAAGTTAACAAGATAGTGTTGAATGTTTTTGTAACACAACATCGATAACATTGTGCCTTCTAATTAATTGAATTGATTGGTTACATGTTTCAGAAACTACATACTTATATCGGCAAACTTTATTGTATAAATCTCGCAGACTTTTTTGCAGACTTCTCGGCAGGCTTTTTTGTAGACTTCTTGGCAGACTTTTTACTTTGTCCTTGCTCGCAACTTAATTTTCTGAGATACTCAACATTAAAACTGAATTTATTCATCTTTCACTTTACTGTAAAGAATGTAATCCTCATCATTCGAGTAAACTTTATTCTCATTTTTATCAATAACGTAATCATCTTCATCAATTACAAACATTTTTCCTCCTCTTGTGTTATCCGTAGAAAAATTCCAAGTCTCTGTCATATTCCACTCCCAACAAACAACAACGATTTGGACCATTATCTGTGGTAAAAATTAATGAATTTGATTATATCATTGTACACATACTAAATTTTCTTACTGAAGCAGACTTCTCGGAGAAGTCTGGTTTAATCGGAATAAACTATTTTTGTTACCGAAGCAGACTTCTCCGAGAAGTCTGATTTGATAGGAATAAACTATTTTTCTCACAATAGCAGACTTCTCGCAATCTGCGACGTTTATTCCTATCAAAGCAGACTTCTCAAGAGAAGTCTACTTTGATAGGAATAAACTGTTTTTCTCACCAAAGCAGACTTCTCGCAGTCTGCGACGTTTATTCCTATCAAAGTAGACTTCTCTTAAGAAGTCTGCTTTGGCAGGAATAAACTGTTTTTCTCACCAAAGTAGACTTCTCGTAGTCTGCGACGTTTATTCCTATCAAAGTAGACTTCTCAAAAGAAATCTGCTTTGATAGGAATAAACTGGTCTGCTTTGATAGGAATAAACTGTTTTTCTCACCAAAGCACACTTATCGCAGTCTCCGACGTTTATTCTTATCAAAGCAGATTTCTAAGAGAAGTATGCTCTAATAGAAATATACTGTTTTTCTCACCAAAGCAGACTTATCGCAGTCTGCGACGTTTATTCCTATCAACGCAGATTTCTCTAGAGAAGTCTGTTTTGATAAGAATAAACTGTTTTTCTCACCAAAGCAGACTTCTCGCAGTCTGCGACGTTTATTCCTATCAAAGCAGACTTTTCTTAAGAAGTCTGCTTTGGCAGGAATAAACTATTTTTCTCACCAAAGCAGACTTATCGCAGTCTCCGACGTTTATTCCTATCCAAGCAGACTTCTAAAGAGATGTCTGCTTTGATAGGAATAAACTGTTTTTCTCACCAAAGCAGACTTCTCGCAGTCTGCGACGTTTATTCCTATCAAAGTAGACTTTTCTTAAGAAGTCTGCTTTGGCAGGAATAAACTGTTTTTTTCACCAAAGCAGACTTCTCGCAGTCTGCGGCGTTTATTCTTATCAAAGCAGACTTCTCAAGAGATGTCTGCTTTGATAGGAATAAACTGTTTTTCTCACCAAAGCATACTTCTCGCAGTCTGTGACGTTTATTCCTATCAAAGCAGACTTTTCTTAAGAAGTCTGCTTTGGCAGGAGTAAACTGTTTTTCTCACCAAAGCAGACTTCTCGCAGTTTGCGACGTTTATTCCTTTCAAAGCACTTTGATAGGAATAAACTGTTTTTCTCACCAAAGCAGACTTCTCGCAGTCTGCGACGTTTATTCCTATTAACGGTGCTGAATTTTCTGAGATACTAAACACTAAAATTGAATTTATTCATCTTTCAATTTACCGTAAAGAATGTAATCCTCACAATTCGAGTAAACTTTATTCTCATCTTTATCAACAACGTAATCATCTTCATCAATTACAAACATTTTTCCTCCTCTTGTGTTATCCGCAGAAAAATTCCAAGTCTCTGTCATATTCCACTCCCCACAAACAACGAAGATTTGGACAATTATCTACGGTAAAAATTAATGAATTTGATTATATCATTGTACACATACTAAATTTTCTTACTGAAGCATACTTTTCGGAGAAGTCTGGTTTAATCGGAATAAACTGTTTTTGTTACCGAAGCAGACTTCTCCGAGAAGTCTGATTTGATAGGAATAAACTATTTTTCTCATAATAGCAGACTTCTCGGAGTCTGCTTTGATAGGAATAAACTGTTTTTCTCACCAAAACAGACTTCTCGCAGTCTGCGATGTTTATTCCTATCAAAGCAGACTTCTCTTAAGAAGTCTGCTTTGGCAGGAATAAACTGTTTTTCTCACCAAAGTAGAGTTCTCGTAGTCTGCGACGTTTATTCCTATCAAAGGAGACTTCTCAAAAGAAATTTGCTTTGATAGGAATAAACTAGTCTGTTGTGATAGGAATAAACTGTTTTTCTTATCAAAGCAGACTTATCGTAGTCTGCGACGTTTATTCCTATCAAAGCAGATTTCTCAAGAGAAGTATGCTTTGATAGAAATAAACTGTTTTTCTCACCAAAGTAGACTTATCGCAGTCTGCGACGTTTATTCCTATCAAAGCAGATTTCTCTAGAGAAGTCAGCTTTGATAGGAATAAACTTTTTTTTCTCACCAAAGCAGATTTCTCGCAGTCTATGACGTTTATTCCTATTAACGCTGCTGAATTTTCTGAGATACTCAACACTAAAACTGAATTTATTCATCTTTCACTTTACCGTAAAGAATGTAATCGTCACCATTCGAGTAAACTTTATTCTCATCTTTATCAACAACGTAATCATCTTCATCAATTACAAACATTTTTCCTCCTCTTGTGTTATCCGCAGAAAAATTCCAAGTCTCTGTCATATTCCACTCTCCACAAACAACAACGATTTGGACCATTATCTACGGTAAAAATTAATGAATTTGATTATATCATTGTACACATACTAAATTTTCTTACTGAAGCAGACTTCTCGGAGAACTCTGGTTTAATCGGAATAAACTGTTTTTGTTACCGAAGCAGACTTCTCCAAGAAGTCTGATTTGATAGGAATATACTATTTTTCTCACAATAGCAGATTTCTCGCAGTCTGCGACATTTATTCCTATCAAAGCATACTTCTCTTGAGAAGTCTGCTTTGATAGGAATACACTATTTTTCTCACCAAAATAGACTTCTCGCAATCTGCGACGTGTATTCCTATCAAAGCAGACTTCTTTTAATAAGTCTGCTTTGGCACGAATAAACTGTTTTTCTCACCACAACAGACTTCTCGCAGTCTGCGACGTTTATTCCTATCAAAGCAGACTTCTCAAAAGAAGTCCGCTTTGATAAGAATAAACTGGTCTGCTTTGATAGGAATAAACTATTTTTCTCACCAAAGCAGACTTATCGTAGTATGCGGCGTTTATTCCTATCAAAGCAGATTTCTCAAGAGAAGTATGCTTTGATAGGAATAAACGTCACGGACTGCGAGAAGTCTGCTTTGGTGAGAAAAACAGTTTATTCCTATCAAAGCAGACTTCTCAAGAGAAGTCTACTTTGATAGGAATAAACGTCGCAGACTGCGAGAAGTCTGCTTTGGTTAGAAAAACAGTTATTCCTATTAAAGCAAGAGAAGTCTCCTTTGATAGAAATAAACTGTTTTTCTCATTAAAGCAGATTTCTCAAGAGAAGTTTGCTTTGATAGGAATAAACTGTTTTTCTCACCAAAAGAGACTTATCGTAGTCTGCGACGTTTATTCCTATCAAAGCAGATTTCTCAAAAGAAGTCTGTTTTGATAGGAATAAACTGTTTTTCTTACCAAAGGAGACTTCTCGCAGTCTGCGACGTTTATTCCTATCAAAACAGACTTCTCTTGAAAAGTTTGCTTTGATAGGAATAAACTATTTTTCTCACCAAAGCCGATTTCTCGCAGTCTGCGACATTTATTCCTATCAAAGCAGACTTCTCTTGAGAATTCTGCTTTGATAGGAATAAACTGTTTTTCTCATTAAAACAGATTTCTCAAGAGAAGTTTACTTTGATAGGAATAATCTGTTTTTCTCAGCAAAGTAGACTTCTCGCAGTCTGAGAAGTCTGCTTTGATAGGAATAAACTGTTTTTCTCATTAAAGCAGACTTCTCACAGTATGTGACGTTTATTCCTATCAAATGAGACTTCTCGGAGAAGTCTGCTTTGATCGGAATAAACTTCGCAGACTTCTCAAGAGAAGTCTGCTTTAGTGAGAAAAACAGTTTATTCCGGTTAAAGAGAGATTTATTCCGATTAAAGCAGATTTTGCGAAGTCTGCTTTGTAATATATTTACAAAGAAGACTTCGAGAAGTCTGCTAGAGAAGTGTGCTTTATAAATATATTACAAAGCAGACTTCTTGTAACTGTATGAACTGAAAAAATAACTGAAAACAAAACACGAGAACTAACCTTCGATCTTGGTTTTTGAGCTACGTGATTTAAATGATGACCGATATAAACTCTTAGAAGCTTGTTTTAATGGATAATGATGAATTTTTGTAAAGTTGTAAGTTTTTGAATGTAGTGTGAAGAGAGAAATTGGAAAAAAATGAGAGAGAAAATGAAAGAGCTATAAAGGTGAATGTGATTTGATGAAGGAATAGAGGTATAAAGGTGGGTGTGTCATGGATCCCAATAACCACGACAATGGTGGTTTTTGTGTTGTTTTTGTTTTTTTTTAAGTTAATGGCAAAGTTGTAAATAAAGTTATTGTTGAAAGATAAAATATAGTTAAAAAGTTAGTTTTGCAAAAAAAAGTTTAAATTGTCAAAGTTGCAATTAAAGACAAAATTTAGGTCAATTTTGCAAATGCCCTTAAAAAGATTGTACAAAATTTATAGACACAACAGTTACTTCCAATTTTAATTAATAAGATATTATTAGATACATATGCTTTTTTGTCACGAAAATAATTTTATAAAACTAATCCATAAATCTGCAGTAGAATTGAGCTAACATAAGAACGAGTACTGCGGGCTAAAGTGTCCTTTTGTGTTCTTTGTACACTGGAATTACACTAAATGAAAATGATTTTTTACGATGTAGTAATTCGTTGGTAATTCGTTAATTCGGCAATAACAGTTTATCAATAGTAACAATGAATTATTGCTGGATTTTTATAAAATAAATATATTTTAAATTAATTTTCAGTTGCGTAACAGTGGTTTGGGGATAGATAATGTTAGTATTAGTTAGCTGGTTAACTTATTGTTTAAAAGTTATAGGTTAGTATATATATCATATGTTATTTTTCAAAATTTTAAATTGGGATTTTGTATTTTTAATTTAGCAATAAATTTACTTTGGATTTGAAAAAATTATTGTTATTTCATTGTTAATTCATAAATAGATTTACAATAAATTAATAACGAAAACTAGAAATATTTCGTAATTTCATTACTAATTAATAACGAATTGACTAGAAAATATTTCTTTTAAGAAAAGTATAATTTTTGTTTCTAATTCATTGTATTTAGTAATAGATTTATGAAGGATTTCCTTTTTTTTTTTATTAAAAACAATATTCATTGTAAATTAACAACAAACGTACGACAAAATGTCTTTGAATAAAAAAATATTCGTTATAAATTAAAAAATATGCGTCAAATTTGATTACAATGAATTAATAACAAATTTTACAAATTTTTTGATTGTTCGTCGTTAATACATCGATAAAATTATGACAAAATAATTTGTTGTAAAAAAGCAGTTTTCTTGTAGTGTTATAGATAATGAAAAATGTGTGAAAACAATCTTTGAGGGAGAATATCTCATCGTCTTTGCATTTATGAAAAAGATTTATGAATCCATTAGTTATGTCTCGTGTAATTTTGTTCGAGCAAAATTATCGGTAGATTTAAAACATTTTCAATCTGGATTCATGGATTATTATTTATGTTGATCAAAATGTGGAGAGTAGAGTGTAGCTGCTAATATACCAAATCATGTGATAAAACTACCAGTTATATTCGGATATGAAGACATGGTCAATGTGCCTAGTTGGTATAAATGATCCATTTAACTTTTAAAAGAATATGCCTAGTCAAGAGAGAAAAGAATGGTTGGCTGGTATGATAAAAGAAAATGAAAGTATAGACAAGAATTAGATGCAAGTAAGTAAATGTTTCGATCCAAAAGGCAAGAAAGTGTTTCGATGCAAGTAAAATTTCACGATAATACCAATTAAGTGTGAAGAAAAAGCAAGACTAGTTGCATATGGATTCTCACAAGAAAGTGATAGATTATGATGAAACTAGAAAGTTGGGATTTTCATTTAGAATAGATGGATTTGAAGATAACTTTTCTTCATAAATGGTTTATAAAAAGAAGAGAAGAAGGTTGTGCGTGAATTAAAAAATCTATATATGGATTAAAATAGGGTCCTATAAATTGTACAAACGCTTTGATTTTCATAGGTTGATAGTTGGCTACTAAAGATGTGAGCATGACTATTACGTTTCTATAAAGTATTCTGATAGTCATTTTGTCATATTTCTCTTGTTGTATGCCGATAATATATGCTCATTTTTCGAACCAATTTTGATAATATTTTTTAGTTGAATGGATTATTGGAAAGAGAATTCCAGATGAAGGATTTTGGTGCGCCACGAAAGATTATTGGGATGGAGATTCGTAGAGATAAAAATTTGAAAGATTATTGGGATGGAGATTCGTAGAGATAAAAATTTGAAAGATTATGGCTGTCTCAGTAGCTACACAAAAAATTTATGGATTGGTTTGCCGTGACCAAATCCAAACAAGTGTCTACATTTTTGGCGATTCACTTAGAACTCTCAAAACCTCTGATGTGATCTTAAGCATCACAAAGGCTGGATCAAAACGTTAGATAATGTGATCTCAATAAGCAGAAAAATTGGAACAAAGAACTATGAGGTGGAAGATTTTAAGCTTTAATATGAGGAAACATCTGTTGTACCAGTTGGACTTTTGACAACAACACCAGTCAAGCAATTTCAAGATGCATTTAATGGATTGATTTGCACCACTTTATACTAAGTATACAATTTGAAATCCATTGAGTTTGTTGCATAAATAAATTCATAAATTTTTAAACTATTTAAGGTTCTTTTTGATTATGTTGTCGTCAACTCCACCTATAAATAGGTGCTTTCACTTTGTGAAAAATCATTCAACAAATATTTCAGAAATAAAACTTCTTTTCTCATAAAGTTTTTTTTTGTTCTTTATAAACAATTCGATCTTTTAGTGTATAATATTCAAAGATCACTTCGGTAATCAAAAGTTCTTTTTCACTCTTGTGTAACCATTCATCATCTAAAGATTGAAGTTGTGATTTAAGATAGTATTAGGCGTACTGAGACACACCCTTTGTTAGAGCTACGTGCAACTATTCTTTAAGGATTCCATTGCCTAATTTGTTTAATTCGTTTAAAGATAATTTAGACATTATGAGTTATCTCCAATGCTTATGCTACACGAATTTAGATAAGTTTTGGATTATCAAGACCCTTTGTATAGTGTGATATTAAGAAGCATACGACCCAACATCGTATCATTTGGTATTAGATCTACATTCTAAGACGGTATCAATTTTTTATCACTCTCTTATCTTTTGTTTCTATTTACATCTTCTTCTATGTTCATCTTCAACTATCATCATATTCTTTAGAAAACAAAGAAACAAAAAAGGCAAAAAAAGAAAACACCCAAAGAAAAAAAATCAAAAGCAAAGAAAAGATATATTCAAAAAAGTGTCAAAAAAGTTTTTTCTCTAAATCTTTCCTTTTTGGATCTATTCTCCTCTTCTTGAACTCTTGAATAGGCTATTTGATCTCTTGATGTAACAAGCGCTATGTTGACTGATAGTTCTATAGAAACTTTTGTGAAATATTGAGTGAATAAGTTAAAAGTAAAACATTTTGAGGGAAACACTAGACAGAAACATTTGTGAGAATTTTAATACTAATATATTGTTGAGCTTTTAGAGGAATATAACCATGTTAAAACAAGCAGATAACACTAATAATCTGGAGAATTCTAGACTGCAAGGAGTCCCAATCCTTTTGGTGTAAGCTTTGATGGGAGAGATGCAACTTTTTTGAAAATTGTGATAGAAGTAACGCATAAACGGTTGGACCATTTGTAAGAACAACAACTTATACTAACACAAGAAAGACCTATTAGACATAAAAGGGTTCTGCCTAGATGAGCAGTAGCTGTAAAAGAATAAAGCTACTATAGCCGTGATGAACAATCCTCTCACAGAAGCCAAAAGAGGTCTAGATGTATAAGAGATGTAAGGGAAAAGCTTGATGATAATCTTGGAGGTCTTACACTTAAAATCACATCATTCCAAAGAAAGAATGACTTTGATGGATACTTGGAATGAAAGAAGAAAGTGGAGCTTGTCTTTCACTACCACAACTATACTAAGTACAATAAGGTAAGACTAGCCGCCACTGACTTCTATGATTATGCTCTAACTTAGTGGGATCAACTGGTTATAAGTAGGAGGCGCCAACAGGGAGCAACTAATTGAGACTTGGGATGAGATGAAGACTAGGAGCTAGGCGCGTGCATGCCACAAGGTCGGCCACCTTCCATTTCTTGGCCGAAAGATAAGAAAAGTAAGTTTTCAATTATACACTTGCCTTTTCTGTTTTGAAGGGTAGGAATAGTAAGTTTTCCATTTATTGAGTCAAGTACAATTTAGGTAGTTGTCCTTTTTCGATTATTTCCTTTTTATAATTTTTCTTATGCACTTTTGTAACTTTTCTATTTTTTATTTGGGTCGACCCTAGAAGGTCAAAGTTGCTGAGCATATTTATAAGGCTCCTTCAACATTGTAGTTCGACAACTTTTGATTATAAAGATAGAACTTTTTCCTACGAGTTTTTCTCCTAAAACTCTTTCGCTTAGAACCCTAGTTGAGACCAACTGATGGGGACACCAGATCATATGGCCGGCCAGGAGACCAGACTGGCCGACCAGTGAGCTTGCCTGAGACAGCCGGGCCAATTGGCGCGTCTGCCGGCCCAAGCGGTACCGCCGGGCCTTCGACCAGCCGGGCCAGACCGACCAACATTTCTGGCGGAGAGGCCTAAACCTCCGGCCCAACTGGCGGCGACGTGGATGACACCGCCGGCCCAATTGTTGACGCCGCCGGCTCGGGGATCAACTTGGCCGGCTCCGATGACAATTCGGCCAGTACCTCGCACAGTCCAGCCGGTACAGCTGATCCAGCCGATTGCATCACCATTTCAACATCTACACAAAGAGACTCGGACCAGATAAGCTACCAGCTTTAAGACATGCATCTAGATGAAGTTTCTATACCAGTGGTGCCACCAGGAGCAATGACAAGGAGCAGATCAATGGCGCTCTTCCACAAGTTCAGCTTGTGGGTCGATAAGCTCCTAGAGGATGATCGACAAAGAACATTGGGCCAAGCATGCAAAAAAAGAGTCCAAAGGCTTCTCAACAATGCAAGAGACTTCAGAGACTTGGGCTTTAGTGGCAAGAGAGGTCAGGGCCCAAAGATTCATAACCATACTCCAAGTCGAAGACTAGGAGCTAGGCACGTGCATGCCACAAGGTCGGCCACCTTCCATTTCTTGGCCGATAGGTAAGAATGGTAAGTTTTCAAATTATATACTTGCCTTTTTCTGTTTTGTAGGGTAGGGTTTAGAATGTTTTCATTTTGAGTCAAAGATAATTTAGGTAAAAGTTCTTTTTCGGTTATTCACTTTTGGAATTTTTCCATTTATGCACTTTTGTAAGTTTTCTATTTTTATTTAAGTCGATCCTAGAAGGTCAACCTGTCGAGCATATTAATAAGGCTCCTTCCAGCATTGTAGTTCGACAACCTTTTTTTGATATTAATAAAGATCAAATTTTCTTTCTACAAGTTTTTTTCTCTCAAGAGACTTGTGCGTTTAAAACGTAGTCGAGACCAGCCCTCCTAGCTCTAAGTTTGTGATTTATCACGAGGTTCATCACCCCTCGTGTGGTTCACTTTACCCTTCCATCCATTACCAAACAAAAAACCCCCATCCAGAAGCCTAAGGTTGAGTTTCTCACCTAATCTTCTCCAAACAGCCCACGCACATACAACCTTGATTCGAGGCTTGTATCATTTTGGTATCAGAGCTTAAGGCTCCTAAATCCAAGTTGTTTCTATCCTTTATTTAGTCTTGTTTCCAGTTTTTGCATTAGTTTAAGTTTCATTCAAAGAAAAAAAAAAAACATCTAATTCAGTCCGAGTGCATCTAGCTCCTACGTGCATCATTAGGTTCTAGAATCATTTTTTGCATTGCAATTCGTTTTTCCTTTTTTGTTTAAACATATTTTCATTATCATTAAGTTAAATTAAAAAGTAAAAAAAATAGAAAAATACCAAAAAGAATTCGACCAAAAAAGGATCCAATATATTTAGCATTAATTATTAAGAGTTTTCCTTTTTTCCACTTTTTCCTTTTTGTATTTTTCGACTTCTACTATAAAAAGAAAACCCTCCTAATCGATTTAGTAGCAAAATAACTTGTGTTTTTTTTCTTGTAGTACGCAATGGCAGAAGGGAATCAAGATGCAGCCGAGGCCATGATGGCCATGTTCACCACCCTCCAAACGCAACTCGTATCAATTGGCGAGAAGTTGGAGCGCGTGGACAGGCCGGTGAGGTTCCAGGCCATAAGGCACGTGAGGGCTGAACAAGACCCTGCTGAGGGTCCTGATCACCCTAGGACACGGCTCGAAAAAGGAGAGCCCCACCCGGTTGGAGATTAAGACACGCAGCCCCACATCTATCACCCTAGACCGAGAGGACCTCCACGACAACCAGAAGCAGAAGGCGATGGCTTCGAGCCCTATGGTCATCACCAGAGACCAAGAATGCCTCCTAAACATCATGAGGATGGAGATGAATACGCCTACAACCGGGTAACTCATCCTAATGTTAAATTAGCACCTCCTAGTTTTACAGGAAAAGTAGACCCCAAAGCCTATCTAGATTGGGAGAGGAGGATGGATCACATCTTCGATCACTACAACCAGCCAGACCCTAGTTGATGAGGACATCAGGTCGTACATCCAGTAAGGAGACCAGACTGGCCGACCAGGAAGCTTGCCCGAGAGAGCAGGACCATCCGGCGCGCCTGCCGGACCAGACAGTACCGCCGGACCTTCGACCTATAGGACCAGACCGGTCAACATCGCCGGCGGAGAGGCCCAAGCTTCCGGCACACTTGGTGGGGACGTGAATGACACCGCCGGTCCCCCTGATGACACCGCCGACTCCGGGATCAACTTGGCCGGTCCTGAAGTCATTCCGGCCAGTACCGCGCACAATCCAGCCGGTACAGGCCATCCAGCCGAGTACACGCACACTTCCACTTCTACACAAGAGGACTCGGACCAAATGAGCTACCAGCTCCAGGACATGCACTTAGAGGAAGTATCTACACCAGTGGTACCTCCAGGAGCAATGACAAGAAGCAGATCAAGAGCACTCTTCCACAAATTCAGCTAATGGGTCGACAAGCTTCTAGAGGAAGAGCAGCTAAGGACAATGGGCCAGAAGAGCAAATTAGAGTCCAAAGGCTTCTCAACAACACAAGGAATATCAGAGACTTGGGCTTTAGTGGCAAGAGAGGTCAGGGCCCAAAGATATTTAACCCTACTCCAAGTCGAAGACTAGGAGCAAGGCGCGTGCATGCCACAAGGACGGCCACCTTCCATTTCTTGGCCGTGAGGTGAGTTAAGGTAAGTTTACATTCGAATATATGCCTCTTTCTGTTTTGCAGGGTAGGATCTAGTTGCTTTACATTTTTGAGTCAAGAACATTTTAGGAATAGGTCCTTTTTCGGTTATACACTTTTGTATTTTTCCTTTTGTGCACTTTTGTAAACTTTCCTTTTTCTTATTTGAGTCGACCCTAGTAGGTCAAGCTGTCGAGCATATTAATAAGGCTCCTTCCAGCATTGTAGTTCGACAACCTTTTGATTATTAATAAAGTAGAACTTTTTCCCTACGAGTTTTCTCTCAAGAGAGACTTGTGCGCTTAGAACCTAGTTGAGACCAGCCCTCCTAGCTCTAAGTTTGTGATTTATCACGAGGTTCATCACCCCTCGTGTGGTTCACTTCACCCTTCCATCGTTTACCAACCAGCAAACCCCTATCCAGAAGCCTAAGGTTGAGTTTCTCACCTAATCTTCTACAAACAGCCCACGCGCATACATCCTTGAATCAAGGCTTGTATCATTTTGGTATCAGAGCTTAAAGCTCCTAAACCAGGTTGTTTCTATCCTTTTGCTTGTTTTGTTTTGTGTTCTTGCATTAGTTTAAGTCGCATTCAAGAAAAATCAAAAAATAACCTCAAACTCCAAACCGAGTGCATCTAGCCTCCTACGTGTATCACTAGGGTTTAGATTCACTTTTTGCATTGCATCCACGTTTTCCTTTTTGTTTAATTCATATTTCCATTAGTTTTAAGTTAAATTAAAAAGAAAACAAAAAGAAAAGAAAAGGAAATAGGAAAATACACAAAAGAATTCGAATTGGACAGCTAGCACAAGTTGTCTAGGAAGTTTCCTTTTTTTTCGAATTTCCTTTCCTTAGGATTTTCCTTTTTGCATTTTTTTCAAATCCCATATAAAAAGAAACTCTCCTAATAATTTAGGAGCACCCTAATTATCTTCTTTCTTTGTAGCACACCATGGGAGAAGAGAATAGAGACGCAGCTGAAGCCATGATGGCCATGTTCACCACACTCCAAACACAACTCGCATCCATAGGCGAGAGGTTGGAGCGCGTGGAGAGACCAGTAAGATTCCAGGCCATAAGGCACGTGAGAGCTGAGCAAGACCGTCCTGAGGGTCCTGAGTACCTTAGGACACGGCACGAACAGGAGGAACCCCAGCCAGATGGAGATGAGGACACGCAACCTCATAACTATCACCATAGGCCGAGAGGACCTCCACGGCAACCAGAGGCAGAAGATGATGGCTTTGAGCCATATGGTCTTCACCATAGACCAAGAATGCCTCCTAGACGTCATGAGGATGGAGATGAACACACCTATAACCGGGTAATTCATCCTGATGTTAAACTAACTCCTCCAACTTTTGCAGGAAAAATAGACCCCGAGGCTTACCTAGATTGGGAGAAGCGAATGGATCATATCTTTGATCACTACAACCAACCAGGACCTAGGAGAGTCTCAATGGCAGTAGCACAACTGATGAGGACATCAGGTCGTACATCCAGCCAGGAGACCAGACTGGCCGACCAGGAAGCTTGCCCGAGACAGCAGGACCATCTGGCGCGCCTGCCGGACCAGACAGTACCGCTGGACCCTCGACCTATAGGACCAGACCGGTCAACATCGCCGGCAGAGAGGCCCAAGCTTCCGGCACACTTGGTGGGTACGTTAATGACACCGCCGGTCCCCCTGATGACACCGCCGACTCTGAGATCAACTTGGCCGGTGCTGAAGTCATTCCGGCCAGTACCGCGCACAATCCAGCCGGTACAGGCCATCCAGCCGAGTACACGCGCACTTCCACTTCCACACAAGAGGACTCGGACCAAATGAGCTACCAGCTCCAGGGCATGCACTTAGAGGAAGTCTCAACACCAGTGGTACCTCAAGGAGCAATGACAAGAAGCATATCAAGGGCGCTCTTCCACAAATTCAGCCTATGGGTCAACAAGCTTCTAGAAGAAGATCGACTAAGGACAATGGGCCAAAAATACAAGGAAGAGTCCAATAGCTTCTCAACAACACAAGGGACATCAGAGACTTGGGCTTTAGTGGCAAGAGAGGTCAAGGCCCAGAGATTTGTAACCCTACTCCAAGTCGAAGACTAGGAGCAAGGCGCGTGCATGCCACAAGGACGGAAACCTTCCATTTCTTGGCCGTGAGGTGAGTTAAGGTAAGTTTAGATTCAAATATATGCCTCTTTCTGTTTTGCAGGGTAGGATCTAGTTGCTTTACATTTTGAGTCAAGAACATTTTAGGAATAGGTCCTTTTTCGGTTATGCACTTTTGTATCTTTTCCTTTTGTGCACTTTTGTAAACTTTCCTTTTTCTTTATTTGTGTCGACCCTAGAAGGTCAAGCTGTCGAGCATATTAAAAAGGCTCCTTCCAGCATTGTAGTTCGACAACCTTTTTGATTATTAATAAAGTAGAACTTTTCCCTACAAGTTTTCTCTCTAAGAATCTTGTGCGCTTAGAACCTAGTTGAGACCAGCCCTCCTAGCTCTAAGTTTGTGATTTATCACGAGGTTCATCACCCTCGTGTGGTTCACTTCACCCTTCCATCTTTTACCAACCAGAAAACCCCCATCCAGAAGCCTAAGGTTGAGTTTCTCACCTAATCTTCTACAAACAGCCCACGCACATACATCCTTGAATCAAGGCTTGTATCATTTTGGTATCAGAGCTTAAAGCTCCTAAACCAGGTTGTTTCTATCTTTTTGCTTGTATTGTTTTGTGTTCTTGCATTAGTTTAAGTCGCATTCAAGAAAAATCAAAAAATAACCTCAAACTCCAAACCGAGTGCATCTAGCCTCCTACGTGTATCACTAGGGTTTAGATTCACTTTTTGCATTGCATTCACGTTTTCCTTTTTGTTTAATTCATATTTCCATTAGTTTTAAGTTAAATTAAAAAAGAAAACAAAAAGAAAAGAAAAGAAAATAGGAAAATACACAAAAGAATTCGAATTGGACAGCTAGCACAAGTTGTCTAGGAAGTTTCCTTTTTTTTCGAATTTCCTTTCCTTAGGATTTTCTTTTTTGCATTTTTTTCAAATCCCATATACAAAGAAACTCTCCTAATAATTTAGGAGCACCCTAATTATCTTCTTTCTTTGTAGCACACCATGGGAGAAGAGAATAGAGACGCAGCTGAAGCCATGATGGCCATGTTCACCACACTCCAAACACAACTCGCATCCATAGGCGAGAGGTTGGAGCGCGTGGAGAGACCAGTAAGATTCCAGGCCATAAGGCACGTGAGAGCTGAGCAAGACCGTCTTGAGGGTCCTGAGTACCTTAGGACACGGCACGAACAGGAGGAACCCCAGCCAGATGGAGATGAGGACACGCAACTTCATAACTATCACCATAGGCCGAGAGGACCTCCACGGCAACCAGAGGCAAAAGATGATGGCTTTGAGCCATATGGTCTTCACCAGAGACCAAGAATGCCTCCTAGACGTCATGAGGATGGAGATGAACACACCTACAACCAGGTAATTCATCCTGATGTTAAGCTAACTCCTCCTAGTTTTGCAGGAAAAGTAGACCCCGAGGCTTACCTAGATTGGGAGAAGCGAATGGATCATATCTTTGATCACTACAACCAACCAGGACCGAGGAGAGTCTCAATGGCAGTAGCACAACTCACGGACAATGCCCTCATCTGGTGGGATCGTGAGGTATCTGACAGAAGGAGGAAGAGAATGAGACCCGTAGACTCATGGGTCGACATGAAGGACCTCATGCGACAAAGGTTTGTTCCACCTTACTTTCATAGGGATTTGCAACGACGTTTTCGTACTCTTAAGCAGGGTACCAGATCAGTAGAGGAGTACTATGAAGAGTTCGAGAGGTTAAGGAACAGATTGGAGCTCAATGATGATGAAGAAGCATTGATGGCGCAATTCTTGGATGGACTCCAAGAAAGGATCAGCTGCAAGGTGGAAAGGCAAATCTACAACGACTTCAAGGACTTGTTCCACCTATCTGTGCAAGCTGAACAGCACATCAAACGTAAGAGCCAAGACATCCGCAGCAAGCCTAAGACACCTTGGGCACCAAGCAACATGCCTAAGACAGTGGACAAAGGCAAAAGCGTAGAGATCGAGTCAAGGTTCAAGAGCAAGCCTCCTGAACCCACCCGTGACCAGAGAGAGCCTGGTAAGTCTTCTAACCCTCAAAGATCACGTGACATAACTTGTTTCAAGTGCAGGGGACGTGGACACATCTCAAGGAGTGCCCAAACAACCGAGTCATGCTGATTACGGAGGCAGGAGAATATGAGTCCCAAGATGAAGAGGACTATGAACCAGAAGGAGAATATGGTGACATTGAGTACCCTGATGTGGGGAAGTGCTGGTCACTAGACGTATCCTCAGTGCAATGGTGGATCCTTCAGAGACCATCCAAAGGGAGAACATCTTCCACAGCCGTTGCACCATCAAGGGAAAGGTATGTAACCTCATCATAGATGGTGGTTCTTGCACTAACGTTGCTAGTGCGTACATGGTTGATAAACTAGGTCTAGAGAAGACAAGGCACCCTCGACCATATAGACTGAGATGGCTCGATGACAAAGTGGAGCTCAAGATCCATGAGCAAGTCACTGTGCCATTCAGTGTGGGCAGATACCAAGACCACTTAATGTGCGACGTGGTGCCAATGCAAGCTGGCCACCTTCTGCTAGGAAGGCCATGGCAGTTTGACAAAGAGAGCAGGCATGATGGCCGAACCAATCTCTACACCTTTGAGCACGACAAGAGAAAGGTCAGCCTAGCTCCTCTCACACCTGCCCAGGTACATGAGCTACAATAACAAATGAGTAAGGAAAAGAAACTCATTAAATCCAATTTCCTTATTCAACCAAGTCATGTCCGGAGAGATTTAGCCTCGAAGGATTTAATGTTGCTAATGGTCTTTAAGGAGATTTTGAGTTTAGAAAAGGAATAGGTAGAGCTACCTTCTGAAGTAGCAGCTTTCCTCAACAAGTTCCAGGATGTATTTCCAGAGGAAATACCAGCAGGCTTGCCTTCCCTACGCGGCATAGAGCACTAGATTGAACTCGTGCCCGGAGAAGCCCTACCTAACCGACCAGCCTACCGGATGAGTTTAGAGGAGTCTAAAGAGATTGAGAAGCAAGTCAAGGAGCTCCTGGAGAAAGGCTATATTCGAGAGAGCCTTAGCTCATGTGCCGTACCAGTGCTGCTAGTATCCAAGAAGGATGGGACGTGGCGAATGTGCATGGAATGCCGAGCAATCAACAACATCACAGTCAAGTACAGGCATCCCATACCACGGCTGGATGACATGCTGGATGAGCTGAGTGGAGCAACGGTCTTCTCCAAGATAGACCTCAAGAGTGGATACCACCAAGTCAGAATGAAGGAAGGTGATGAGTGGAAGACAGCTTTCAAAATAAAGCAAGGGCTCTACGAGTGGACAGTCATGTCATTCGGCTTGACTAATGCCCCAAGCACCTTCATGCGCCTTATGAACCAAGGTCTTAGAGCGTACATCAGTAAGTTCGTTGTGGTTTACTTTGATGACATTTTAGTTTACAGTAAGTGCCTAAGGGATCACCTCAGACATCTTGAGTTGGTACTTAAAACCCTTCGACAATAAGAGCTTTATACCAATCTCAAGAAGTGCATATTTTGTACTGATAAACTTGTATTCTTAGGTTTTGTTGTAAGTTCACAGGACTTACAGGTTGATGAAAAGAAGATTCGAGCCATACAAGAATGGCCAACAACAAGCAACATCAGCCAAGTGAGGAACTTCCACAGTATGGCCAGCTTCTACAGAAGATTCGTGTCCAACTTCAGTAGTATTGCCTCACCATTGATGGCAGTAGTGAAGAAGAACGTGGGATTCAGCTGGGGAGAAGCTCAGGAGAAGGCATTCCAGGCCTTGAAGGACAGCCTTACACACGCACCAGTGTTAGTCCTTCCCGACTTCAACAAGACGTTTGAAGTGGAGTGTGATGCCTCTGGAATAGGCATAGGAGCAGTGCTAACCCAAGGAGGGAGGCCAGTGGCATACTTCAGTGAGAAACTAGGTGGTGCCTCACTGAACTACCCCACTTATGACAAGGAGCTCTATGCCCTTGTCCGAGCACTGGAAACTTGGCAGCATTACTTGCTGTCCAAGGAGTTTGTGATCCACACTGATCACGAGACTCTCAAACACCTCAGAGGGCAAACCAATCTCAAGAGGAGACATGCCGGGTGGATGGAGTTCATAGAAACCTTCCCGTACATCATCAAGTACAAGAAGGGCAAAGATAATGTGGTAGCCGATGCACTATCAAGGAGGTTTGCCTTGATATCAACCATGGAGGCAAAGGTCCTAGGATTCGAGCACATCAAGGATCTATACAAGGATGATCCTGACCTTGCTGAGAGCTACAAGGAGTGTAGCACAGGGAGTCATGGCAAATTCTACATCCATGAGGGATTTTTGTTCCGAGAAAGAAGGCTGTGCATACCACAGGGATCACTAAGGGAGCTTATCATCCGAGAAGCTCATGGAGGAGGACTCATGGGCCACTTTGGTGTCGACAAGACTCTAGCAGTGGTCAAGGAGCACTTCTACTGGCCACACATCAAGAGGACAGTAGAAGCACATTGTGCAAGATGCATCACTTGCAAGAAGGCAAAGTCCCGAGTGCAACCTCACGGGTTGTATCTCCCACTGCCCATACCAACACATCCATGGGTGGACATCTCCATGGATTTTGTTCTAGGTCTGCCCAAGATCAACCACAAAGATGCAATCTTTGTAGTGGTGGACAGATTCTCCAAGATGGCACATTTCATCCCATGTGCCAATGTCAATGATGCAACACAAACAGCTGAGCTGTTCTTCAGGGAGATAGTACGGCTTCATGGAGTGCCAAGGACCATCGTATCAGATAGGGACACCAAGTTCCTCAGCCATTTCTGAGGACCCTTTGAGAAAGCTAGGCACTTTACTCTTCTCAACCACTGCCATCCTCAAACCGATGGCCAAACTGAAGTTGTCAACAGGACCCTATCAACTCTTCTCAGAACAACACTAGGGAAGAACCTAAAGACTTGGGTGGAGTGCCTGCCATTCATTGAGTTCGCTACAACCGAGCTGCACTCAGCAACCAAGAAGACCCCATTTGAAGTGGTATACGGCTTCAACCCTCTCACCCCATTGAGCAAACACCACTGCCACCAGCTGAGATGACCAACCTCAACGGAGCATCCAAAGCAGAGTTCATAAGGAGGTTACACCAGAAGGTAGCAGAGAACTTGGAGAAGAGGACCGGACAGTACGTGACTCATGCCAACAAAGGAAGAAAGGAGGTGATCTTTCAACCAGGCGATTGGGTGTGGCTACACCTACGGCAGGAGAGGTTCCCAAACCTAAGGAGTTCCAAGCTAGCACCAAGAGGAGATGGACCATTCAGAGTGCTCGAGGGGATCAACAACAACGCCTACCGGATCGAGCTACCAGGTGAGTTTAATGTGTCCAATATGTTCAATGTTACTGACTTAGCCCCTTTCCATGCAGATGAACCAGGTTTGAGGACAAAACCTACTGAAGAGGGAGGGGATGATGAGGACATCAGGTCGTACATCCAGCCAGGAGACCAGACTGGCCGACCAGGAAGCTTGCCCAAGACAGCCGGGCCATCTGGCACGCCTGCCGGTCCAAGCAGTACCGCCGGACCCTCGAGCAATAGGACCAGAGCAACCAGCATTGCCGGCGGAGAGGCCCAAGCTTCCGCACACTTGGGTGGGGACGTGAATGACACCGCCGTCCCCCTGATGACACCGCCGACTCCGGGATCAACTTGGCCGGTCCTGAAGTCATTCCGGCCAGTACCACGCACAATCCAGCCGGTACAGGCCATCCAGCCGAGTACACGCACACTTCCACTTCTACACAAGAGGACTGGGACCAAATGAGCTACCAGCTCCAGGACATGCACTTAGAGGAAGTCTCAACACCAGTAGTACCTCAAGGAGCAATGACAAGAAGCAGATCAAGGGCGCTCTTCCACAAATTCAGCCTATGGGTCAACAAGCTTCTAGAGGAAGAGCAGCCAAGGACAATGGGCCAGAAGAGCAAATTAGAGTCCAAAGGCTTCTCAACAACACAAGGAACATCAGAGACTTGGGCTTTAGTGGCAAGAGAGGTCAGGGCCCAAAGATATTTAACCCTACTCCAAGTCAAGACTAGGAGCAAGCGTGCAGCCACAAGGACGGCCACCTTCCATTTCTTGGCCAGGTGAGTTACAAGTTTACAAATATATGCCTCTTTCTGTTTTGCAGGGTAGGATCTAGTTGCTTACATTTTTGAGTCAACATTTTAGGAATAGGTCCTTTTTCTTATACACTTTTGTATTTTTTCCTTTGCACTTTGTAAACTTTCCTTTTCTTATTTGAGTCGACCTAGAAGGTCAAGCTGTCGAGCATATTAATAAGGCTCCTTCCAGCATTGTAGTTCACAACCTTTTTGATATTAATAAAGTAGGACTTTCTTGCAACAAGTTTTCTCTGTAAGAATCTTGTGCGCTTAGAACCTAGTTGAGACCAGCCCTCCTAGCTCTAAGTTTGTGATTTATCACGAGGTTCATCACCCCTCGTGTGGTTCACTTCACCCTTCCATCGTTTACCAACCAGAAAACCCCTATCCAGAAGCCTAAGGTTGAGTTTCTCACCTAATCTTCTACAAACAGCCCACGCGCATACATCCTTGAATCAAGGCTTGTATCACTAGCACAGTCTCCATGGCAGTAGCACAACTCACGGATAATACCCTCATCTGGTGGGATTGTGAGGTTTTTGACCGAAGGAGGAGAAGATTGAGGCCCGTAGACTCATGGGTCGACATGAAAGATCTCATGAGACAAAGGTTTGTTCCACCCTATTTCCATAGGGATTTGCAACGACGTTTTCGTACTCTTAAGCAGGGCACCAGATCAGTAGAGGATTACTATGAAGAGTTTGAGAGGCTAAGGAACAGGCTGGAGCTCAATGACGATGAAGAGGCATTGATGGCACAATTCTTGGATGGGTTGCAAGAGAGAATCAACCGTAAGGTGGAGAGACAAATCTACAACGACTTCAAGGACTTGTTCCACCTATCTGTCCAGCCTGAGCATCACATCAGGCGTAAGAGCCAAGACATCCGCAGCAAACCTAAGACGCCTTGGGCACCAAGCAATAGCCCCAAGCCCGTAGACAAAAGCAAGAGCATAGAGATCGAATCACGGTTCAAGAGCAAGCCTCATGAGCAAATCCGTGACCAGAGAGAGCCTAGTAAGTCTTCTAACCCTCAGAGATCATGTGACATCACTTGCTTTAAGTGTAGGGGTCGCGGTAACATCTCAAGAGAGTGCCCAAACAACCGTGTCATGCTGATCACAGAAGCTGTAGAGTATGAGTCTCAAGATGAAGAAGACTATGAACCAGAAGGGGAATACGGTGACATTGAGTACCCTGATGTGGGGGAAGTGCTGGTCACTAGGCGCATCCTCAGCGCAATGGTAGACCCCTCAGAGAACATTCAAAGGGAGAACATCTTCCA